>MU826356.1:206483-689322 GCA_029204205.1 Desmophyllum pertusum
TGCGAAAGAGTGTGAATGTAAAATAAAAAGTTGTTGTGGAAGCTATCCTCGGCTTCTGATTAATTGGACAATCTGCATTAAAAGAATGTGGTGAATTAATTTTAAAAGTGGCGTAATACTTTTGCGGCGTTTTCCTTGCTGTAATTTAAGGTGTTAAAGTGGGCTGGTAACGGTTACCAGCCCTTGCGCTTTGATTGATCGATTGAATACCATCTCTATATCAGTTGATGGTTTAAAATAAAGGTGTGTTCAAACGATTGCCATAATCATCGGTGAACAAGTTATGATAATATTTGTGACATAATTTTGTTTTTTATTTTTTTTTTTTTACATAGCAACAGTATTAAACTGTTTCAAAAACACACTTGTTTTTTTAGCTTTAAGTTGCCTTATAACTCAAAAACGAGCCCTGTGACCGCCCATTTTTGATAATTGAATAATGATCAGCATGTTTTAAGATAAACCTTTTTGCAAAGTTTAAAAAAAAATTCTGCGGAGGTAATTCAGAGCCACCTTAAATTTTCGAAAATTTAAGGTGGTTGAATTGGCTCCTTAATCTTGAATTCCCTCCGCCAGAATTTGTTCTTTTTTATTTTTATTTAAACTTTGCAAAAAGTTGTTTTATCTTAACATGCTGGATCATTATTCAACATATAAAGAAATGGGGGTGGGGTCACCGGGCTCTGTTTTTGAGTTTGATAAGTCACTGTAAAAGGCTAATAAAAATAAGGGTATGGTTTGGGTTTTTGACAGGTAAAATACTGTTGCTATGTGTAACCTAATATACCAGGAAGATGATCATAACGTGTTCAACCTGATGATTGGAACAATTTGTTTTGATACCTGTTCTCTTTAACATCAAACTGATATAGGATGGTAGTATCGATCAATCAAATTACAGGGGCCTAGTTACTGTAAACCCGTTATACCAGCCACCTGTAACCCTTTTTTGATAAAAAAAAATGTACAGAAAACGATAACTCAAACTTAACTCAATCTTAACCCTATTCAGACCGGGGGGGGGGGGGAGGAATCTGCCCCCCAGCGATTCTGGACCGTTAATGACTTAAGAGAATGGTATGGGAAGTAACTCCCCCCCTCCCCCTCCTGGTGTGAAAACTTGTAAATACACAACACATGTGCACTAAAAATGTGTGGCCCACCTATGAAATTTTGATAATTACAAAATTATTTGTTTATTTGTTTAGATATTTGTACAAATGTAGCAGTGCATGTAGTACGTTTAGCTTTTATATACAGTATATTATTTAATAATATACTGTATATAAAAGCTAAACGTACTACATGCACTGCTACATTTGTACAAATATCTAAACAAATAAACAAAACTATCCACGGTTGGATCCTACAGTACATACACATGTGTGGATCTGGGTTTGCTTTCAGGAATAAATTTGGAGTCCATGGGGCATTATGACTGAAAATATATATGGATCTGGGCATGACCAGCATCAAAATGTGGTATTCAATCATGTAGTTATCCCAGTATTAGTGAAACAAGGAATAAGAGGTTTTGTTTCTACACAAGAAAATCAAAAATGTTATTCTCAACCTGCCAAACCTGGTCAATTCACCTTCCGTTGGTTCAAATCTCCCTTCTCATCACCATCTAGTTCCCAGAAGATGACTCCCGCTTTGGTTGTTGAACTGTCAGTCACCAGTTGTCATTTTCAACACTACCCTCACCTACATGTACATCTGTAGATAATCACACCAGGCAAACTACTGAGAGCCCTGGGTTCAAAACAATTTACCATTGCTGTACTGTATTTCTTTTGACATAACATGTATTGCCTTGTAGCACTAATTTAGTGCTTTTTACTTCAATTGTTTTTTGCTAAAAATTGTTTTTTGTCTTTTTCTTTTATAGACATGCTGAAGCGAAAGAAAGAGCACAATGATTATTTAGGAAACTGCATTGACAACAATGATATATAATGCTGGAGACATGTGATCAATATAATAAATAATTATTTAATAAATTTAATAAAAAAAATAAAAAAATAATGTGAACACTTTGATGTCTAATAAAAGTTGTTATATTTATTAGCAAATGTTGAACATTGCTGAACATGTGAAGTGTTTAAGAGAATGCGTTAATAATACCCTCAATACCTCGCGTGCGCGTTAATATTCGGTGACGAACACGTATCGTGCTTCGCATTAGTCTCGTGTTCCACGCGCATATTGCTGAACACGTGAAGTGTTCAAGGATATCCCAGCTATAATACACAACGGATTTTATATTACCTGTAAGCCATGTTCTTGACGATACAAACAGGCTTGCTGTCGAAATTGTGAGACGATCAGTTTTGGTTCTTGGTGTGCGATTCCGAATATTAGAGAATACTTGACGTATCCGCTGATATTCGGAGACGAACACGTCAGAAGTTGCGAAGTGTGTCTCGTGTTCCAGTCGTATACTCTAGAAATATCGGGAGTATTCGAAAATGTACGAGTCCAAAAACCATCGTTAAATTTCGAGGGAAGCCTAATGCTCCAAAAAGTAGCCCGTGTGGTTTGCCGAATACTTCGAGTCATTCAAGAATATTCTATTTGAAAACGGAAAAACAGGCCGGATTCTAATAGGATATTCTAGGTGTACTTCGCGTCAGGCGGCATCGAATACGTCGGAATATTTCGGTATACGCGGCGTGTGCCGATCCGTATTCTGGAGAATTCGGGCCCGAATATTTGGCTTTGGCACAGTGGATCAGAAGCTGAGGATAGCTATCCTCGGGTTATTATCGGAAAGATTTTTTCGTCTGAGGTTTTTTTTTTTTTTTTTTTTTTTTTTTTTTTTTGGGGGGGGGGGGGGGGGGGCTTATTTTCGGGGGTGAGAGGGGGGGGGGCCTTATTATCGGAATTTTACGGTATCAGATACATGGGAATATCACGGTGCCGGAACCCCATCTTTTCCGCCGACATCTTTTAAAGTCTCAGGCCTACCTAAGGGCCAGATTACATGGCGAATTTCAGCCCGGTAAGGGGGCTTATATTTCAGCAACAAAATTCCAGCCCAGGCGCCAAATTTGAAATTGCGCGGGAAGAGTCATCAGAGAATCAGGAGCGATTTTAACTCCCGGCAACTTATTTAAATATCGGCTGAACGTTTGTAGTACGAGGTATATAAAAACAAAAGGATCCATTCTTATTTAGCCTGAGGAAAGGAGGACCTTCGCACTTCCTCCCGTCCGCCCGCCACCCCCCCCCCCCCCCCCCCCCCCCCCTCATGAAACTCTTATTCAATGACATCATAGTTAAAAGAGAACAAGATTTATGTTGGAAGGTCCATGACCGTGCACATCTTTTGTTTTGAGCTCATACACTATGCATGAATTACGTAATCGCAACGTTTCTATTGGTTAGTTGCTTGAACACACGTAACCACCTATTGTATTTTGTCAGGTTTTGTGCACGGTCAACCCCAAAAATAGCGAACAAAAACATATAACAAAGAACTTTGCCGGGCTTCATAACCATTTCCCTCTATTAACTATGATGACATCGAATAAAATGTTCAATTTTATCGCCTAATTTTATCGAATTTCTAGAAGCTGACGTTTCGAGCGTTAGCCCTTCGTCGGAGCAAGCCCTTTGCCTTATCAAACATTTGTCAAATATTTCCAAGTGGCGCGCATATTGACCGGCAATAAATCGATTGTTATACTCTACGCGATGTTCGTTTATATTTACTCATTTGGCGTTGTGAGGCCGCCATTAGGCACGCGATGCGAATACCAAGTGGGGGAGGGGGGGGGGGGGGGGGGGGGGGGCTAAATATTCCCAAACCGCTGACACTCGCCAAGAGCCTCGCCCGCAACCCAAAAAAAAATAGAAAATAAAATCTCTAGCTTCAACTGATCCGTACCACTTTTTTGACAGTCCGGACCAAATTTTTCTGTCGTGTAACCCGGCTTTAAGTCAGTCGGGTGATATTCCACCGATTTTGCAGGATAATCGCGGCTCTTCAGTCAAGTGCTATTAATAATAATAATATTTATTGAGGAACCAACTTCAACCTAAAGTGGTACTACAAAGACTATTGAAAAAAGCTTGCAGCGCATATATTCAGAGGGTGTAATTTTTAGTATCAATTAAACGAAATAATTTCTGTTTTGGCCGGATGCGTGATAAAAAATATTGCTCAACCAAAGTAAATTGTTTTTCCTCGGAATTTATTTACAGTGTATAATAAAGGAATAAAAATAGTTATATAGGCTGAGTTTAAGCTAAGTCTAAAAATTAAAATGTATCTTAGAATATTTAAAAGAAAAGTAAAAAGCTATTCTAACTAGCTAAAAGGTAAGTTTTTAGATGTTCTCGGCGTTGCCATAGCACATAGTTAATAGAGGGAAATGGTTATGAAACCCGGCAAACTTCAAAGGAGCAAACAAAGAGGCCAAGATTTATGTTGGAAGGTCCATGACCGTGCACATCTTTTGTTTTGAGCTCATACACTATGCATGAATTACGTAATCACAACGTTTCTATTGGTTAGTTGCTTGAACACATGTAATCACCTATTATATTTTGTCAGGTTTTGTGCACGGTCAACCCCCAAAATAGCGAACAAAAACATATAACAAAGAACTTTGCCGGGCTTCATAACCATTTCCCTCTATTAACTATGCATAGCACAGGCTCGTTTTCCGTTTACCGTATGATTTTGATACTTTTTAACTTGTCTTCTATGAATGTAATAATTATAAGCTACAATGTTTTAAGGTACGCCCCACTAAAAAGAAAAGGGTATTTGCATTCATAATTACCGAGCGGCTAGGCTCAAAAGTAACGTACATTAACCCTTTCACTCCCAAGAGTGCTAAGTTCAAAACTGAGGGAAAATCTTCAATTTAATGTTGCACAATTGTTAAAAACAAGCAGCACCACATGAAAGTACTGCTCAATAGCTTTCATTTGAATGGTCACACACCAGGGTTTCATCCACAGACTCAAAAGTTAGAACCACATCTATTGACTCTGGGAGTGAAAGGGTTAAGCCGTGTAAATTTGAACATTCCACATTATATGCATGGTAGTCATCGCAACTTACTGGAACCCTTCAAGGCCCGATAGACTGCAAAACAGTCCGTAAGGCAAGCGCCGAAAAGGATCTGGAACGAGCGTGAAAATTACGGCACTCAATTCGCGCGTCGCGCACAATATCTCGCGAAAAAGAGAGACCGTTTTGCAGTCTAGGCCCGGAAGTGAGGAAGGTAGGTACCTCTTCTACGAACAAATATCCACTGAAAAAGGCCTAAGCTCGAAATGTATGGACATTCAACAATTTTTTTGGCACTTTTATCTTATTTTATTTTTATATATTTTTTGTCTTCAATAAGTGCCACGAAGCTCATGATTTTATCTGTTCACATTTTTGTATTTAAAGCCTGGTGGCTGCCGGCTGATCACGTCTCATCTCGGTTTCCGTAGCAACTGTTTGACACGTTAATAAAGTCATTACGTTCTAAGAAAGATAAAGTCGTTCCAATCAGTTTAAGGATTGGACGAGCCAAGTGGCTAATTAGCGCTGGCGCTTAGCTCTGGTTTCTCCATGAAGTGACTATAGGAGTATTGTTACTCCCCCTGGACAAAAAGCTGGATGGGATGCTAGTCCAACGCAGGTTGCGGCCTCCAGCATTTTGTCAAGTTGCCCCGCGGTACTCCACTCGAGCGTATAATTTCTGGTACAACTCTTTTTTCTTGTAAGAATGTATATTTTTCATGCCCAGACTGAATACTATTCTTTTTCTGTATACTTTCAGTAAAATAACATAAAAAGGAAAGAAGTATACATGGTACATAATTCATTTAAAAACATGATGCGATTTGACTGTATTTTATTTTCGATCAATTGCAACATGCAAAGAAAATTCTTAACTAAATCTCAGCCTTGGGTATATTCTTAGCAGTATTCTTAAAATTTCGCAAATGTTAGCCTCGATAATGTAGTAGACAGGGGCCTCTCTCCTCCGCAGAGGCTTCCTTGGGGGAGGGGGAGAACAAAAAGAAAGGGGAGAAAGAGCGCGCGCGGGGGACGATGGGAAGAGGGAAAGGGCGCGCTTGCTTTTTCTCTCTCTCCAACCCCGCACGCTTTATATTTCACTCTCCCCAATCTTCCCTATTCCCTATTATCCCAAGAAGCCTCTGCGGAGGAGAGAGGACAGGGGCAATGTGAGCGGTAAAGTGTCTTACCCAAGAACATAACACAATCGACCCCCGTGGGTCCCCCCGTGAGGTCCAACACGCTAACCATTAGACCACCACGCCTCCTAGTGATCATCATCACATTTCGTCTTATACTACAGCCTGTTCCAAGCGTTCGGGATAGTGGGGAGCGAAGCGAAAAAAACGCGCGAAGCGAAAAGACGCGCGAAGTGAACGCGGAAGTGAAGTGCGAAGCGCGAGGAGATTGGGGAGAGGGGGCGAAAGGACAGCGTTCTTTCGCCACTCTTCTAGCCTGCGAGCAAGCTCTCTGGGCGTTTTTGGGGGGAAAAGAAAAAGAGAGAAAGAGCGGGGGAAAGAGACTTTCACTTTCCCGCCTCCCCACCCCCCACCCCCAAAAAACGCCCAGAGAGCTTGCTCGCTTCGCGTCTTTTCGCGTCGCTCCTCACCGGATCCGAACGCCTGGAATTAGACTGCAAAACAGTCGTATCTGTTGCGTTGATCCGTCATACGAATGCGCGAGGTCTTCGAACGAAAGGTCTGGAGCGAGTGTGAAAACGGAGAGTGAGACTGGAGAGAGACGCTGAAAATGGAAAGTCGTTTATTCTCGCCTCACACGCTGCGTGCGCGAGGATCCACGCTTTCGGCGCTACCAGCGATTTAGAGAAAAAACGACTGTTTTGCAGTCTACCTGGAATGGATTTATACTATCAATACATAATCACGAGAAACTGTTATGAGAATTAAGAAAGTGATCAGTCCTTCCAAAGATAACTTGCCTTGATTTTGACACAAATTCCTCCAATTAATTCTATAACAAGTGTGAAGACAATAAGGAGAATTTGTATGCACCTCATAATTTGTGTTTATTGGCACCAAGGAACCAAGTGCATGGTAAAAAATCCTCGCTACTAATTAACGTGCGTCAGGAGCGTGCGTCAAATATATCGAAGTAAAATAAATCGGTTTTTTCCGAGTTGAAAACTTTCGGAATTAATTAGTGATAAGATCATGACGGATTGACACAAAGGAAAATTAGTATGACAAAAAATAAAATTATTTTGAGAATTCGGGAACATTCAGATATGTAGACGACGATTAGACATCCACAGTTCCTTCCGGTGTGGAAATTTTGACGCACGATCTAGGAAGAAACTTCTCCCGGAAGTCTTCCCGCAGGCTATCAGATTGTGAAATATAAATGTTTACATGCATCCTTGGTTTTCCTCATCGTCTAGCGAGAAACGTAAAACACGAGAGAAACTAAAAGAATTGAATGGGATCGCGGAAAACAGAAAGAGGCCGGGACACGGTTTTATTTAAAATGGGAAAAAGGTTTGTCAGTTAAAATTTTGGGTCATTTGTCAGCTGTCAGCTAAAACTGTGACTGTTTATTAGTTGTCTGCCTTGTCTGTAAGGATGTTGATAGCATGAAATGATTAGTCAGAAAAAAATTACAGTTGACCCCAAAAAGCGACCATCGTATAAGAACTAGGGTTCGATTTCCGTGAACAGTATTATATATATGGTACGATCGTATGCAAAACTCTTTTTTTTTTCAAGAATCAAACTGACTAAAATTAAAAATATTTAAAAGTACGTATAAACGAATACAACCGATTTAAGCCCGGCCGTCGGAAATGCGTGGACACAACTAGTCGCTCAGGCAATATTATAAGTGACTGAAGCCGCTCTACTCAGTGATCAACGTGTGAATTCACAGAAAAATAGAATATATTTTTTTATTATTATTATTATTACTTCGTTCAAACAGAACTCAGAGTTGGCAAACTATAAAACTCCAACTGAGATGAGCTTTCAGAAGAACGCTACATATGACTAAAACAAAAAATATTTTTTGAAAAATATTTGAGTTTTAAAATATAATTTATAATATTGATGCAGTTCGTATTGAAAACAGCTAACTGAGTTTTAAAATAGAATACAGTAATTGCAGCCCTTGTTGGTATTGTTCGCCGTGTAAATTGTTTTAAAGAGAAGCCTGAGCTAAAAGAAGTCATTACTGAAATAATTTAGAACATCATTTACATTTCAAAACCTTTTATTTACTATAATCCCTGTGGTGAAACCGACGTTATTATAGCTAAACAAAGATCTTCGTTCCTTCATTTTAGAATAGGTTTTGTAGATAAGGTGAAACAATACTGACTGGTTCAAATTTTAATATATATACGCACAAGAATTTAAAATTAGCTCTCTGCATTCAGTGTGGAATTGTTGTGGAAAATTGGCTGGGACTTAAAAGTTTTATAACGGTATTATGTTTTTGCACTTAGAAAAAAATTAAAACAAAAATCCTCGCCTGTTCATTGGGAGTCATTCGTGGACAGGAAATGAAGCGTGCATAAATAAGGGGCATAACGTGGCTTTATTCGATTCAGCGGGAAAAGGGGAATATGCAAATTTCCTGTTATTACCGTAAGCGATCGACAACTTCACGAACAATTGAGACCATCTGCTATTGTACGTCACACAGCAGTGTCGTGTAAATATTCATCAACAATTCGGAATATCGTCTGTCAATTAAAATTCTGATTCGATTTTCTAATTTCGCAGTGTCGTGTTACCACGCGAAGCTCTTCAGTTGGAAAAAATATCCAAGACGATAACGTTTTCCCGATCGCTGCAATTGTACCAAGAGAAGCTTGATCCATTACTAAGGGAGCGCGGAATCTAATGATGACACTCATTTAGAGACGTTTTAAAGCGAAGGGAGGTTTCTAAACCTTCATCAATTAGCCATATTGAGAACAGAAACCCACTGGAGGAAGCGTTTTACACTGTTATGAGTCTCTTACGGTTTCTTCGTCTTCTCACAAGACGGAAAGAGATCGACAACGATCTTCCAACTCTCAGCTTCGCCGATGCCTTGACGTCTTTGACTTAACTTCTATTGGAGTTGGAGCGACAGTGGGAGCAGGTCTGTACGTAGTCACTGGTCAGATCGCCAGAGATGTCGCCGGGCCAGGCATCGTGTTGTCGTTCTTCGTCGCTGCAGTAGCTGCATTCCTTTCAGGGATTTGCTACGCGGAATTCGGTTGTCGAGTAGTCAAAGCTGGTTCGGCCTATGTCTACACCTATTCCTCTCTAGGTGAGATATGGGCATTTATCATCGGTTGGAACATGATTCTAGAATACGTGATTGGAACGGCTTCGCTTGGCCGGGCCAGTAGCGAGTACATCGATTCCATTGTCGGTGGAGGGATTCGAAACTTCTTCATCAAGAACATCGGAGAGTTTAACGCATCAGGTTTGGGAACATATCCGGACTTTCTTGCCTTTGTTCTTGTTCTTTTGGTGTCCATGATCGTGGCTAGCGGCGCCAAGCATTCAGCCGTGTTCAACAAATGTGTGACTGTCGTAAACATGTTGGTGATCCTGTTCGTGATAGCCGTTGGTTTGTTCCATGTCAATCCTAACAACTGGGCCGGCAGAGGCCAGTTCCTTCCATACGGAGTGTCAGGAGTCCTGACTGGCGCTGCAAGCTGCTTCTACTGCTTCGTCGGCTTTGATGTGATAGCAACGGCCAGTGAAGAAACCATCAATCCCAAGCGGTCCATTCCTCTGTCTATCATGATGTGTCTTGTCATCAGCTTCCTTGCCTACTTCGGTGTGGCGTCAATTCTTACGCTGATGGTATCCTATGAGAAGCTCGACAAGTTCGCCCGTTACCAGAGGCTTTCAAGGCAGCAGGTATCCCCGCTGCCAAGTATATCATTGCCATTGGAGGGCTGTGCGCTTTGGCAGGATCGCTCATGAGTGGCCTCTTCGCCGTTCCAAGGATCATGTATTCCATGGCGAGCGACGGGCTCCTCTTCAAATTCTTTGCCAGGATCTACCAGCGCACTAACGTTCCTCTCATCTCGATCATCTTCGCGGGAGTGTTGTCGGCAATTCTGGCGCTAATGCTGGACTTGAAGCAACTGGTTGAGATGCTGTCGATTGGCACGTTACTTGCCTATACCCTGGTCTCTCTTTCTGTGCTCGTCCTGAGGTTCCAGCCTGGTGTTGAAGATGTCGAGTACGATGAGGACACCCCGAGCTCCGTACGAAGTTACAAAGTCATTTGCTGCCAGAAGATGCTACCGGAATCGAAGGGCCCAGAGTATAAGCCTTTAGAAAGCGCGACAGACGACAAGAAACAAGAAAACAAAGACACGGAAGAACCTACCACCTCAACAAGTCAAATCGCCAAAGCTGCCATCTCGCTGCTTGTTGTGGGACTCGCCGGTTTCTGCGCGCTGCTGATAGCAGGATGGGGAGCTTTGGGAGATCACGAGCCATGGGCGATATTTACAGCCATTTTTCTTGGCATTTTTATAGTTTTTGGCGTGGTGGTGATGCAGCTACAACCTACAAACAATGCTAGATTTCCGTTCAAGGTTCCCTGTGTACCTGTGCTGCCAATCGCTAGCGTGGTGGTCAATTTGTTTCTACTGCTCAAGTTGTCCATCTGGACATGGGTGCGATTCGGTGTTTGGATGATTCTAGGTAAGAATTTTTTTTTTACTTTCATTAACAAATAATTCTTCCTGAAATTTGATATCGATAATTTTAAAATGTTGTTTGCTCTTTTTTCCGCTTTACAATCTGAACAGTATTCGGCTCATTTCTACCCTAAAATATATTGTCTTCTGTTACGTTTTTTCTCTCGAAGAACTATCCCTTTTCTAAAAAAATTTCAATATGAAATGCAATACAATGTAGTGCAAGTTGAGAGAGAATTAGTTAAATTTTGACTCGATTTGAATACGACCTTCTATACAAAAATGTAATCTATTCAATACATCTTCAATCTTTTCTTGTACTGCCGATGAAATAGTGGAATATGGGTTGTCTTTTATATTTTTATCTTACATCTACTTCTTCTGCGGTTTTGAACGATTCTAACTTTGTATGAGAAAAAATATGTCGATCTAAAAAACAATTATTGTGAAGGCGATGATTTAAAAAATGCAAATTGAATACAAAAATTATTGTGATGACAGAATATTATATCCTAGCTTATTACGCGTACGGAGCCAGGCGCTAATATATATAAATGTATTCGCTTCGTTTTCTATTTTCTATTTTATAGTTATTAAAATTGAATCCTTTTGGTTGAGAAATAAAAATTGCTAGATTCTCGAATATTTTTACCCATGGCCAGCTGTTTGGAAGAGGAAAAAATATTGAGAATATATTTTAAAGACGAATTCATTATTTTATATCCATGCACTCGTGAATATAGAATGATAATATATTGTGAATTACCATGGAAGATATTTTTTAGCGTGGTTATGGCTACCCTTTCTTTTTAATAAATTACCATTTGTTGGGATTCAAGTTCATTTCTCTCGTGGTCACATCTTTAAAACGTATTCTTTTTTTTGTGTGTATGCCGTGCGGGATACCATTAATTAACAAAACGGGTTTATTATCATGTTCAGTGTGCTACAAAAAGGTTCAAAGATGTAGCATGCTGTACCCTGGCATCATTAAGCATAAAAATTAAGTAGGTAAATTACATTTTGTTCCTGTCTCACACCGTTCGGGTTGCAGACCATTAGAATAAATTTATTCTTCCCTTACATCCGGTACTATCCCCGCACTTCTCTATACATATTGTATCTCAATATTTCTTTCTCAGTGTAAAATATTTTATTGAATATTTTAAAATTTTGCGCTATTAAAGAAAAAAAATTTTAATGGTTCGGTTTAAATTTGTAAATTGAAAAGGGCTTCTTGCGTGGGGCTGAAATAAGTTTATCTTTCATCTCGTCATAAAAATCAATTTGAGATTAGCTGTCAAACACTCGTATTCCGCCCCATGTTTGACGCATTTCCATTGAATTTATATTTCCTGGTTGGTCAATAATATTATTGGCTCTATTTTATTTTTGTCGAGTTCGCTTACGATGTTTTAAAAGCTTTCTAAACGGCCCCCATTTATACTACAGACGCATAACCGTCCAGACGAATTATTCGTCTGCTATTTTATGATTTTATACGTCGAGTGTAAAAGACGGACGAACTATCGCACGCACTATATAGCTACTATATAAAGCCCTAGTTCGTCTTCACGCATAACCGGCCATCTTTTATATTGTCACACACAAACTCAAACGCACTATAAGGAAATCAGTACTCAAAGTTTAACATTTCGGGTGTTTGATTTCATTTGTCCACATAAATTATTTTCCGCCTTTCTAAAATGAAATAACCAAAATAAAAAATTACATTTTATGATATTAGGGCACGATTTTTGTCGGTTTTGATATCTTGTATTCTCGAGAACAAGAAGTGTTATTTCGTGTCAAATTCTGTAATATTTCAATTGTCTGGGGGTTTTTTCTTTCGTGTTCTGTCGTGGCTCCCTTCTAAATAAGCCTGCATCGCTTTTTCCAATTTGCTACAAAATGAAATGTTTTATTTTATTATTCCTGTTTGTTTTATGAGCGGGCAGGTGTTTTTAATAAATCAACTGTCGCGCGCGAGTGGTTTACTCGCGTGGTCTCCCGCGTTGTCGCGATTGACATGCAGCTTGTTATACCAATTACGGTATTTTAGTTCTATTCTCTGGAGCTCACAATTTATTGACCATCTCGATTAAGCCTTAAATTTTGTGCACTGTCGTTTAGTTACCTTAATTTTTCGATAATTTTATTCTCACTAATTTTCGCGCGTACTTAAAAAAAATCCGTATTTTGCGAGGCTTTATTTTCGCGATTTCAGAGAAAAAAGGGCTCTAAGGTTTAAAATTTTGCGAAAATATCGTCTTTATTTTTGCGCGAAAATAAGTGAGAATATAGGTACATTGCGCTGTTGATATCTTGAAACAACGAGCAAAATTGGCCAGTATTAGATTGATAAATTCTGAGTAACGTTTTTAAGCTGGCTTTATTTGTCAGTTCAAAGAACAAAAATATACAGAATTCACCTCGGCTCGCACCAGTTCATTTTGCTCTTTGTTCTGAAATAAACGCGAATGGCATCGAGTATTTGAAGAATCAAAGCTGTTTAATTTTATCTCCAGATTGCCTAATGAATTTTATTTTTGCGTGGGTTTTAGGAGTTTATTTTCATTACTTTCGCGCATCGCTAGAGGTTCTCAAAAATTAAAACTGGTGAAAATAATCCACAGAAAGGAAATGTAAAGGTATTACTAACTTGCTTGTCGTCACACAAATATAGTGTGGTGACAGTAGTGATGAAAACCGATAAAGATTTGCTTTCTGTTTTATTTTTTTTACACTTGCTATTGACAATAAAACTTTATTTTTTGGACTGGAAGATTTGTACTTTTCTCAGATTTTGAACGTGACTGATGGAATATCGCGAAAATTGTACTTTTTCAGTGAGATTTTATGTTTATAGCTTTTGTCCTTCAGTTTTGACTTTAAGTAATCTCAAACTCTACGGAACATTAGCAGTGAAAAACATTTTTATACAAGAGAAATTAAAACTGAAACCTTGTTTATTTTTTTAATCCTGGATTAGCGTTAACCGGCTTTCGAATGGTAATGGTAATGGTATTTATATAGCGCATTTTCTATAATATTCAAATGCGCTTTACAATTCAACTCAGGGGTGAGATCGGACGTCAGCTTGTAAAACTTTCGAACAACTGGGCCCAGGTGTTGGACTAAATTCTTCAGTATTTATCATCCTGACCTTATTTCCTTATTTCCTTATTTCCTTATTTCCTTATTTCCTTATTTCCTTATTTCCTTATTTCCTTATTTCCTTATTTCCTTATTTCCTTATTTCCTTATTTCCTTATTTCTTTCCTTGTTTCCTTATTTCCTTCCTTATTTCCTTATTTCCTTATTTCTTTCCTTGTTTCCTTGTTTCCTTATTTCCTTATTTCCTTATTTCCTTATTTCCTTATTTCTTTCCTTGTTTCCTTATTTCCTTCCTTATTTCCTTATTTCCTTCCTTATTTCCTTATTTCTCTCGTGTGGTGGACGCTGTGGTAAAATGTTAGCGCGCTGGACTCCGGACCCAAGCGCTGACCGGGCTCATTGTGTTGTGTTTTTGGGCAAGACACTTTACTCACACAGTGCCTCTCTCCACCCAGGAATATAAATGGGTACCGGCGAATTGTCAGGGCAACCTGACAAAATGCTGGGGAGGGGAGTAGTGATATTCCTAGTCGCTTCATTCTATGGAAACCGGAGTTATTTCCTCGATGTCCTTGTCCATTTTTGATGTCCTCGAAACGGGCACTATCTCGGGGATTTTGCTGCTTTTTTGGTCAAAATGACTCAGTACCTTCGCTCATACACGAAATGCGCCTAAAACATCAAGAGGAAGATATCAAGTGAATCAGTGTGAAAGGGAGAGTAATAATTATAGTTTTAAACGAATTTTCCAAGACACAATGTCAAAGTTTGAAAAAGTCTGCCGCATGGGTAACTCATGATAGCAATCCTTTTATAGCTTCAGTACACTAGTATAGTAATTTGTAACAAAACTGGACCATTATTGTTAGGTTTCCATTGATGTAAATATGTCTTTTGGCTTTTGACTTTTTGAAGTGATGCTTATTCAATACCCCTTTAACCGCCGGTCTGATCGCTACTTAGCTCGTAGCGAGACTTTAACCTTACCTGTTTCTCTCGTAGGATTTATCATCTACTTTGGTTACGGAATTAGAAACAGCGTCGAAGGAATCCCGAAACAAGACACAAACGATAATGACTTTATCCTACAAGGAACACCTGACATTGAACAAGACCTGCACAATGTTCAACCCGGTCATGCATCCGGCGAGAAAGAACCTTTAGCAGCAAGCTTCAATGAGCCCAGTGAGGAACAGTGATATGTCAGTTGGAAAATTATATTATTCATATAAATATCATTAGTCCATAACTCTACAATCAGATGCAAAACGACTCGAGGCACTTACGCGCGCGGTTTTATGGAACCGGGAGAAAAGTGGGGGGGGGGGCAGTGTACGGGAAGAGGGAAAGGGAAAAGAGAGGGCGGGAGAACTGGGAGAAATAGGAAAAAATTTCGCAAAATTGCGTAATAATTCGCAATAAGGCGGAAGTCACTAAGAAAGGGGCGGAACCGGAAGTAAAATGTACGGGAAGCGGGAAGTTCAGACATCCCTGTTCCCTCCTACAACTGTTGTCCATGATCGCTGTTTTTCAAAGGAATGTTAGTCTCAACAATTTTGCATCTGATTGTAGATACGGATTTCTGGTAAATATTTAATTAGTCGTTGTAAATAACAATTCTGGGATGAAGACATCAAAATTAAAATACAAAGCTCGCGTCACAAAATTATACAATTCCAGGCGAATTTGCCTCTAATGTATTGAATTCCAAGATTTTAATAATAATTTTTTATTTTTATTTTTCGCTATCGAGTTAAATTTGTTTGTTGCAATTATAACACCCACGAAATTGAGGGTCAACCTCGTTCCCAGGGTCTACTCCGCTTTCAAGATGGCGGCTGGGCGCCATCTTGAAAGCGGAGTAGACCCTGGGAACGAGGTTGATTGAGGGTGTAAAATGTAATGGTTGTTCTATGGCAAAAAAAGCCATGCTGTCAGGGTACTTTTAAAGTGTGAGTTAGTTCCGTTTTAGTAAAATATCAGTATCATTACAACATATTTTAATTTTTATGTTAGATAAACCATGTAGATAGTACAGGTCAGCACAGTTTTCGGAACATACTCGTAGAAGTTTCGGACGAGTTTCCGATCTCTATTGTCCAATCAAAACACGCGAGAGCAGGATTTACGAATCCTCTCCGAAAGTTGTCGTGATCTCACTGACCATAAGAACTGTGGGCTCACTGTATACCAGTGCTTGTTAAATTCACATTATTTTTGTTTCTCACGAAGCACGACAAAATCTTAGTCAATGTCGTACTAAAAAGAATCCTAAATATTTACTTCTTCGGTTTTGGGTAAACGATTGAATCTGGCAGAGAAACCGTCTTTAATTTAAATACAAAACAATATTTTTTTTTTCAATTTAGACGTTACTCTTTTGCCAGGTTTGTACAAAGTATTTCCATGTGGTGTGAATTTGAAGGGAAACACTACCCTGGGTACCACAGATTTTTCTCGATCCAGAAAAGCCTCTGGTACCCAAGGTATCTTAGACTATGCGGTCGTTATCTGTCTCAGCTGGTCTCTTATGACCAAATTTATGTTGGGTTAGTTAACATAACTAACCCTTTGAAATGCCTAAGAAGTTATCTAAAACACGACTTCCGTGATCGAAATAAAAATTAGAGCGGTTTTTAATTGAGTGTCGTATAACCAAAACCAAAGCAATTACAATGGCCAATCACAACAAACGTAAACAGCACCATGAATCAATGAGAACTCGAAGCAAATGCTCGTAACAGGCGCTAAGCGCGGGAAAAAACGCTTGTAACCAAGTCGCGATTGGTTTTAGTTTTGCATGATTGGTTGAATATGTAGATCAATCACAGATTGTAGCAAAGAAAAACCAATTCAAAGCAATAGCAGTTATTACAGTTGAGCCCGCGGTCAAATATTCTTTTGTTTTTAAAAAGTATGCAAACGAGTTAGACTCGATTTCCGCCGCACTCTCAAGTCCGGTCTTCGTTCTGGCTCATTTTCCCGAACAGCGGCAGCAGCAGTGGTAATCGAACCTACAAATGAGGCTAATGGGCCAATACAATGCCAGATTGACCCTTTCGCCTCGTTTGCATGTCAAACCGCTGACCATCTGTAATAACTGCTATTCCGAATTACTTACCGATACTCGACTGAAAACTGCTCTAAAATAAGCATAAAGGTGATCTTGTGCAATGTCGCCATTTTGTTTTCACTTCATCTCTTATTCATCATGCAAGTTGAACAACAAAATCTGTTGTTTTTTTCCTCTGACGCCCGATACGTCTGCTGTAATTAAGCTTCCAGCAAAGAAACTTTCTCATTGATCTACAACGCAACATGACAGTATTTTGAAAACAAAATGGCGACATCTTATCAATATTGATCAAAGTGAGTAAATGTAACAAGTAAAGGGATAAAAATTATAAGATATATATGTGTTAGCCTGCGTAGCTGGCGGTATTGTTCGCTCGAGGTAAATTTTTACAAAATGAGCGGCGAAGCTGCGACAACGAGCGGCGCAAGTCGCGAAAGACTCTCGCGGCTGTGCCGCTCGCGCCGCTTACGAATTTTTATTTCGCGCGCCAACAAGACCGCCAGCTACGCAGGCTATATATGTGTTGAAGCGTACAAACATTCAAAGTATGTAACGCATTGGGGGAGCAATAAACTTGAATGAATCAACTTCAGAAACGTTTGTTTTCCCTTTCTTGATAAACCCAAACCCCAAATGTCAACTTGCAAATTCTCATCCAATATCGATTTCACTAAAAAGTTTCACATCGATCCAAGTATGGGAAGACTACCAAAAATCGAATTGGAAAAGTTAGGTATGGTCCCCAAAACACTATATCGAAACACCTTAATTTTCATCAAGGCCGGGGACATTTTCTTGCAACTTGTCGCGCAGTTTTGCAAGTTGAAAAGTGGTTTTGCGCGTATTACCACCTGTGTTACAAGTTGCGGCAACATGTTGCACTCGTCCACTCATAAAGCTCGCTAAAATTAAACGCCCTTGCACGGCATATATACAAAATATAACGAAACAGAGACTGGTTGAAACTTTTTTCTCAATTTAAGATAAAGCAGAATTAATTTTGACGTGAAATTCACTTTTATGTTGCAAGGTTTTACAGCTCGCGCACTCAATTTTCATTCATATGTTCGCGCGACCGACTTACGTCACCGTGTGATTATGACCTCACAATTGCGCGAGTACGAGTCGTTAAAATTGTCGCGTGAAAAGAGAAGTCTGCATTTCCCAAGCGCCCAGAGGAAGCGGATCAGATCTGCTACATCAACCTCCCCTGGAAGGAAAGGACAATGAACTTCGGTAAAATCTTCACTTTGTTAGCTTTTACTCAGGTGTCACGTGTCTGGGATGATCAGCCAATGTCAAACAACACAGACAGCCACAAAATGTACGAGATTGTATACATCCATGAACAAACACTTTCAAACCCTTCAACCAGAATTCATGATCAGGTTTATTCTTTAGTGTTTATGGGACCTGGGCTCATAAAGACGCTGGTTGATTGGTTTGTATGGGATTCTTTTATTTCCTCTCTTACTGGAAATAAACGGCAAGGGTTTTACTGAACTTAACAGATATGCTGGGCTTGCAACAGAGCGACATGAAAATGTGTTCAATTGTGAACTTGGAAACCTATGACTTTCCATGCATGAATATGAACTGGATCGACCAAAGCACCTATCAGACGTGACGAGATTCTTCGCATTACCAAAACACAAACACTTAAAAAAGTGTTTTTTTTTTGTTTTGTTTTTTTAATAAACAAGATTTCTAGGAGGTTGATAATTGCTACTAAATGCTAACATACGACAAACGTGTAGGCGGCACACGAGGCTCTTGGCATGATTGCGTTATATACAATGCTTCTTCCACAGTGGAAGTATATGTACACAAAATACAAAATTTCACAAGCGTTGTTATCTCCGGTGTCGTCCATGGTCACGTCCTTTGTCCCTTGCCGTCCGGTAGTCCACTCCATTCCTGTCGCGATGCCTGTCCTCTCGTTTCTTCTTGTCTCGCCCATGTTCGTATTTTCCGCGCGGTCTTTTACCTGGACTGTGGCTCCGCGATCGACTTCGGCTCCGAGATAACGGCGACCTGCTTCGTTCGCGCGTCTTTTTATCAACTTCGTCGGATCTCGTCTTCTTTCGGACGTACTCGCCGTCGTATTTCCGAGGTCGAGTTCGTTTTTCTTCGTCCTTTCCTCGGGCCGGGCTTCGTCGTCGTTTACTCTTCACCTTTTGTTTGTCGGGGCTTTCGTCGCTGCTTTCCGACCCGCTTCTGCTGATATGATCGGTCGGGCTGATCGATAAGCTGTAACTTCTTGATCGGCTTCGACTTCGGCTTCCGAACGGCTCCGAGAGCGACGATTGACGGGGGATCGACTGCGGCGACTTGCTCGGGAGATTGGACTGAAATGTAAATAGCAACCAGACGTGAGCTTTCTAAAACAAATACTTTGTTTTACTTGTATGCGGAGTATTCAAATACAGCTCCAAACATAGTCGAAGCTCCCGTATATAAAGCGGACACCCTCAGGAAGCAGAAAAAGTGTCCGCAACTGGAGCTGGCCGCTTACGGGAATGTGTAAATACAGAGTTTGTATGAGCTAGAGTTCAAACGGGGTTTTGTCAAGGCGGCTATATTAAAGTAGAGCTGTCCGCTTACGAGAGTGTCCGCTCAGAGAACTTCGACTGTACCTCAGTAACGTTAAGGTAACCACAACGAAGACGACTCGGTATTGTATAGTTTTAGCACAAGCAAGCTAAGCTCCACATCATATTTACCGTTGTTTGTAGCTCGTCCTTTTGTCTTCGTCCTTTGACGAACTCTTCTTCTTTTTACCATCCGTGAGACTTGCGGCAGATGATGGAGAAACTTTACTACTCGGTGAAGACGGCCTTGACCCTAAATCATCAGGGGAAAAAAGATCAGAAACGATAATCTTTATAATTCTAACGACAATCCTTCGTGGTGAAACGATGGCAACCGTTTCTGTTCCGGCAATAGGAGCGGCAGTAGCAAAGTAACCAATTGGCAATAAAGTAATAAGCTTATCCATCTTGGTTATTCTTTCAGCTGTGAAGGTTATATTGTAAGGTAGGCTATGTATTATTTGTCAGTCCAACACAGAGTGCAAAGAAAGTGCGTCTGATAGCCCAGGGCGAGTGGATTTTTCTGTCGGGCTAGTGTATTTTTTCCATCATTTGCCCGACAGGCAAATAAATGTTTGGACATTTTACGTTGACATATGAAGTAAAGCCAATGGGAAAGGCCTTCGGGCTAACATACAATGGCTCCAACTTGGCCAAAGGGCATCATGGAAATTCAAAATCTGTTTTCTTTGCACACTGCCAACTGAGAACTCATGCAATGCAATTGTCACACCACTCCCGGGAGAGAACCAACAACAAACTCAACAATGGTGGGAGGCTAGCACTTGGCCACCTCCATAGCAAAGAGCTAAGTGATTCGTTTCCGTTTCTAAAGAAACTGTTTTGCTGCGTCGGCGGGCAAGTGAAACACAAAGTGAATTATCAACTTGAAATTGATGAAGGTAAATTAACCGAAAAGTTAATTGAAAAGTTGACGTTTCGAGTGTCAGCCCTTCATCGGAGGGCTAACGTCAGCTTTTCAACTCCATAGCAACCTCGCTCCCATGGAAAGAAGACCCTGGTAGCGAGGTCAGCTCCCCAGAAAGTAAATGCTAGAGAAAGTGTTATCTACCTGTCCTGGAGTCGTCTCTAGCTGCTGTAGTCCCTCCTGTAGGAGACAGGTTAGGAGTGGAGTTGTTAGCTGCTGCGGCACCATCTGCTTTATCACTCTTCTTCTGAGCCAGGTCTTTGCGGATTTCACCGACAGCCTTTTGAAGCGTATCCAAGTTGGCCTGTGACAAATGAAAACAGAGGGTTTATACTACACTCGCTAAACATGAAAGGAAGAGTGAACTCGATACAGTCGAACCTCCGTAAGCGGACGCCCTTGGGGCCAGAAAAAGTGCAGGCTCAATAGTGTATTACATAATAACGTTACCTTTGGTCTTGTATATAAACTCAAAAGAGTTAGACTAATTTCCTGGAAAATAAAAGAAATATCGTCACAGAAATGTCAAACCAAACTGCAACAGAAACAACAACAACAAAGGAGGCCACACATTCAAGGAATGACCAATCAGCCATTTAAACCAAAATTCTAAGTAATGTTAAACTACTAATCATTCAAAGCTGTTCTGAAAATATATATTCTAGATATTACTGAATGTTTTAGTGCATCAACACATGACAGACACACAAGTGTTGTAACTTTCTAAATGACCTTTTTTCCCTTGATGACGAATAAAACAATGCTACAATCTGAGTGAACACTTTCCTTATGTCGTCAGTAATCGTAACTGACTGTTTTGATGGTGTTCAGGCTTGCAAGAAAAAAGATTTTGCCATGAAGCACACAATCAGCAGAGCTCTGTCCCACAGGACAATGCTGATGCACCCTTAGAATCAGCTTCTTACGCCTGCCAAGCAGGCTAGCTTCTGGAGTTACAGCGCCCGCTGTGGCTATAAAGTCCAATAGTCGACGTCAATCAATATCACAATCAATATTATTATCAATCCGTTTTCCTCTTATATTGAAAAAAAAAACATTCTTTAACATTCAAAAAACAAACAAACCTCTAGATCTTCTAATTTAGCACCAAAAAGCTCCCACCAGGGTGGTCTGGTTGGTAAACTAATCTACAAAGAATAAACAACACAGGAGTTACAGTAAACACAAGAAAAAAAAACTTGTACTGGCCATCAGTACTGTAAGGAGCACAGTTACAGAGAAGATGATGCTACCGTTGCCACTCAACAAAGTTTTTGATTAATTTTTGACATCTTTTTGACAACTTTGATGGGTTCCGTTTTGTGGCGCCACATTTGAACTAAACTAGAAACTAAAACCATTCACATTTCACGACTCCACTTCCAACACCCCTTGGATTTTGATTGGTCAAGTCAAATGGAGCCCATCCTTCCTCCAACACTCCTTGGATTTTGATTGGTCAAGTCAAATGGAACCCATCCGAAAGTCGTCAAAAAGTTGTCAAAAAGATGTCAAAAATTAATCAAAAACTTTCTTGAGTGGCAACAGTAGCGTCATCTTCACTGTAAAAGCTTATTCCCTCTATAGGATCTGTCTGTTAGTGGTTTGAACATCCACCTTATGCCTCACTGGATTTATAGACCTTACATCATTTTTATTCATTTATTTCCAGTACTTTTTCTTTTCTTTTTTAATAACCATGCCTCGGATGAACCTCACTGGCTATGGTAATGCCACTGCGCAAAGCTGTGACAGTACTTACCCCAAGTTGTCTTGAAGAAAGGAAAATACAAGCACAGGCAATGGTCTCCGGAGAGTACCTTACAAAAATATTTGTTCTAAAACTGTCATTCATGAAATTCCTGCAAGAAAATTAGAGAGGATCATGAATAAACAAACAAGTCATAAAAATAGGTTCCAAGTCAGTTAGAGAGTTCATAACCTTTTTGCACCAAAAATTCAAGGACTTTATCAAGGACTTTCATAGAATGCAAAACAGTCTATTTTTCTTTTGCCCCAATCTCATTCAAAACGTCCATTTTTGGGGATGCTGCATGTAATCTGGATGAAATACAGTGTGGTTTGCATTCTAAGACTTTCAAGGACTTACATTCAGAACACATTAGTCAGTGAAAAACCTGTGCTATTATGCTAATGCATATAAAAATCAACAAACGTTTCATATGGAAATACCAGAGTTGTGTAAACGAATTAGGAATCAATAATTTAAAGGAGTTTCAAGACCTTGATTTCAAGGACTTTCAAAGTGTGTACAAAGCTTGCATATAACATTGCAGACAACAAACGTTTGTCTTTGTACAATGAACTAAGTAACAATTGTACATACCACGCTTGCTGAGCAAGAGGTGTTTGTACATACCAGGCTTGTTGGGCGAGAAGTGTGTTGGTTTCACAATCAAGAATTTGAAGATACATTATAATGATCTAAAAACAAAATGAAAACAAAACAAGTTACAGCCAAATGCCAACAAACAAAACTACAGAAACTGTAAAAATGCAAAGTTTTTTTGCACATTATAAGCATGTGGGCCCAGTTGTTCGAAAGCCGAATCAACGCTGATCCAGGATTAAAAGTCAATCCAGTTATTTTACTGCTAATTTGATGTTTCAGTTACGTCAAATGCAAAGGACAAACTGAAACCAACCTCGTCCCCAGGGCCATCTCCGCTTTCAAGATGGCGGGTGGGTGCGAAGAAGACCCTGACGAAGAGCAGGTCACATGAGCACAAAATTAGCCAATCGCGAGCCCGCCACCATTTTGAAACAATCAAAATCTCCAATATTTTTGAAGACATGTGACCTGCTCTTCGCCAGGGTCTTCTTCGCGCCCACCCACCATCTTGAAAGCGGAGATGGCCCTGGGGATGAGGTTGAACTGAAACAGCAAAGGTCACTGAATAACCCTGTATTAGCAAAATCTTGCCTTGAACAACCAGGCCCTGGTATGTTGGGTATTAGCAATGAACAGCTTAAAAGAACAACCACAACAATGGTAGCACTCATCATCATCCTATCACAGCTACCAAGACAACTTGTATTGTGTACATACCTTGTGAGGGTGCTTTACATGAACACAGAAGCCAAGTTCCTGAAATGAACAAACAATAATGAACATACATGTGGTAATAAAGAAAGACGGTAAATTTTAATGCTTGGTAAATGAAATGAGAAAGATGTTATTTCAGTTTGCCACAAGCATGCATGACAAGGAAAAAAGTCATGGGTTCCACTCCCCTCGGGGACTCAGATTTTTTCTTTGTCCCATGCTCATGACAAACTGAAATAACATCTTTCTCAATATTATTATGAACATTAAATCACCGGCTTTACAATCACACAACCTGTGATCTAATTTTAGCATAATTTCACGAAGCTAAATGAAGCACACCTTCAAATGTGGATTGGATTCAGTTTTCAAAAGCTTTTGCAAGTTACATGGAATTACATGTGATTTCTTGTGTTTTCATCCCATAAGAGTTCATTGTTGCGACAAACAAAAGGTTTCTTTTGTTTCTCGTTCAACAAACACACCGCCTTGGTTTTTACGGACGTTTTTATTCGAAAACGAAGCGCAAAACGGCGAAAAAAAATTACAGAACGATATTTCTCATATCAAAATAAGACTGTCTGCCAAAAATTAGCTTGATTCTGTAAAAAACGAAAATCGGCCAAAAAAGCGATACGTTCATTTTGCGGAATACACTTCAATTCAAGGGAATATTTCCTGTTTTTAATTGCATTTTTGCAAACAACTGGAAACTATCATTTTAAGAGCCACAAAAACAGGTGCCACACAGGCATAACAAGGATGAGTAAGTGTTTAGTAAGGCACTGTTGGATGCACATATTTAGTCCCAAACAGTCTGATGATCGCTTAGTGCGCAAAACTCAAGTAACTGTCTTACAGTTTCTATCTTTAAATTTGTAACCCCAAATACAGAAATTTACCACCACATTATGAAGGGAAAAAAAACAGGATTGGCGGATGACCTTTAAAACCACCAACAAAATTTCAAAAAATTAATGTTTTATGGTCTGGTATAGTGCATCTTGATACATATTTACTGACCTTCAATATCCTTCTCTCAGCTTTGATGACTTGGTTTTTGAGGTTAAAATAGCTGTTACCCATGTATTCCATGGGCTGAATGGTCCTGAAATAACATTTTGTTCAACATGACATTTCAAACTAACAGGCTCTAACTGAATACTGACACGGCCTGTATTGTCTTGCTAGATCCAGACAGCCTCACATCTCTTACAGACTGAACCGATTGACTGAATAGTCCACAGTAACACCGTTAGCAAGCAGTATGAGAAAGTTCAACAAAAATACTCCAGTCTAATGAATACTATTTAAATGTCAACTTTTTTCAATTACAGTCGAACCTCCACAAATAATAAGTTGATTGACTTTCTAATAAGTGGACACTTAGCAGGGCTGCAAATAATTTTTTTTTTCTGGAAAGGACATGTGTCCGACTAAGTCACCATTTTGGTCGGACAAAACAAAAATGAGGTCGGACATCATATTACAGTACCACTTGATAAGGGAACCTGCTAATCTAATGCATTGTCAACGCAGAGTAAACTAGTTTGTGTTTAGAACAAAACGTTATAATGCGTTTGCGTTTGCGTTTGCGTTGGAAGGCAAAAAATTGTCCGGACATCATGTCCGACCACAGTTGGGATTTCATCGGACATTGGCAAATTTTGGTCGGCCATTGTCCGATGACCGACTGTTATTTGCAGCCCTGCTTAGTCATGTACCCAGCAACACACAAACTCTACATTTTTAACCTCCCATAAGTGGACACCTCAGCTGTCTAAAAAACGGACACATTTTCTGGTCCCGAAGGTGTCTGCTTACGGGAGGATTGACTGTGATAGATTAAAGTATTTCAAGTACATCTACCAAAGGACAGCTACTGCCATAACATTCCTTCTACGAAACTGAGTATCAAAGAAAAAAGAGTTACAGCTCATTATAGTGATAATTATTGCTAGAATGGAATTTTGTGTGTATTTTGAGTTACAGTGATAAAATTTAGGACTCTGTAGCAGAATTTGTTTTCCCTTGGTAATTAACCCTTTCACTCCCAAGAGTGCTAAGTTCAAAACTGAGAAAAAAATCTTGAATTTCATTTTGCAAAATTGTCCAAAACAAACAGTACCACATGAAAGTACTGCTCAATAGCTTTCATGTGAATGGTCACACACTAGGGTTTCATCCACAGACTTAAAGTTACAACCACATTTATTGACTCAACGTTTGACTCTGGGAGTGAAAGGGTTAAAATAAACCAAATTAACGTAGTCGGCTTTTTGTCTTAGGTCGTGTTCTATTGGGATCAACCGTTTAAGATCGGTTGGGTTGGTTGGCTTTTTTCGTGTTCTACAGTATTGGGAAAAAATCGTTTTTGATTAGTTTGGTTGATCAACTTTTTCAACTGAACCAAAACTAGGTTGAAACGGTTGAAAAAGTGTTTCAACTGAAAACGGTTGGAAAAGTGTTCTATTAGGAAACCTCAACAATCTCCAACCTAAACCGGTTACGGTTGAAACGGTTGGTCCAAATAGAACACAACCTTAGTTTTTGGAATTTATTCAAAGGTAACATGTTTGAAATAAACACCTTGGGCATTTATGTGAGTAAATATGGTATCATTCCCTAAATCTGAATACCTTTCTAGATAAAAGTAATGTACAGGTAACTTTCAAGTGTACTGGGCCCCGATCAAACGGTCACAAAATTTGTTGAGAGCCGATGTTGAGACCATTTGACCACCCCTCTCAACAATGTTGTGAGGTTTTGTGACATGTTGCGACGAGTTTGAATTCATTTAAACTTTGTTGCAACATCGTCACAACATTTCTTTTGTTCTTGAAATATTGAGAGGTTGTTGTGGCCTCTTGACCGGGCATGGTCACAACATGTCACAACAAATTTTGTGACTGTTTGATCGGGCCTTAACGGCACCTTCAACTAGCTGACAGAAGACAGAATTTGTTTAATGCTTATCTCAGTGAGAACTGGTTTGTTTTCATTACACATCAGCTGTCAACTATTATTAACTTGTGCTGATCTGTATAACCTAGCAGGAAGTTTATATGCAGGTGTATATTCTGGACATGTCTGTGTAATAACTAACTGGCTATGTTACAAACAATGTATGTCATCCACTGGGTGAATGTGGAAAAATAAAATTAAAAAGGTGGAAAGTGACCAGTTTACTTGCAGCGTCAATCCAGAAATATTCTCTCCTAGCATCAAACCTGTGTCAAATAAGAAATTTAAAATCATGTAAATTATTAATAATAAAAACACATATATGTATATACTGTACATATATTAATATAATAACCACTTAGTATATAGTACATATTGAAATAATCTGATACAAACACAGGAAAGAGTCTGAGGTGACCAGCCAACCTTTTTCAAGCCAGCATTGTGGCTGCCAGTGTGCAAAGAAAGTGCTGTCCGATAGCCAGGGCTAGTGTATTTTTCGGTCACGCTAGTGCATTGTATCCATCACTTGCCCGATAAATTTTTGGATATTTTTAGTTGGCAGATGAAGTAACTGCCAGTGAGAAAGGCCTTCAGGCAGCACACAATGGCTCCAACTTATACAAAGGGCATGCTGGAAAATCTGTTTTCTTTGCACCCTGGCTGCACAAGAGAAATTCAACACTTTCACATGTTGTAGCAAAAAAAAAAAATGTTGTAGCTTAAGAGGTGCTTTCAGAGCAGTTTGAATGAACAAAGTTAGTGTTAATCAAAAACAATGTGAACAATTACATAAAGCAGAACTGTTTTAATTTTAAAACTAATTAGGAAATGGAATTGAGTGAGTCTTATATTTATTTATAACCATAATTTTACTAAAATTAATTAATTAATTAATACTGCTGTCTACAACTTGAGAGCATTACCACTGTGGGACGGTGGGGTGGGGGGGTTCAGGTTGCTCCAAAAAGAAAGGTTAATTATTTAATCCAATCTACTTGAAGTTAATTAATTTAGTTGCAGACTGAGTTGATCACGAACGTAACATCAACTGTCTGTAAAATAACCAGAGATAAACAAGAAAAAATATAATAGGCCTTTGCAAAACATTGAAACAAACACCAGTAGATATAGAACCTCTCAACCTGTTGTTTCTACAACAGGTTGTCTGTCAACTGGTACTCAAGTCTGTTTAGAAGGTAGAAAGCAAAGCAAAAGTTACTGTTCGTGGCACAAAGAATCTACAACAGATTTCCAGAAACGTTTTCAACAGATTATGTACATACAGCAATGACATAGAAGAGCACTGTAGGCACATATTTAAGCTAAAAACAGCCACCTACATAATGTAATTTCAGCCAAACACTTACAAAACACTACTAAGAAAGCCGTCTACTTTCGTCATTTCAAACACCTCAACAGATCATCAATGGATTTGTTTTAACAGATTAGATAGATAATGCAGTGGCATCTAATTTGCCTTGACTTTCAGCCAAACACTTAATGAAACACTACTCAGATAGCCGCCTACTTTGGTTATCTCCAACACCTTCTTCGAAACTGGTAATGAAAGCACTTATGTGGTAAGCAACTGCTGATCTAACTTCATGATGTATCTATATTTTCAGAAATGTTTTAGCAGGTTATGTATCTACAGTGTATGGTATTAAGCAATCATTGGTGTAATTTTAGGAAAGGCTGCCAGAAAAGAGCCAGTAATTATATATTTAGTGAAGTAAGGGCCTTAGGGGGGTAGTAAACATTTTATCCCTTTTCCTGTTCTTGAATTCACTCACAACTACTACCATATGGTATGAAATCTTTGCAGGAGTTAATATTATTTTGAAGATTGCAACTTTTTTGGTGTGTGTGATTTGAAAAGACTGATATTTTCTGGGGGAAGGTAATTTTCTGTGATTCTAACAATATTCAAAAGAAACTGAATGAGAAATTTAATGTATTAGTCAGCCCTTCCAAAATGTTTTTGTTTTGTTTGAAGTAGTAAGCAGCAAAGACCAATAATTTGCTCTTGCTTGTTAGGGGGATCCAGTGTGGAGTAAGTCATAAATAATCAACTGTATAAAGCAAAATCACCAGCTGCCAGCAAATTTTGAGATGGCTGATTAGTGAATTTCTTGAAATATACAGGGGCACCCAACGGATCGTTTCGGTGAAATAGCTGTTCGGAAGGCCTATAATCGCCTCAGATATTTGGATTAAAGTTTGGAGTTTTTTCTTTAGGGAAATATCATCTCAACTTTCTTAATATGGGAAAATTAATGCCTATTATTTTCGGAGAGATAAAAATTTCGTTTTGGGTACAAAAAAAGGTCAGCTAGGATTTTCGGAAAGGAAAAAGCCCTAATAAATTTGTGAAGTCTAAAGTTCCCCTAGAATGACCGAACAGATATAAATTTTATAGCACAGCATAGAATATTCATTTATAGATCTTTAAAAGCACACCAGACAGCCTAAAATAGTGTTTTAAAGCATTTGGGAGAAAACCGTCGTTGGGTGCCCCTGAATATAGGTATGACAAACAATATTAGGTAGGTTGAACTACAGTAGTACTTGCATCATTAAGATGCAAGTGCTACTGTAGTTCAACCCACATACAATATTATTACAACTGAATGAGGAGCCAAACAATCCAAATGAATTTTTTAAGGAAAATATTTTATGGCAAAACATTTTTTGCAGGAACTTTTTCGGCAGATTATGAAAAAAAAAATTAAAACCAGCAAAAGGTCAAGCCATAGCCCATATGGGTGGAAAGTAAACATCTTATTAGCCACAAATTATCAACAAGAGCATAATAATTGTCTTGATATGCGGCCAAATACTTACAACTATTCTTAAAGGAATGGATGGCACTAATTACAGTGAATAGCACCCTACCACTCAACAAAGTTTTTGAATAATTTTTGACAACTTTTTGAAAACTTTCTGAAGGCTTCATTTAAACTAGCAAATCACATTGCAAGAACTGTTGGAGGCGGAGATGTCAATTGTCAGAAACCGAACGTGGAGCTTGACAACTCCGCCTCTCATAGTTCTTGCATTTTGATTGGCCAGGTTAAGTAGATGAACACTTGTAATGTATGTCTCCATCATCTCGCGTGATAATTTGAGGATTTAGTAGCTGAACTTTCCATTTATCCTTTGGAAAGCAAACAGTTGTTGTCATTACAAGGTACAGTATGTAGGGTAAACAGCAATCATGACACAATAAGCAAAGAGAGGAGTGAAGAGCTTCTCCGATTTTAACAAGTGTATAATATTATATCTGATCCATTGGGTCTGTTTGATTTACATCCTAGCTAGTGATTGGATGACTGCACTCACTAAAGTAGGGAGACGTTGTGGCCTAATGGTTAGCGTGTTGGACTCCAGATTGAGTGGTACAGGTTTGAGCCCTTGCCTGGCTCATTGTAATGTGTTCTTGGGCAAGACACTTTACTCTCAGGGTGCCTCTCTCCACCCAGGATAAATGGGTACCGGTGACAAAATGCTGGGGGTAACCTGCGATGGACTAGCATCCCATCCAGGGGGAGTAGCAATACTCCTAGTCAGCTTCATGCTAAGGAAACCGGGGTAAGCTCCGGCAGTGTGGGCCACTTTGGCCCAAGTTTGGCTTTATCTACCTTACTCACTACAGTGGAACCCTGATTTACAACCACCTCATTAATACGACCACTTTCTTTTGTCCCGAACTAAAGTTCTGTCATTCATTCCCTCAGGTATACAATGTAGGTCAGAATAACCCAAGATCTTAACCGAGCTGATGCAGCTTTACAATTCAAAAGCTAGCAAAGTTTATTTCTGACACTGCAAAAAAGAAAACATCCTCTTACTCCAGAGTTAGTCAGCATGTTTTCCAAGTGGGCTGAACCACCCTACCCATGCAGGGGTTTCACAACTCTCCCATATGTCAAAGGTCTCACGCAACCGCTGACCCAGGTTTTAAAAAATCACAAAATCAAAGCCACTAATAATCCCGTCAAGACAATGCCACAACAAGAGTTTCCAGTTCCAAGTTTCACCACCCAAAGATCGACAATGTAATGTAGTGTACAAAATCCCTTGTGTGCCTGCCTGTGGAATTACATTGGTGAAACCCGGCAGATCTTTCACAACTAGGAAAAAAGAATATACCGGTATCAGAAATGTGAAATCATGTGCTAAAGGCTTGAATATCGTGAGCCATGTGTGGTCCCATGATCACCAAATTGACTTTGACAATGATTCCATTATTGACAAAGGTGATTACCACACTTGATCTGAAAGACTTTGGAATCTTGAGACACGGCGACAGCTACTGAAGCGGACAATAACTCTTGCCCATTTTCCAGGACTATATAGCATCCTTTTAAAAAAACAATCTTAATTGTTCTTATATTTTTGTATGCTACTTTGTGTATTTTATTCACGTGTCTTTTTACAAAAATTGTCCTTTTAATTTATGCATGCTATTCACACATCTTTTCCCCATTCACCCCCTTTTAGACTACAGCCAGGTAGTCGAAAGCTAGGACTCTAAAAATGTTTAGCCAGAGAACGTTCTTTTTATATATAACAAATGGAAGAAGTTGAGGATTTATAACAGTAATGTCATGTCAGAGTTGATGTAATGAATGAGATGTCCTGTGATGCCCGCATTCTGGCCTAACATTATTAGCACCATACCCTTCATAGGACAACGGGATTGCCACTTGCTAACTGACATGATAAGAGCTCAGAGATGGCAATGGATAGGGTATACATCAGCAGGACAGCACTGTGTTGGTACTACCAGGGAGAAGACAAAGAGGCAGAACATAGGACACATAGGCGGGAGAATGGGAGAGAAAGAGTTGGGATGAGGTGTCACAGCTACCCAGCAGCAGAAAGTTGGGAGCATTCGCATTTCGCTGTCACAGAATGGAAGACTTTAGTTCAGGCCCTATACAGTGTAGGAGATTGGTGCATAAAGGACTGATGACGACAATGTTGTTCACGAGAGAAGCTTTTATTCTTTTTCAGATTGCACTGAAACCGGAAAAATATATGCACAAATGCGAAAGGAAAAATGAGAGTCATATGTAGAGCGAGCCAGGGAGTCAGAGCCTGTGAACTTTTTAAACAAAATCTTGTTTCTGGTATTACAGGTTCAGGGTATAACCTCTGACTGGTCAATCCTGTCTTGACAGTTCCTAACAACACTCACGCATTGTTATATTGATGAGAATGTGATTTGTTAGCAACAGCTAGATGTCCATCAAAGAATGTGGGCTAGAAACTGTCACTCTCAAAGATTTCCCATTATTATTTTGTAAAATTGGTGAAGGGAAGAGATGCCCTTTGCAATTTTACCAACCAGCTTTAGAAAGAGATCAGAGGGAAGAGAGATGATGCAAATGGAACTGTACAACTGTTTGCAGTTGAGGGTTGTTCAAGTTGTTATCGATGTATGCTGGTAACCTGTTTGAGCCACTGATTATTTAGAAGCCTGAAGGCATAGCCACATCTCGCTACTGTAGTGATCAGTTTTTTGGTGTAAGAACGTTTTGTGATCAGTTACAAATTCCATCGGTCTGTAATGTGGAAAGACACCCCTGGCACCCTTGGTTCAGGGTTCCAGATAGGTTTAAGGGCAAGGTGTCAATGAGGAACTGCAACAGGTCAATAGATATGGGACTCACCAAATTGTCAGAAGTTTTTCATTAATTTGTCGGGTCAGGTAGCTGACCTTGTCAGGTTTTTGACCTGAGACCCCTCTCTTATCTGGAACACTGACATTGAATATATTTAGAACATATTTAAGTTGACTTTAATAAGAACAGTTTATCTAAAAAGGCTGAAACGTCTTTTCCTGCACTAGTAGACTTACTTTCACTAAACTGTCGGATCTTGAAAATTTCATCTTTACTTTGTTTCTTTCCATTATGTGCTGTTGATTGTCTGCTTTATGACCTCTGCTAAATTGCCTTGTTTCCATAAACCCAATAATCTACATTACATAATGTTGCCCTTGAAACTTTATTTCTCACACAATTAGATCTATGTACATTGTATTCACTTTGTGGACAATTATCAGCTACATCTTAGTATACAGAACACCAGGATTTTCATTTGAGTCTGGAGGCCGAACGTAATATCCACTTGCACTTTGACATGACAACAGATGTGACTGAAAAGTAAAAGTTCACCATTGTGCTCCAAAGTATGATATCATTCTTCGTGAAAGCACCAATGAAGAGCATTATTCTTTAACAGTCTTTCTTGAGAAGAGTATTGGGAAATCCTCATGCCTTGAGAGTTTACCGAAATGAAGGGAAATGTTGAAATATTTAACTTTTCTTGAGAAATAAGATGAACTCCCAAGGTCATACATGTACATGTACCTCAACTTCAGAAATGCTTTCAAAGTCTCAGAAATACATATTATTTACAGTTCAAAGCATCATTGAGCTATCTCATCATGTGTAACAAAGTTCTTATCTCTCTATTTTACATGTTTCCAACAAAATAATATTGTCATGCACACCTTAGGCTGCATAAGAAAGTGTAAAAATATTTTAGAGTGAGTGAGCAAGAGAGCGACACACCAAACTGCAATATCTTTGTTTCACATTGGTACACGCAATAAAAATGGCATTCTGGGGGAGCTTGCCACTGGACCCCTACAAAATCATGCCCTCAGTGCTTCCATGTTCAATACTTTCTACCGTCGGTTGCATCTAAACATGACCTAATTTGGTATCAAACGTGTGACATGTTTTGTCACCGAACCAAATTAGGTCATGTTTTTATGTGATGAGTTTCTCCTTAGGTGCAACCGGTGCTACATTCTATACTTCATAAACAGGTATCACAGGATATTTTGATGTCAGAATTACACTGTATCTTGACAAGCCGATAGGGTGCATTAAAATATTAATAAAAATTAATATAAGGGATGAGTAAAAATACAGTTGAACCTCTCTACAATCGCCATCCAGGGGAGGTTGTAGGGAGGTTTCCATAGTAGTAAAGTGTATGGATCGGCATGGATTTGGAATGAAAAATCCTGGCATTGTAGTGGTGGGTTAAATCCAAACATTTACTAGGAAAAACACTCCAAGGATGAGTTACACCAAATAACCAACACTTACGACTTGACTTTCTTTAGACGGAATAGTAGACTACGAGTTAACAAATCTTATTATCATTTCTTCAGAGTGCAAAGAAAGTGCTGTCTGATAGCCCAGGGCTAGTGGATTTTTCTGTCGGGCTAGTGCATTAATTTTTATACATCACTTGCCTGACAGGCAAGTACATTTTTGGATGATTTCAGTTAGCAGATGATGTAAGGCCAGTGACAAAGGCCTTCAGGCTATCACACAATGGCTCCAACTTGCCCAAAGGGCATGGCTGTGGAAAATCTGCTTTCATTGCACCCTGAATTTATTCTTATTATCTGTACACCCCCAAATTCCCTTATCTATGGCGAGGAAAAGAAGAGAAAATGAAGTCTTCAGTTCTAGCTTGTAAGGCACTGAATCGACTTTGCTTACTAACCAGAGAACAAAGTTTGTTAGCCCAGGTGTCAGGCTACCAGATATTTCAAGCCCTGCAAACAGTTTTTTAAAAGTTTATAATCAAAAAAGCATTCAATGGGATCTGGTCCAATTTTCAACAATGCCTGGTTAGTACTCAGGAGCCTTTCGTGTGCCTGTTACTTAAAGGGTCCCTCTCAACCAGTGTGCTTTGCGCGCCAATACTCTTACGGCGGCCATTTTCGGGTGCCGCGAAAATAGCGGCTTGAAGTTAAAAACTACTTTTTGCAGCATTCTGGCCTTGTTCTGGCCACAAAAAGCAATTAGACGACCCAAGTTAGTACAATTTGGAGAGTATGGCATACATTAGCCCCACGAGAGATCGAGTTCCCCGGAAGAAAACAATAACACGCGACCGCAAAGCACACTGGTTGAGAGGGACCCTTTAAGTTTACAGCAATACCGTAGAATTCCAAAAGTAGCAACCCCAAACGATTTTAACCATCCAAAAGTAATGGCTACTCTAAAGTAATAGCTAAATCAGCCTGCTAAATCTGTAAAAGTAATGGCCTTAGTAGAAGAGTAAAAAATTAATGTTACTTTTGGGGAGGCATTACTTTTTTTTTGGGGGGGGGGGGGGGGTTGTTACTTTCGGAATTCTACAGTAACAACATACTGCTAACTTTTGTCAACATTTTACCTTGGTCCATCAAGGAGACTTGCAAAGAGGTCACAGGTAAATTTGTCAAAACCATTTGATTCTCCACCAGGATGTCGACATCCCAATACACACCACTGGTGACAGTCAATCAGAGATCAGAGCTCAGCTGTGTGTGCAATGCTTGCTGCTTTCTTGCTCGCTTCCCCAAAGGACAATACTTTAGCATCATGTTCTTCCGCGTATGGATCCATGAACTGTAACCACACCAAGGACTTCATAAACCAGATCTACGCTTGATGGTAAACTTGTCCTTGTGTGACTTACTCTGAGAACAGCAACAACTTTCAAAATACACAGTTGCGGTTCTGGATATGACTAACATTCGATACAATCCAGGGTTAGGTTTACTTTTTAGGAAAAGGCAATGTTTGTTATTTTCCTCTGGAAGTTGCCATACATGTAGTTTTTAACATATGTTTTAAGCTCCTTCTCCATGACTTTATCCATATCTTATACAATATTCATTTCTTGAATAATATGGTTTCAAAATAAGCATTTCTCTAAGACCTCAACCTAAAACAAGATATCTGTTTTCAGGTAAACTATTCAATATGAAACAACACTGCAATTACATTAATGTTAACTTTACCATATTTTAGAACTGGAGTATTTCGGTGAACTTTCTCATAAGCAATCAAAGTTTTCCACTACCCGGAATTTTAAAAAGTTGCAATCTCACCAAACTTGGAACAAATTATAACAATGAGAAAAAAATCAAGTTTAGATACTTTTACATTGTGCCCTGCTTGCCTTCAGTTAACGGAGACCGTTGACCAATAGGAGAAGCACCACTTCAGTCCAATGTTGCCGTGGTAACACCAGACTTAGAGCAACACGGAGGGTTGGTGCGTTGGGTGATGAGGAGGTAGGAGGCTGCTGGAGTTAGCAATGACAGCACGGAGAAAGAGAGAGAAAAATCAAGTCAATTAAATGTACTTCGGTTCACTATTTGACCCTGAAAATCTGTGTTAGGCAATAAATTCTACTTATTTAGTAAACACATACACTGTATCTAACTAACAAATATGCTGCGATTGGTCAAAGTAATATCTAAAGATTGGTCTTCTGCAATAATATTGCATGTTGCAAGGCAGCTGATAGCTACTGGGCTTTTCAGCTGCCAAAGTTCACTTTGCTACTCTTATGTTGCTGCATGGTTTTTCAGCAATGCAATGCTGGCCTTATATTGCCATTCAAGCTTTTAGCCAGAAGGGACAGACACCGTGTCCAGGTGTCCTGTGGACGTCCAATCCTGGGAGAAAATGATGAAAAATGCACCAAAGCTTTAACAAATTTATGGGGGACATGCCTCCAAGGACGCCCACTTTTCAAATTCTGGCTAAAAGCCTGTTGCCTTTGTTGCATTACACAGCTGTATGTACTATAAATTACAAATAACCAGATACTCCTTGTGTTCTATTGTAAATCGGTTCTTATCGTTTACTATTATTGCGTTGCCCTTTTTAGATGTCTACTAAAAAATTACACTGCTTGCCCTTGTTTTCTATGAGCAATAGTCAAGCTTGGCTGCACCTCGTTGACCCTTGTTGACTGTTGGCTCAAAGAAAAGTTGGGCTTATAGTCCAATAATAAATTGTTAAGAAGAACATTTCTAGCTTGGAAAAGTTCACCTACATGTAGCTTGTAAATTACAAATAGCTCCGATCTTTACCCATGGTTCGTATAGCTTTAGCCAGCCCAAATTCAAACTCTCCAAGGTCTTTCAAGTACAAATTTAAATTTCTAAGTACTTGATCAAACATTTTGTTTGTTGATTTCAGACCAGTTGGTTTTGGTGTTCTTGTATATCTGTCAGTCAATAATTTCCTGCACGTTTTGTTGTTAGAGATGAAGCAGTCTAAATTACACACGCAAATAATGAGACTTCTTACTTGTAATTTCATACCGAGAATGTGGTGCCTTCCTACGAAACTAAAGTAACTTTCACAAAACTACTAGCAGTTCTACTAATACATTGTAGCTATACATGTAGTAGTACATGTACTGGCAGACTCGAAATTCTGAGACCAGGATTTGCTGCAATCTGAACCTCAAATATATGACAACAAAACTGTAAAGTACAAAATACACAATCTTGGAAAATGACAATGATTTCCTTCCAATGTTGACATAGTTTTCCAAAACTGAATGTGAAAATTGCAGTGTTTGAAGAGCAAAAAGCATTACATAATAATTAAAATGAAAATTGAAAATTCCTGGCATTCATACTTTCAGGAAGTTCAGCTGTTTCAACTAGTTTGAACATATGGAGTTATTTTTGCACATACATGTACCAAGTACATATCATTGGTCACCACATTTCCAAGACAACTTTTCCCTTCCAATTATTGATTTCGTTTTAACTATTTTTTTGTATAGTATGTACAGCATTTGTGTTTTAAAAATTTTTCTTTTAATTCTAGAACACAAACTTTGAAACTTGAAAACGTTTGCCAAGAAATACCTTACATGTACACACCAAAAAAGGGTTTTGAATGTTTTTCTTTTAATTTACTAAAAATTACATGTAGTTGCCTCAATTTGGACAAAATTTGGTGTCTACCTTTTAGTAAGTTATAAACATCCTTTCTAGATTTCACAAACTGGGTTTCACTTCACTGCAAATAACAATAGATATTTACCTGGCATTCCTTCTCTGTTTTATATGATGAAAGACGTTAATCACATCTCGAATTCTTCTCGGGCATTCTTCGATTTTTGCAGCTAGAAAAATACATGCCATGGAGTAGATCTGAAATACAAATTTAGGAAGAAGGTAGGTTCGGCATGATTGGACATTCTCGAGGCTAATTTAATTAGGTTATCGACTTTAAAAGTTAACTGACAAATATTTGTGGGTAAAATTAGGGAACATTTGTATTTTTTAATTTTAGGGGTGGAATAAAATCTTAAGCACAACTCCTTGAAACACGTGCATGGATGAAGCTTCGAACTTCAAAATTAATTTCATCGTTATGAATTTTAAAATTAAACAAAGTTTGGGAGGCATTTAATAGGGGAAGAAAGACAGGTTTTATTAATAAACCTTCAAGCTAAATGCAAGATACAATACTGAAAGTAATTTTAACTTAGTTTCAAACGGAAATTTAAGCTAAAATAACAGGAACATGCATGCATGCACGAAAAATGTTGCTTACCTCTCCGTCGTGTTTAACGAGTGACTTACTGTAGTAAAACCGTTGAAATAACACTTGTGCTGTAGCCATAGCTACCTGAAGGTTCCAAAGCAAAGAAACTCAGCTCAAACTTCCAAACTAAAGCAACTTTTCACGACCAAAATCTGAACCACACTTACCTGGTCAAGTTTGAGCAGGATGCCCGCCATTTGAATATACTCGCAGCCGACGATTCGCAAATCAATTTCTACTTCTTTATCTAAGCCATCTTTAATCGAAGGTGTATTCTTCAATTGGTCGTCGTCTAAAATACAGTTTTCTAGCGAAATAACTACGTCTCCGTAGTCAGATTTGCCGGTGACAGCAGCCATTTTGGATCTTCTTCAAACGTTCCACCAACGTCACACTTCTCTTTATGATGTCATCGGCGGGGAAGCACGTGCTCGGTTTTTACCTTATTTGGGGTTGGTTCCGAGCAAAAAATATAGCAGTCGTTTCCCTTCGGAAAGCGTCGGAAGAAACTCGGAAGAAATAAAAACATGGCGGATAAACTGTAGATGAAAAGGTGCAAATTTCAACGCCAAAATTGTCAGAAATAACATGGAAGAAGAAGAGAAAGATGACAATAACGATATACTGACAAAATTTGCAAATTTTGTGGACAGCAATTTGAGAATATTCAGGGTAAGAAAAATTATAGAAATGAAAGAAAGAAACCTATTAAAATAAAATAATTATTTAAATGAGTTGATCATTAAAAGTTCATGCATGATCCCGGCCCATGTGATGCATAAAATGAGGTAAAGGGGTTATGTATGATGCATGTTATCTTCCTACGCAGACGTCGTTCTTTAGGCTCGTCGCGCAATCTTTCCTCCTCCACACAATTTTTCTCTCTTTGTGGGAGAGGAGTGTGTGACGAGCCTTAAGAAAGTCAGTATAGATGGCTAGACACATGCATGATTTGCACAACAATGAGCTCAAATTAATGTGAAAGGAAATAGAGGGGATATGTGTTGTAGTTTAAAATTAATTTTAGGTCAAAATGATTTCAAACTAGTTTAATTGTTATTTTCCTTTGTTCCAGATTTATTATCATAATCCTAAGACAAAGAAAATCAAAATCAAACTAGTTTGAAATCATTTTAACCTAAAATCAATTTAAACTACAACACATCCATAGAAAACTAAAATATAAAATTAATCATATCACCCAGGGCCCGGTTGTTCAAAGGGTGGATAACGCTATCCACTGGATAAATCACTATCCAGTGGATAGCGCAGTTTGTTTTGTTAACACTTATCCACTGGATAGTGATTTATCCAGTGGATAGCGTTATCCACCCTTTGAACAACCGGGCCCAGGTCTATGCTGGCTGCACAACAAAAGTTAAGGAGTGCAGGGGCGGATCCAGGAATTTTTGATAGGAGGGGTCCCATGGTTTCCCGAAAATGTGAAGTAGAATTTTTGGAAGTATACAATACCGAGTTATTACTTAAAGGCATGGAGGGGGTGTTTAGAGGCCTCCCCCAGAAAATTTTGAGATTTCAGGCTCTGAAAAGTGCATTTTGGTGGATCCTGGAGATGGTTTTGCTATGGATAATGGAGAAAGCAAAAAAACCCTCAGGTCTGACGGACCCCCCTGCCCTCCCCTGGATCCGCCACTGGAGTGGACATAAATATCGGCTGTAATTCTTTTGGTTATTTGTTAACTTTGAGTTGCTAGTTTAAAATCCTTTGCTGCAGTTGCCATTCATATTTCCCAGTTGCAAGCTACTAATGACAGTGCTGAATTTATCATCCACAGAATGTATCCTGGATTTTGGCTGGAGCTGGAATTGTACTTATCTTGAGGAGAACATATGCAGTAATTATATATTAAGTATTTTTACATTAAATCATGAGATGCCAACCTAAAAAACTCTCAGGGAAGTTCGCTAGTTTTGTGTTAAGAGATCTGTTGTCCGTTCCTTTGGGGACAGACAAGAGGTACCTATATAAAAATTAGCAAACAGACGACGGAAAAAAGACCACAACCACGACCACTTTTGAGAATCACCAACTGGTCTTTTCCTTTGTTTTTAAGCTCTCATATAAAGTGACCACTTGTTGTGCTTCACATTTATGAAACATTATATTCATCTGAATAAGATAAGTTTTCAATATCTGTGGATGCATGACGTGTACATTCGTGAACCTCTTCTTTGATAGGTAATAACTATTTAATATCATTACTACTGTACTAATTAATAACCATTTACATATACCATTCTTTGTGCTAAAAGCTCTCGTAAGCGACCAGCCTCTATTGGTCTCTATTGTTTCAGCGCATGGTCACTTATGAGAGCGCATTCTCGTAAGCGATCAGCTCTAGTTACGACCACTTTTTCGAATTCCCAAGGTGGCTGCTTACAAGAGTCTGTTAGAAAGAGTCTCACTGAGAGAGTCTGTTAGAAAGCATTCACTGATAATTAGTGAATAGTTTCTTTCTTTCTTTAATAATTAAAGCGAATTCATAAGTTTATCTAAACCTCAGGATTTACAAAGTACTTTCAAATTCTCCCAATTCTCGAGTGTTTGCATCAGGTATTGTAAAAAGAAGTTAGCCATTTTCTACTTATAAAATAAATCCAACAAAATGCACTATGATACATCATAACTGCAGTGCTTACATGCATGTTGCCTCATGCAAAACGACTGTACAACCAATCAGAGCGTGCATTATATGATCAAAGTTTTATAAAAGTGTTGTTAAGAGTCCCATTATACAATAAAATGCAGCAGACAGACCAATGGTTAATTATACTCTGTCATTTAGTTCAGACAGTTCAAAGCAGTGTCTGATGTCCCAACAGAATTTGTTGCCAAGAACATTTCCTTTCGTGGCCATGTTAGAGAAGTGCGGCTGGACAACACTCTTGGTATTTATCACATTCCACTGTTAAGAGGTCTCAAGAAGTCATATTCTTCCTCTGACACAGGTTGGTTATTAAATTTCATTCAAACCTGAATATATTTTCCAAAAATACCAGAAAATAGCCTACAGTGGGCAATTGTTTAAGGCTTACCAGATTTGGAAGTGCCCCACCTCTTCACATCACCTTCCATTTGGACCCCAATAATGTTAGCTCTGAGATGTTGACAGTGCATCAAGAGTCAAGACAATATCCCCTTATTGGTGGGGAGGGGGTACAGGGGGCAGGAAAAGAGAGGGCAGGAAGCAGGAAGCAGGATTCCCAAGGTGGCGGGGACAGGGAGAGATGTGAAAAATTTTTCAATATTGCATAATGTTCATCTGCAATGTGCGGTTCCAGAAAATATCCATACCCATCCCAAGGAAGGTCATTGGAAATTCAAGGGGGAGGGGGGTCTCAAAAGCCAAAATTTTTTAAAGGAAAGTATGATGCTAAACTAGAATTTCCAGAGGGGTGGGGGGGGGGGGGGGGGGTCAACAAAAAATAACCTTCCATGGTGGGGGTTTGGATATTTTCTGGGACAATACAATAGAAAAAGCACAAAGAGACGGAAGCTACTAAGGAATGGGTGGGAACCAGGAATATAATGTAGTGGGGAAAGTTCAGACCACTGTCCTGGGCTGATTGTTATAATACCTTTTCTTCAGAGGTCTCAGAACAGTCCAGTCTTCTTGCCATAAGTCTGCTAGGGTTGGAGTTCAGGGAGGGAGGGAACAAGTGGCTTTCAGACCATGTGTTGTCAACTAAGGTGCAAATGACTCCACTACAAGTCACCAAGGAGAATACTTTGGACTGTATAGTTTATAAGAAAAAGGTGCGTACTCTTTATTTTTACAGTGCAACTACTTGTGGTGAGTATTGGACAACCCTCACAGACCAATAACCTTACAGCGGATTCAGGTTGAGCGTTTAACGGTCTCAGCAATCTCGTACCCAGAGTCAACGGTCTCCTCGGTCAGCGGGTCGTCGCCAGGTTAATTAGACTCTGGGGGAATGGAATTTTGAATACCAGAAATCTGGTGTAACGGCCATTGTTTGTTACACGAGACAGCCAATCAAAAAATTCGAGATTTATTCCATTCCCTCAGAGTCTAACCTGGCGACGACCCGCTGACCGAGGAGACCGTTGACTCTGGGTACGAGATTGCGGTCTCAGTAGTTGTCGCATTCGTTGTCACGGTTGATTGCTTGCATTGCGAGGCAAAATGACAGCTGTTGCTAGGCGGGAATGATGACGTTCTGTCTGGACGAGCAACAACGTACTTTTTCCCAGACAGAACGTCGCCATTCCCGCCTAGCAACGGCTGTCATTTTGCCTCGCAACGCAATCAATCAACCGAGACAACGAACGCAACAACTAAGACCGTTAAACGCTCAACCTGAATCCGCTGTAAAGCATCTAGGTAATACATCTGCAACAAATTTGACACCAAACAAAGATGTGGACCACATCTGCAACAAATTTGACACCAAACAAAGATGTGGACCTCTCTGGAAACTGACATTTTTTTAATTGGTTGATTTCAACCCAAAAATTTGAGCATCAGTGTCAAAGGTCACAAGATCGGATCGGTAGAGTGAGTATAGAGGAGTGAGTACTCACTAGAATACAAATTTAAGTCAAACAAACCTTATTTGCTTTCAATTTTCCAAACAGTGTCTGTGTTTTCTGTAGTCCTTACAAGAACGTTTGCAGTTTGGAATTCAACTGAAAGAAAATTCAAATTAGTTGTACATGTGTTGTCTGGAAACTTAAAAATAACATCATTGGTCTGTTTACGAGTTCTCAATTAACGTTGTTATTGGTCAATTTCTGTAAGGTGGAAAGAAAATGTTTGGAATTGCAATTGTGTCAGCACAGGGATCCAAGGCTCACGATATGACTAATGGGTAGCAAAATATAAGGATTTGTATGGAGAATGACGAGAATAGGAAGCAAAGGAAAAATGATTATGAACCTGCGATGGAATAGCATGCAGGGGAAGTAGCAATACTCCTTATATCGGCTTCATGCTATGGAAACAGGGATAAGCTCTGCCAGTTTGGGCCAGTTTGGCTCGGTTATGGCTCGGTTCTATGCGCCAAAGGAAAGATACAATTCTTGATCTCCAAATTAGCAGTGAGCCAGTTTATGCGCTTGGAGTGCATTTTACTTACGATCTTGGCTTTACCTTTGCAATCCGCCTCCTCAGTCCTGTTCAGTTTTGGTTGTGGCATGTCGCTGGGCGTGTTGCTTTTGTAGTAGGGCACATCTATGTCCCTGGACGTGTTGTATTCGGCGTAGGACTCATCCACCTCCTCATACCTGTTCCGTTTTGGTTGTGGCATGTCGCTGGGCATGTTGTTTTCATCCAGTGTAACAGATGGGGATAGTTCACTAGCTGTAATCTCGTGAGAAGTTACCTCGCTATACCATGTATTCCAGTTATGTTCATTTTCCAAGCATACGTAATGTTCCCCAGCGTTTTCTGCAAAATGCCCCAAGGCGAAAGTACATAGGGGGTTTGAATTCATTGGCGAAATGGTGGTTGTGGCCCGGGTCCAAGAGAAGAAATAACGACAAACTCGACATTGTAGAGATCGGACGCGGCCTGAAGAGTAAGATGGTCTCCATATGTACCATTTTCTGACATTTGTGTTAAATATACAGGCCATGGAAGATCTGTAAAGTTTTGCAGTGGGTTGGCCTCAAGATGGCTGACGATTTCTTTCCGCATTGTTTGGTTAGACCTAAAAATCCCTATTGTATTTAATAATTTGCAAATAGCCGAGAATTGGCAATTGCCATCTTTGGGAGGATCGTAAGAAATGATGAAGTGGCCTGAACCTGTGCGATCTTCGAATAAAGACCTTTCGTTTTCGTAACTTTGCAGATATTTTCGCCGATGGGCCTTTTTTCTGTTTCTTCTTTTGGCCATCTTTAATGTGGATCTTCTTTTTTCTTTTTCCATAGTAAGACTGGTTATGTCATGTACAGGGATCCATTTGTAGATTAATTTCCCCGATGTTGGTGATATGAATGCCACTTGATACTTTTGAAGGCGTAAGTTTCTTTTTACAATGCCCGCCTCTACAATATGCCTTCTACTTTCAAGCTTCTTTGCTGGGGAGTAATGAATAAGAACAGTCTCTCCTATATCGTACGTTGAGGGTGGGGAGGGTGCGTTGCTTCCGTCTTCAAGCTTCATGCGGTTTACACATTGTTCAGTCGCAGAATTGGCCAAATTTCTTATGTTGCGAATCTTTTTAGCACGATCTGTGTAGTCCTTGGAGCTTGGGTGTATCATGCCCTGATATCTGTCAGAAGCAACATGCCATTCTTGGACATTTCGGTTTCCTTTTGTTTCCACTGAATTCGGTTTTCGTCCATAGTAAATCTCAAATGGAGACTTCCATGCAAGCTCCTCTTTTGGATCCAAGTTGAGAGTTCTTGCATATTCAGGCAGTGATTTCACCCAGTTAACCCCAGCTTTTTTCATGACTAGAAAATCGTACAAGATGTTCTTTTGGAATGATCTGTGTGCTTTCTCTATTGTCCCCTGGGATTGAGGATGGTAGGGGCGACCTTTGATGACTTTTATATGAAGCTTTTTACATAATGCTGATACAGCACCATCGAATTCAGGACCTTGATCGTGCTGAATGAACCGTGGTGCTCCATGTTCTTTGTAAACACGAATAAGTTCGCGGGCTACGTGGGAGCTCGACTTTCTTTCTAATGGTACTAACCAGTGGTAACGACTGAAAACATCAATGATCGATAAAACGTACTTGAAAGTCTTTCCCTTGAATTTAGTACTTAATCCTTGCATGTTCACTACGTCGATATGATGGCGGATTTGAACGGTTCTGGCACGCACTGGTCGAAGTCTTGCTTTATTTTCAAAGCGTACGTTGAGCCGTTGGTGTGTACAAGACTTCGAGAGCATTTTCTGTACATCTCTTAATGCAACACCACTATAACACTCTTTGAGTTTGTGGTAGATTTTTCGGGCCCCTGAGCCTTTAGAGCTTTGGTACATCTTTTGCACCACATCGTGTAATTCTGTTTTCTTCACCACGGCTTTTCCATTGAAGAATAATCCTCCACCTCTTAAAGACAACGACTCCCTGTTTCTCCAAAACCTTACCACTGCTGACTTTTGTTTATCAGTTCGATCCTTTACAGAAACAGAAAATTCTCCTTTGATCAATTGAAGGAAAACATCGTAAGTCTCATTGTCTAAGGTCGAGATGCTGGAACCATAACGTACAAAATGAACTACCACGAAGAACGTTAGCACGACGAGCGTCTTCATCGTTGTCGATGAGTTCGAGATAGTGATTTCGAGTTATTACATTATGCGAAAGAAAATTTAACATATTTTGCATTGAACAGTTATTACGTATGTCACTGACTGATAAACCATCCTTGTCAGTTATTACATTTTGTGTTTTTTCATTATGCGTTAGAAAATTTGTCATATTTTGCGTTGAACAGTTATTACATTTTGCGTCAATTTTATTACATCTTGCATTAGTATTACATTTTGCGGCGGATTTTATTACATTTTGCGGCGTAACAAATTAAAACTTTTTAATTTCCTTTGGAACAAATAAAAAGACAACATCAAAAGAGAAGGCCGTCATTTCACCATTTGCATCGTTAATCAATCAAGCTGTTGCCACGTGAGTAAAAGACCCATACCAAAGTGTATAAAGGAACGAACTCAGTAATTCTGCAGTAATTCCCCCTTTTCTGACACTAAGCATTGGTAAAACAATGATTTCCAGAGAAATCAGCATATGCAAATGTCTCGATTTCATATTTTGCATGTCAAAAGAACATCTGGAAAACTTGTACAATTGAGTTGGACAGTACAATATTTACAAGTTGCGATATAGTTGTTAAAGTTAGTAAACATAATTATCTATAGCTATACTACCCGTCGCAAGTGATTGATATTTGACGTAATTAGATCGAAGCGAACTGAGTATAGATGAGGGTTTCCTCGACCTTTAGACCTAAAATCAACCAATAGAAATGTAGTCGCTGTTATTATCCATTAGCCTACCACGTGCTGTAACAACTTCTCTTTGTATTGAGTGTTAAGTCACGCCCTTAGAACCAACAGCTCATTTCGAAGGCTTTCTTCTAAGAACAGGTGCAGAACACCTTTCAACTTTTAGAAGATTGCGCTGTTTCAGTGAAATGAACTTAAATCTCCTTTTTACCGAGAAGTGTTCCGTAACAATATATAAGTAACGCGTAAACTGTTGCTCACCGATTACCTCAAGCAGTGTTTTGTATGGATTTATAGTGAGAAATATCTTCGAGGTTTATTTATTTTATTATTTTTATTTTTTTTACTTCGAGGTTTATTCTACAATAAAGAAGTTGCTGTTGCTAAGTCTAGTGGTCTTTCTGATGCGTTGTCGCTACGTAAGGCGTAGGAACAAGTTCCCTGTACCTCTGGCATCTCAGTTGTAACGAGTGCCGGCTGTCAAGTCTCAGTGGCTCTAGCCGAGCGTTCCACGTCGTTTTCCGGCAAAGCCTTGTTTGCCAAACCGCCAATCCACACGCTCATGTGAAGTGCTTTATCCGTAAGCGTCGATATTTATTTTTTTATTTGGTAAAGCAGGTTAGCAGATACAATTGGCAAGACATAAGTCCTGATATTTGGCGAGCTTCCAAGCATTGGCAAATTCCACGTTCACTGGCCCAAAACCTATCGTTACACTGTGAAGTTCAGAAGAAGCGGAGTTGGCCTTTTTTAACTTTCTTCGACTGAAAGCAAAAGTGTATGGCTTCTTTGAAAAATCATAGTCCCTCCAAAATGTAATAATCGCAAAATGTAATAACACAAAATGTAATAACTCACAAATGATAAATAAGGACTGAGTGGAGTCCAATTCGCTCTGTGCATACGAGTGATTAAGGGGGGCGTCCAATTTGTTTTATCACGAGTATATAAGTCGTGGTTCAAATTCTTTTTGGTTTACATTAAAAATTTTCAAACCAGTTTGATTTTGATTTTCCTTTGTCTAATTTTTATTACCATAATCTGAAACAAAGGAAAATCAAAATCAAACTGGTTTGAAAAATTTTAAACCAAAAATAAATTTAAACCACAACACATATCCTATTTAGACCAAAATGGTCGAAATCTATACCTTATTTCAAAAAGGCTCAAGATTCATACTTTTTGGTACCGTGGTCTGCGAGTTAAGCTAAACGGTCACTCTGAATTCACTTAAAACGTACATTAGGTAGATGTCACTGACTTCCAGATTGTGATTTCGAAAAATATATAGATACAATATTCGCGGCAGATCTGTTTGGCGAGATTGTATCTCACGCGAATATTGTATCGAGCTTATGACACAAATGCATCTAAATGTTCATGTTTATCGACTATCGATCATTTTAGGCGAGTAAATAGAACCAAAATCTCGTTTTGTGGGCGTGGCTCAAATAACTGGTACCATTTCTAAAACGACAAGTAGTTCTTGTCATATTTTTTTCCTTTTCAATACCCTAAAAGGTAGCGGAATATCTCTAACAGTGGTCATTTTAGATTTTAACACCCTAAGCAGTATCAGACCACAAATTTTAACCCCTAGAAGGTACGACGATCACCCCCGTCAGTTGTATATGAGAGTCCCCCCGGATCACGTGCTTGGCATTAACCCTTTCAGTCCCAAATGTGTCAAAGCTCAAAATGGAAAAAAGGCCCAAATTTAATTTTGCAAGATGTGGAAAAACAAACAGTGCCATATGAAAGTACTGCTCGATAGCTTTCATTTGAATGGTGACACACTAGGGTTTTATCCACAAAACGTCAAAGTTAGAAACACAATAATTGACTTGAAGCTTGCTTCTGGGAGTGAAAGGGTTAAGACCTGTTTAGATTGTGAAAACGGATGCAAAATTAACATTAAAATAATGGTATACTATAATTTTTGGATGGTATTGTACAGCTCCGCAAATGATCCCGGGAAGATGTTTAATACTGAATATATTTGAATGATTCTTTTTAGGGCTGGTTTTCATCAATGTCTGTCAATGAAGAAATGGTGCGGCAGGGCGTGGCAGTCACATGCCATGTGTCATCTCTCACAAACAGCCCACTTGATGCAACACTCCAGAGAAGACTTTTAAAGGCAGAATTGCTTGCTGAGAAGAAAGGTGTTGGCATTTGGATAAGACCATCACTGTTAGAAAGACTACAGAGTACGTTGTCCTTTCCAGTTTCCAGGCTGAAGGGAGCATTTAATGCTGTTCAAAATCTCTCTCTTGGAAGACTATTTTCAAGGAAGGCAACAAAAGATGAAGAGAAATAAAGGGCAATTTAGTTGTACCATTGGAACTGCATCAAGGCTCATTGGGAGATTCTGCCCCATAAAATTATCAAGAATCAGAGAATTTTAGCATGGCCACAACCTCATTCCCAGGGTCTTCTCGGTTTTCAAGATGGCGGCTGGTTGACCATTGGATGGTGACTCAATGGTCAACCAGCCGCCATCTTGAAAACCGAGAAGACCCTGGAAAAGAGGTTGGCATTGCCAGTTCCAGTTTGGTTTGCTGTTATTACAACTACCCAATGAACAAAACCCACGGTTATAGACACCTATTATATCCATGCATTGCAGACCCGTTTTTATTATCAAACTTCATTCAGTTGAGTACAAATAACACTTGATGTTATTTTGTCTAGTTAATCACGTTAGTTATTTAGTTGCCATGGAAACCATAAGTACATGCAATATAATTCTCATTCTTCATTTTTATGCATTAATAATTTATGCATATTTAATTTATTGATTCACGAGTCAGCCCATAGGAATCTTTGATTATGAAAGTCTGTAAATCAGTTGGATAATAAATCTCCTTTTAGACAGTGTGTAGTATTGCTGTATAATAATAATTATTATTTTTACTTGTTTTTTTTTTGACGATGAGGTCTGTAGCGATTGGAAAGAGCATACAAAATTTAGTTATCATGCCAAGTTTGAAAGGAAACGGCTGGAAACCTGCTTTAGACGATGTATTTAAAAGTTGCAACCTTTACAGATACTTCTACGGCTGGATGGCAACCCAGCCATACAAACATCTGTAAATTTGACCGTTTTCGAAAGGCAATATCTTGTTTAGGGGCTGGGGCAGATCCCATATCTTGTGGGGAGTGTAAGCCACCCAATCCACTCCGCACAATCTGCCAAAAAATAAGAATTTAAAAACCTATTAAAATAGATAATAAATACAAGCATTTTGCTAACAGTCCCCCCCCCCCCCCCCCCCCCCATTAAAAAAATCCTGGATCCGCCCCTGCTTGTTCATTATCAAACTTCAGTCAGTAGAGAGAAATAATGCGCGAAACGAGTGAAACGAGTACAAAACATCCCGCAATATTGTATAGCAAGTTATTTTGTCAACTTATTTAGTTACTATGGAAATTGTAAGCACACGCTTCAAATTATATATATTCTATCTATTCCTATTGTATTTGCTACAAATATAAGTTTTTCAGACTAAGTTTAATTTTCGGTAAATGTATGCTAATGAGGAAACCAAAGAACGCAGAAAAATTGCTGAGAAATTATCTCTCTTTGTCATATAGCTAAGGGTGCTTGCAAACGAGCTATTTAGCCAAAAAATCTATCCATTTGGTTGGAAATCAATAACTGGTTCAAATACTATCCAGAAATTCTACAGGAGTACCTACAAAGCTACTCTTTTCCCAGTTGATCAGCTGAAATTTCTGTACCATTTTTTATGACAACCACACCATCTTTTTTGTTTGGTCAGCTGATTTTGGAAAAAACTTAATTCACTCCTACTGAGCAGCCATGATGATGATGATGAACAAATCAATAAAATTAATATAATAATTTATTATAAAGTTGAGGTTCATAAAATTAATGAAGATTGGGAAGAATAACCTTTTTAGTCTGACCTAGCCACTATAACATGGCGTGACAGCTCCTATAACATGGCATAACACAGCTCCGCTATAGCATGGCATGACACTTAGTACATTGTAGCCCAGGGCTATAACATTTGGTGCGACACTCAGTAGCATGACCTAGCCCCTATAACATATGGTATGACACTAGCATGCATATATGACCTACATGTAGTCCCTATTTAACAATAATGTTGTACTAACATTAACTCGTAGTCGACTAGGCACGTAACGTCGAGTTGGCTATGAGTTCATGTACAACGAGATTGAGTGGAAAAATATACTCACCACACTGACAGGATATTGCAATTTAAGAATTACCGAGGAAAGAACGAAGGAACAAACAGCCGAAAAATGGGAAGTTAATTATTTTGAAAAACATGACCTTGCATGTGTGCACGTGCCCCAAACTCGTAATTAGCAGGCTTCCCAAATAAAGTAGTAATGGTACATAATTTGCCTCATATGCCTTGAGTAGGGAACCAATCAGATTGTCAAAAATTGCAATATCCTTTGGTGAGTATTTATAATCCCAAATATCTGTATCAGAAGCTTTTTCTTTTAAAATATATTATTACATTACTGCGCCTTTCAACACGCAGACTCTGAAGTTCAAAATCTAACTAATGATTGCATTTTTCACTGCTGTCAATCATAATTATGACAACAGCAAATGGACTCTGAAAAAGAAACAAACAAAATGTACCAATCACAACCCGCATACGCGACCTTTTGAAGTCATTGAAATGAACATCTGTTTCCTGAGACATCCACTAAGATGATAGACGACAGAGTAGTAATGTAATTAATTCCTTGGCTTATAAGCCATCCCACACCCCCATTTATAATTGTGTATAATCCCTGGCCTTGTAACTGCTGGAAGCTGACGTGATGAAGTGCGACGTCTCGTTCCCTTCACTGGAAGGTAGCTTGTCTGTAATTTTATCTGTGACAGGTGTAAGTGTAGAGTTTGTTGTGTGATCATCTGCAACCGTGTGTGATGAGCTGTTTGACTATGTGCAACCGCACTGAGTCATGAGACACTTATTTAGACCTCCTCATGATCCTTGTCTTCTTTGTCCTTTTCTTTGTGCTTCTGGTAATTCTTGGCTCTTTGGTAAAGGAACACTCCACAAGTAACCATAACAGTTCCAATGGCACCAAGAGCTGTGACCTCGTTACCGAACACTAACACTGACAGCCAGATCAAGAACGCTCTCTTCACTGTGTTTGACACACTAAAAACGAAAACGTCAAATTCAGACCTAAGCTTGAAATAAATACATTTGATAACCCTCCACTAGTGGACATCTCTCTGTAATGGCCAGGATTTTTCGTCCAGACCATGCAACAATCCATATATTCTACTGTTATTAAAACCTCCCTACGATATACCACCAGTTATAAATTCCGCCCCAGAGTAGACTGCGAGCAGTCCCTCTTTCTTTTGGATAGAGCAAGTGCAAAGCTCGAGAGTTCCAGTCTCTCGCGCTTCACGCTCGCTCTATCCGAAAGAAAGAGGGACTGCTCGCAGTCCAGCCCAAGAGTTGCCGTTGTAGAGAGATTCAACTACATGTAGTACTGGTACATCAACACATTACTGCCATCCCCTAGTTGAATTGATGGCTTTCTTTATTCTGATCACGTCATATTATTACTGATCCCAGGACAAATACAGTCAACTCTCGCCTTGCAGACACCCTGTTATTATGGACAAAATTCAGCATCTAAGTGAAAGCTATAGAGGTTTGACAATGACTCCCGCTATTATGGACACTTTCAGTTTCTTGGTACCATTACATATAAACAATTTTATTGTTTTGTTTCTCGATAAAGTAGACAACTTGAACTTCTCATATAAAATATTTTATGTATATTGAAACTGCAGTCTGTTGTTCAATTTATGTGTCAACTTGTATTTAAACACAGCTGCAAAGACTTCCGGAATGTTTATTTTGGTATCAATTTCTTGGTACAGGACTTTTACTTTTTCGCTTTGCTTGTGCCGAATTTCCTTCCATATTCTGATTATTTAATGGCACTTTTTTCTCATGCCCGGCCGCTATTGCAGACTCTTGCTATATTACGTACTCCAAACTACGTCTCAAGGGTGTCCGCTATAACGAGAGTTGACTGTATCAGTGTGCAGTCATGGGTCATGGGTTCACCCCGATCCGATCCCATCAGGGACTCATAATTTTCTTTTTCTCTGTTCCCATTGCTCGTGACAAACTGAATACAGTTTCATCTCATTATTTCAGTTTGTCATGAGCCGTGGGATACACAGAAAAGGATGTTGATCATTCAGCTAAGGCCCAGTTCAGACGCCGTACTTCACATGAGCCGAATTGAATTCGATGAATTAAGTTCATATGAGGTACGGCATCTGAATCAATTCGGAACGGCTGAATGAATTCGGGTTGGCTCAGCCGTTCTTCCCGCCTGGCTCAGCTGGAAATAACGGCCGTGGACCGGCTTTGATTCAGACGCCAAACTTCACATGAGCCGAAACAAATGCATGAATTATTATAATGTATTTTTCAACATAACAGCAATTTTCCCCTATTAATTTAAGTTCGGCTGAATTAAGCTCGGCGTCTGAATAAATTCAGCCGGTCTAAATTAATTTGGGTCGATCTAAATTCGAATTCGATTCGGCTCATGTGAAGTACGGCATCTGAACTGGGCCTTAGGAAACTAAAATAAAAGAAACACATTATTTACCTAAAAGTAACGGGAGATATAAGAGACATCAATCCAAACGCTGAGAGGCTTTGCATATAGAACATGAATCCATTCAATAGACACATAAATATCAAATATCTATTCTCTGTCAACTTGATTTCACCAGGCCACTCCTAAAAGACAGGAAAGAGGTAGGAAAACATTGACTGACTAAGCTATAGGTTTACATGTAAAAAAATGTAAAAATAAAGCCAAAGCGCTCATGATGCGAGTTTCCGCTCTGTATAGCCTATGAATAGGCTCCGCGGTGGGGATGGGGTGAAAAGAAAACTTTGAGCGAAGGTGGGCTGCGCGAAGCCCGGAGGCGAGCGAAGCGAGCCGCATGATTTTCTTTTCACCCCATCCCCACCGCGGAGCCTATTCATAGGCTAGCTCTGTAAGATTCAGTCTGTAAGTTCATTAACCACTACCATATGGAATTTAAGTACAGGACACCTATTTCTACAATGTTGGTCAAATTTAGTTGAAACACATTCAAAAATTAATGATCATCATAAATAACTACTTGATATGTGTTCGCAACCCCTTTTATTCATGAATGTACCAGATAATGCCCTTTTATGTAAATGAAAACTACATTTATTTTAATTACTTACCAAAAAGAACCAGAAAGGAAGTTGAACAGCAATCGCAGCAACACTTGTGTAAAACTGAAGTTCTGGTGGACTGGAAGGATTGGGACAAAAACAAATTTAATTTGCATTTCCAAGTTAAATAGTTTAAAAGAGATGCTGTTGGGATGGGGGACAGGGATGATTCCATGTCGCAAGTCTGAAATATATCAGACTCTGTAAATGTGATGGACACTTAAAGCATCCCATACATCCAGGGAGAGTAATGATACATCTAGTCACTTCATGCTATGGTAACCATAGTTAAGTGCCGGCTGTTAAGCTACTTGCTTAATTGCTTGTAGACAGACTTAAAATCTCTGTTTATATTAGTGCAGAAAGGTAAACTCTTACCTGTAAGGGTTATCACTGCTTAGAAGCTTCTTTGAAAAAACATTCTGAAACTGTCAAATAAGGAAGAATTATTGAAAATAAAATATTTTTATTATCTTTAATTATCTAGATTTTCTTGCTGCAACATTTTGTGCAACGTTAATGTTGCATCATTTGCAGATGAATAGTGTTGTTGTGCATATTACCACACATGTTGCAACTTGCAGCAACATGTTACACAAAGTTGAACTTGTGTCTACTTCATGCAACATCTTGCTGCAACTTGCAACATCCGTGGTAATATGCACAACTTTGCTTTTTCAACTTGAAAATGTTACCTGTATTACTTGGCCCTTAAATAAACAGTATTTAAACTGTTTTAATTATAACGTTTTCTTCGATTTGAAGGTAACTTATTTGTACATTAGAAAAATGTCATAACATATTACGACATATATAGATCGTTTTCACCAAAATAACAAGATCGTTTTGCGTGCACCAAAAACATCTACAAACTCAGAGATTGTAGAGTAGGTGGAAATAAATATATTCCCCAAGTTTTAACTTGGCAGTGTTCATTGCAACGAAGTTATTTGGAAAACAATATTCAGAAAATTACAGAACTTAGTATGAGTCCGCCATATTGGTGGACCACTTTGGTCACCAATATGGCGGCCAAAAATGTCTGCGAGAATAAAAATGATTTTGCTACCGAAGTCATACGTTTTCACTTCTGAATGCTTTAGTTATCATTTTTAACTTATTAGCATATCAGAAAAGTATTTAAAAGTGCGAAAATATTGGTTTGTGTAACATTTCAGGTCACATTGAGCCAGGCCATCTCAAATTTCAAAACGCTTTATCTCCAAAATGAAGCACTCTGCTGGCGCAAAATTTCCCCAGCAACTAACGACACTGATGTATAGAATATACTGAAAGAACAGCTTTGAATGATCAATAGTTTTGAATTTAGCATTTTGATGACGTCGCATGAAAATGCTCTATATACATTGTGTACATGTAGCTCCTTTAAATATTATTATTGAGTTGATCTGAAGCTACTCACCAATCCATAAGATTATTTAAAAGAGCGGATACAAATCCAACCATGTTGAAACTGAGTTCAGAAGCAGTACAAAGTGAGAGGCCAGCCATAATGGGGAGAAGAGAAAGATTCACGAGTAGACTTGACTTATCTCCTGGAACAAAATATAACAAAAACATGAACAAGAGTTGTGTAACTTGTTTTACCAGTTCTTATTTGATGGTACTGTGAAACCATGGTGTGAAACCATGGAATCATGGTACCCATTTGCATATAGGGGGGGGGGGGGGGGGGGAGGGGGTGCGCATGAAAATACAGTCAAACCCCTATTGAGCGGCCACTATTAAACGGCCAACACCTATTAAACGGCCAGCGATCAAAGTCCCAATATCAGTATTAATACTGAAATGAATATATGACCATCGCAGTTGTGAATGCAATTTAAGCAATTGCAATTGCTTAAATTGCATTCACAACTACGATGGTCATATATATTCATTTCATTCCATTTTCCGCAGTTCATATATATATGATTTAAGACGAAATCCATTAGAAAATCGAGTAATATTTATGGCCAGTGGACAAAAATCCTGTACTATGACGCCATAAGCTTTCACGCTAGACATTCATGAGCCATACCTTAACGGTATTCACCAAATAATATAACTTCACAATCCTTTAATTGCTTTCCGCCTTGAGTTTCCTCCCGTGAATGGGCAGAGTCATGAGAGGTGGCAGCCATGTTTTTTCTTCGCGAAACATGGTAGCAATAAAAGCAGCTAATACTCAGGGAGGAAACTCAAGGTGAAAGCAATTTAAGGATTGTGAAGTTATATTATTTGGTGAATACCGTTAAGGTATGGCTCATGAATGTGGATAATGTCTAGTTTAAGCGTGAAAGCTTATGGCGTCATAGTACAGGATTTTTGTCCACTGGCCATAAATATTACTCAATTTTCTAATGGATTTCGTCTTAATAGCGATGTTTCTCGTGACGTCACAAGCCCTGTCACGAACACTGTAACGCGATATCGTGGTTGGCAAAAAGCGAGGAAAACAAGAGAACTATATGGAATGTGAGTGTTCTTCAATCAACGGTCGCTTCACTTCTATGCAAGATTTCCTTCTGAAACTTGGCCAAATCACTAATTTTGAGGTGCTCTTTCCAGTCGCATCGATGATTTTTCGATAAAGTAAAAATTAAAATTTCAAACGGCTGTATCGTGGACTGTTTATATTACGGTAATTTATGATCGAAAATCTGTTTCTTCAGAGCTGTCTCGTGAAGCGCCCAGGCGGATGTTGATGTTTTACTTAGAACAATGTAAGAATGCTTCACTGGCAAAGTTTGAAGGAAATTCGAGTACTGAAACATATCGAAAATCATGTTGGAAATTTGACCGTAAGCAAGGATTTCACCCGCTCGCAAGCTCTTTTGCCAACCACAAAACAGGCCACGCAAGAGTGATTTTGGTGCACGTGATCAAAAATGATGTCAATGTTTATCATATATTCATCATCACAGTATTAATACTGTAAATAAATATTATAAGCTGGTTTCATATTTTATGTAATCCTCTGATCCACCCTAGCTAATTAAGTGATCAATACTGACGGTACTCAAGGGGTGGGTCATGTAATTTTCAACCCTTAATCAGGGGTGGGTCAGTCCATTTTTCAGCAGCCACTTTTCTAACTGCCCCAGTCCCATCCCCTTAAGTACTTATCGACAGTCCCTAAAAGAACTGAATACTACTCACCTAACATCAGCCAAGCAATTATTGCAGTGAATATTGGTGCTGAAGATTTAATAGTTTCTGAGAAAGAGACAGCTACATACTTCAGAGTAATAAGGGAACACACTATTGTTGCAAACCTTAAAAAGGAAAAGGGAAAAAGAAAAAAATTAATTTAATTGAGACTTTTGCTTTTAGCCCCAAGCTCAATACAATATTATTAATTCTCGTTGAACTTGCCATCACTCATTCACTCTCATATACCTTGAAGGCTTCCAACTTTTTCGGGGTCAAATGCATGAGATTTTTATCCCAAGATTATCAGGACTCAGGAGCAGGGATGGCACAGTGGTGAGAGTACTCAGTGGATAGAAAAGCCACTCTGTGGATTTCCACTGAAATTCCCATTTATTTATTTATTTATTTATTTTATTCATTATTTTAGGACTTCTGAAGATGACCTGGTGATTTCCAAAGATGTCTGACGATTTCCGAGGATCTGATATTATTAGAGAAATTGGCCAAGTTCTCTGAGCTTTACCCTTCAAACCCGGAGAAGTCACAACAAGCAAGTGTGATTTACATGGAGTACTCTTTTCTCAAATTGGATCAACTTCATATACTTTCCCAAAAGTGGTTTGTATTTTGAGTTTATAAGCCCAACATTGGAGCCAGGTCTGTGAAATGGGTCAGAATGTATGGGACTGCGTGAGATGGAAGTTAGTTAGTTTTCTCACTATCCCTTATTTATTTTTAAATGTGGTCCTATCTTTTATGTTCTGTGGACTAAGCCCTGGCATGTGACCAGTTGAGTACAGTACCAGCATCAACTTACCAAAATGTAAGTTGGCACTCGATACTCGAATCTCACAACAATAGAGTATAGAGAATCAACTTGGACTTGAGACTCGAAAGAGACTATCAACTTACACTGTCAGTAGTATTTTCAAGTGGCATTATCAGTGGTACTCAATCCTTTGTGAGACACAAAATTCTGACAGATTCACGCCAAAATAGAATTTCCATACTGATATTATAGCACTACATCAGTGATCTGTGTAGTACGTGTCTCTGATTGATTATTAACAATATTATTGGATGAGGTTTTTGTGATATCCAGAATAATCAAGGTCGAGGTAAGAGTTATCAGCCGAAGCCAAAGGCTGAGGCTGATAACTCTTACCGAGACCTTGATTATTCTGGATATCACAAAAACCGAATCTAATAATTATTGTTTTATTATACATTCAACGAAAAAAAATAATGCTTCTGCCACCGATGTTGTTTACTTTGCGGCAAGCAACGCAAAGCGCGTGAACTTGACATGATTACCCTGTGATTACCCGTGATCCTCTCAGCGAACTTGACATGATTACCCGTGACCTTGAGTGCACTTGACATGATTATTGTATAAATCTGTAGGTAGATGACGTAGATGCTTTCAAAGGCGCTGATTTCGAAAATTCACTGTACGCTTTCGGCCAATCAGAAAGAGATAGTGAGTTGAATGTATAATAATATTAATAATCATATCTCGATAAACAAAATTATCACTTCTGATTGGTTCCCTGATATAATAGGAGTGCAATCACATGGGTGTCCAATTACAGGTGTCCAATTTGAACTTTTTCAATTGGATGGTCATAATTGGACACCTGCATGTCAACTATGTGGACTTCAATAGGTTCGTTCTGCAGTTCTTAGAATCTTATGAGTCAAAAACCCAGGCAATGTTTTCCTTGAATGAAAATTCCTGATAATTCTCCAGTCACATCAACACAATACTGGTATGATCTTCATGCTTCTCGTATTTTGTACTCCCGGTCCCAGTTCCCTTTCGTTGTGGTTCCCGCCTCTTTGTGCTTTTTCTATTGCAAAATCAGTTCTCGCCACCATAGTAATCCTGCTTCCTACCCTCTCTTCTCCTGCCTCCCGTAGACTTGCCACCCCCCTTTACTCCTGGGTTCCCCCAGCAGCCCTCCCCCCCACTAGGACCTCCCCCAAGGAAGCTGGTGATATGTGTATAAAAACAATGGAAACCAAATCACCTCATCCAACCTAAAATTGCTATGTTGCGAAAAAAATGAAATCTATTTCCATCTTGATGATGGCCTGAAGTCCGATGGAACAAACAACAAGGTAAATACATCTTGATTGCTCCAAAAAGCACAGAACAAACCATCTGAGTCTCTCCAAGTAAGCTAGCGTCACCGTCCAGCGTTGACAAAATGTACTTGTTTGATATAATAGAACCAAAACTGAAGACAAACCAAAGTGACATCATAACACCTTGCCGCACAAATGTCTCCTTTACTTCAAAGGTAAATGTACTATGTTTCCTTGGCGATGAAAGGCTCTGTGACGTTCCGTCGTGATTCTTCTTTGATACAATCGGAGCCATGTGAGAAGCCAGCGTGGATGAGATGAGAGCTAGACCAGGAAGCTGACTTGCCTCTAACAGAGTAACGTTCTTATAAAATTTAATGTTAATTGTCTATAAGATATTCCCATGGTATGTATTAGTCTTGATTTGGTAGAATTTATAGCTTTGTCCTTCGATGTACTATTATTGTACATAGAATGTGGATAGACACTGGCTACAACTCAGAATCCATAATAGGTAACCATGCTTTCAAACTGCAAAACAAAAGTAATCACTTTTATTTACTCTACAGAAACACTGTTTGTTTTATGGAAAGAAATGATGGTATATTTAAGCTTGGTAGAAATATGAGAAATATATTATTCTTGAGTCAGTGACACTAGCTATTCGGAAGAAAACAATAGCAGTTATTACAGACGGTCAGCGGTTTGACATGCAAACGAGGCGAAAGGGTCAATCTGGCATTGTATTGGCTGATTAGCCTCATTTGTAGGCTCAATTACCAGCCGCTGTTCGGGAAAATGAGCCAGAACGAAGACCGGACTCGAGAGAGTGGCAGAAATTGAGCCTAACTCGTTTGCATACTTTTTTTTTCCTATGCGGTGTTGGGATAATTTTTTTTTCCAAGTAGCTTGTGTCACTAACTGACTAATATCTTTCTCACTATTTGTTTTATATTTCATAAACCCATTGGCTGATCTGTAATCTATATGCAAGATACACAGGCAAAATTATATTATTATTAACTTATTATTATTGGCGATCTCCCAGATTTTTTTTTTAGGTTGGCAGCTTAGTAACATACTGATTTCAACTCTCAAATTTAAAAAGAAAACTCTCAAATTTCACGATCTTGCTAATTTTGTACACGGGGTTGTTTCCAGCAGAACTGATGGTTTTGATCTCTATCGTAAAAATTAGCATTACACTAATCCATTATTAAAGAGCTACTTGTACCTTGCGAGTGTGAAACAGTACACTTGTATATCACTTTCGCCCATGTACGTTTTTTTAAATATGTATCAATCGTGAAAATGGCTTCCTTACCATCAGTTACATATAGATCTCTAAAGATCTCTTTGTTTTAAAGATATTATAAAAACGTTCACCATATAGAACAATAACCATTTGTGGGGTCATTTGTACAGCAAAGGGCCGCGAGCCGCGCAAGCTAATTTCCAGTATAAACATCGCGAGGTATACAACTGTTTACAGCGTCAAGCGAAATTATCTGTGTATCTAGTCATAGGCAGCGAACTTACCGATATCTGTGTCATTTCCTCAAGCTAAATATTGACCGAATTTCGGCCGAAATTCCATTCGATTCCATGAATCAGCAGAAACTCTCCAAGTTGATTAACTACGTCAAATACGATGAAACGAAATGTAACGCAAAAATCTGTCTCGACCCGAGGCTTGCACCTGCGCAATACAAACAATCGAACGATGAAAAACACGTTGCAGAGCTGTATTTGCAAGGAGAGGAGAAAACGAATGGGAGTCTGAGAGAAGTCACTGGGTGTTTGGCTCATTCTGGTTCCTTGGAAATGGAAAGAGTAACGTTTTGTTTAAACTATTGGCCTGGTTAGTTGGAGAAAAAAGAGTTCTTTGGAGCGAAAAACGCCTGTTGCGTGTTCGAAGTTTACCTCGAGATTCGGAGTGTAGTGTTTGCCCGCTGGAGGCGAGGCCACTATTTGTAATTGACACCTTTTCGTCTTCCAAACAAGTTTGGAGAATTATAGACATTTTGAAGAGACGATTGTCCTGGGTCATCGCTGAAGAAGAGGAGGATTTATTCGTCGACAACAAGCAATCTCTGTGTTCGAATTCTTCAAAGGCTCGGGGCGTTGAAATCGTTAAATTCTACATCCGATAACGAGAAGGTCGAAGTAGTTTCGCTGAAATCCCACTTGCTCATTAATATTTCATAAGCAAACAACATTACCGCCAGCACAACACAGATGGCCTCAAAATCAAAAGAACAGCAAAGCCCTGTCAAGCGGAGGTTCACGAGCCCTCTTGGAAATCAGAAATATGTAACAAAGGGCATTTCTCCGCGCTTTAAAACAAATTTGAAAGATTTTCGCTCTTTTGGTCCCGCGAAGCAGAGCAAACAAAGAGGAGATCTGGGACCCAATGGAAAACCTTGGAGAAAGCCTCAAAGGGGAAAAGCTGTCCAGTTTCATTGTGGAGGGAACAGCGCAGATCCACTGAACTTGGACAGTTTAATAGATCGTGATCCAGCAGCTGTAACTCCACAGGCTTCACCGCTGTCAGTTCATAGTGAGTCTCCAGTTGAAGTGTTGGAACCACGCGACAAAACCGACCCACTGAATCTAAAAGGTTTTCTGCCAGGACCTGAAAATAATGCATCTCATGTTACGCCAAAGAAGCGCAAGAAAAGAAGCGACCACAAAACAGTCATCATGACACCGAAAATGAAATTGGGCCAAAAGAGCAAGCAAGTGCATTGTGTGGGACGTTGTTGGAGGGTAAAAGGAAGAGGAAAAAGAATCCTGCAAGCGCAGTCGAGGAGATGTCCCATGGTAAAAATGATGATAAACCAAGCATAAGTTGTACTGATCAGAGCAGTGAAAAGTCAACAGAAACCAACGATAACTCGTCTAAAAGGTAGACGAAGAGTTTGAACCCTCTCCCAAGAAGAAAGCTTCTATCTCTATACAGACCTCGTCGGAGGTAGATAATAAAGATAATGATATCACCAAGGCGGAAGACTCTGTTTCAGTGGTAAACCTGATAGAACTCGGAGAAACACAAAGAAATAGGAAAATGCCACAGATCCAACAAAGGCAAAGAGCCTAAAAGAGATAAACATCCTGGCAAACACGACAGGAAGGAAAAACTTTTTATTTATGGTAACTATAATAGATATTATGGTTACAGAAACCCGCAGTGCAGTCAAGATTTACGACTAAAATGCTTCAAAAAGGAGTGGTTCAGTGGAAAGGATGTGTTAGACTTGGGGTGTAACGTGGGTCACGTGTCATTGACAATCGCACGCGACTTTAATCCACACGTCATCACCGGAATTGACATTGACACCAGCTTAATAAAAGCAGCCAAGAACAATTTGCGGTTTTACATGCAAAATCAACTTTCTGTCCCAGGAACTTCAAGAAAAGGAATGGACTTTCCAGTGTCATTTTCTGTTACAAGTGGACCTTTGGCTGCTCCTGTAGTTCTAGGGAATGAAGAAAAACTGGCCTTTCCACACAATGTTGTATTCCAACAGGTAATAAAAATATTCATTCATTTATTGGGGAGTAGTGACGGTAGAGTTGGGTAAGCACTCTGGGGGCTGGAATGCTCGTTGTCTCTTTTAGGGGTGTAAATTTATTATGGATTTTGGTATTAGGGTGTTCAGGACGGGAACGCTAATATTTTTAGCCATCAAGGTACATGTATCATTTAAGGATGCATGCGAAGAAATAAAAAACTTTGTCATACTGTGTTGGTTGTCTATACCGATGCCACGCCCAGATTGCCCCATCCCCCCTACCACCCCTCCCCCGGAAGCACTCGCCTCCTACCATTTACATGTAGGCCCAGGTTTGAAGCACTCACCTCCTACCATTTAGGCCAGGTTTGATTATGGCATGGGTTGAGTTTGTTGTGGATTCTTCCTTGCTCCAAGGGGTTTTCTCTGAGTTTCCTTCATCTCAAAAACCAACACTTAATTCCAATTTGATCTGAGATTTTAGGGCTACGGGATTGTAAAGCTTGCACTTTTGGTGTCTTGTCACCATGTTGCATGGGTAGAGGAGGATTGTCATGAAGCAAACAAAGTTTATAATATAATATTTATTTTATTTTTTATTACTTCCAATCCATAAATCCTCAGAAGCACAGTCAAAAAGCAGTTGCAAATAAAAAACCTTCCCAGAAGAGCTTTTGCACCAGTATTTACAATGGTTATTGTATCAAATCTCATCGAAGCCTCAGATATTTTTTTTTTAAAGAAAAATATAAATTACAGATTTTACTTATATAGCAAATATCTAGCGTATTATTTAAGTTGATGTTGTATCTTTTTTTCTATGAAATCTCCAGGAAAACTATGTTCCCAGCAGCAGTGATGTACTTTCCAAGCAAAGGCCTTTGTATGACATGATTTTGTGTTTGAGTCTCACAAAGTGGATCCATCTAAACTGGGAGATGAAGGGCTTAAACTCATGTTTAAAAGAATATTCATGAACCTGCGCCCTGGAGGGAGACTCATCCTGGAGCCTCAGCCATTCTCTACGTACAAAAAGAAGAAAAATTTAACGGTAAGTTACATTAGTTATAATGTGAGGCAAATAGTGTTGATATCCTCATTAGCATAAATTTACTGAAAATTAAATTTAGTCTGGACTGAGAAACTAAGAAACTTTTTAGATATGATAAATTGAAAGCAACTGTGCCATTTAGTAACTGTAGCAAATGAGAGGAAATAATAATAATAATTTAATTTATATAGCACCAAAAATCTATAATATTCTAAGGCGCTTTACAAAGTGTGTAAATTAAAATTATAAAAATTAAAACAAACAAAACAAAACAAAAAATAATTATACTAATTAATTAATTAACATTTAAGAACCATAAACTAAATTATTTAAAAAGATGAGTTTTCAAAAGCTTTTTGAAAGTTTCAACATTTGTCTCAAGGCGCAGTCTAAGAGGTAAGCTGTTCCACAATATAGGCGAGATACTCTGAAAACAGCGACCTCCGAAAGTCAGTTTCTTCACTCTTGGAACAGCAAGAAGGTTTTTGCCATCTGCTCTAGTTCCCTTGTCACAGCACTTTTGAAGAAGGTCGAACAAATAGATAGGAGCGATACCAATGAGACATTTAAATGTAAGAGTTAATATTTTGAACTCGATTCTTTGAAATATGTTGAGTATTATTTTCAAGCCATTTTTTGGCACAATAATTAAATTATGCAGATCATTAATAAATGTTTTTAAATTGAGTGAATTTCTAAATACATGTACAAAGTCAGCCTTCTCAAAAAAATGTTTTGAAAGAGTAGGTTAGTTGACTGTACATGCAGGAGTAGCTATAGGTTAGGTTGTCATGGTACACAATGCGTAGTACATATTCTGACTGGAAAGAGGCGGTCGTAATAAAAGACATTGTGCCAGAGGAGGCGGCAGATTGAGTCGACAGCCTACTGGTTTTTAGAAGGCTGTAGATATAAACAATGACATTGACAATCGCCCAATACAATAATTATTGCAAAACTGATATCCTCCTTTTTTCAAAATCCTGGATCCATTCACCCCTGTCTTGTTTAACAGTAAACCCAAGATCCATTGTACAATAAAAGAAAAACATTAATAAAAAACCTTGTTTGTACAATTAAATAATTATTATTGAGTAGACTTTGTTCTGTACATTTTTTGAATGAATTAAGACGATTTCCACTGGACGTTCGAGCAAAAGTGCAAAAAATTAAGTTACCAAAAAAATACTCATAGCACGGTAACATTTTGAATACAGTCAAGAAGAAATTATCGATAAATTAGCTCCCAAGCTGACCCCGTGAGAGAAGTCATCACATATTTTAATTAAAAAGACGCTTCATGTCAGTTCAAAACAAAATGGCGTGCGTTTTTTATAATTTGTTACGAGGTTTGACATTAATTTTCACAAGCATGCTTGAGAATTTAATTGCGGGGTCACTTGGAGAAGTGAATTAAAGTGATATGTTTCAAATCAGGGATGTAGATAATAGCCGGGAGCCGGTAAAAATACCCGGCTGTCACGCTGATTTTCCCGGCTGAAAAACCATGTACAGTCTTTAAAATGGATACCTCTTTCTCCTGAATGTTTTTAGCCAAATATTTTGTAACTTTTCTGACCGTTTGCACCTCTGTTATTGTCTTACCGTAAATAACACGACTGTAAACACGGCATTAGCACGCCATTTTGAACGACGATCGTGTGTTTGCTCAAGGCTCATTGACCAGCGGTGTCTCTACTTCATGTATGCGAATAATGTACGCCAATTCGCGTTAACGCTTTGCTTATTAACTGAATCGTGGTATTTATTCTTGTATGTATTGTAAGGAACATAAAAGACACATCACAAAGTTTTTCACAGCTTTATTAACAGAAAAACATTGATTCTTGCTTACTGAGAACAGTCCAAAATGGCAATGAATTAACCCCTGAAAATCGAGGAAAACGCATTTGCGAGAGTCTAGATTTCAAAATTTTCTGGGGGGGGCATGCCCCCATACCCCCCTAGTAGGATGGTGCATTCGGCACCATGGGCCTCCGGCCAAGTATTTCCACCTATTAGCTATATAATCCCGCCTATCAAAAAATGAATCTACATCCCTGCAAATAGTATTCAAAATGTTACTGTGCTATGAGTAGTTTCTTAGTAATTAATTTTTGCACTTATTGCTCGAACGTTGAGCGGAATCCGTCTTAATAAACTTTATTAAATATTATTTTCACAGGAGAAGATCCGTTCAAATTACGACACCATTAGGTTCCGCCCTGAGCACTTTGTTGACTACCTTCTCTCAGACATGGTTGGATTTGCTTCTTTTGAAGTTCTGGAGATTCCGCAACACAAAGCAACTGGTGAGAAAAAAATAAAATCCTAGTCAGTTCTGTTAATTCAAGTGAAACTTCAATGACGCGAATAAAGAATGGTCAAAAAGGTGGAGGAAAATTCTCGCAAAAATATGCAAAAAAGATATGTTGAAGAACAAAATAATAATTTTGTACATTTGGAGTCTGGAAAATCTATAGGAGTCCCGAATAATTCCTGGAAAAGTTCTGGAAAACTATTTTTGTAAAAGAGTATGAACCCTGCATCTACATGTAGTTAAATGGGCACTATCACGAGCATCACTTCAAAAAGTAAAAGTCAAAAGCCAAAAGACATCAATGGAATTAACCTGAAAAATAATAGTCCAGTTTTGTTGAAAATTACTATACTAACATGTAGTGTACCAAAGCTATAAAAGGAGTGCTATTCAACAATTAGACGGCAAGCTCAAGGTTTTTATCAGCTGATAGTCGCCCCTCAAAGTCAATAGCAACCAAGAGCGTAAGTTTTTTAATAAAAGCACAGCAATAATATGTGTTATTTCTGTTTTATTTTGCAGGTTTCCAACGGCCTATGTATCTTCTCACTAAAGCTTCTAATGGCCAGAATTAGTCTAGGATTTAAATATGCAAGATGTGTAATCTTGTGGTTAAATTATCAAAGACAGATGATAATGTCTGGCAGTCTGAGATGTTGTTACACTGTAGCTATCGTCTATTACTGTGTGAATCAGAACAGCATGAACACTTTTATTTGATTTTGACATGTCAGTTGTGTATCGGAGGATCAAACTGCAGGAAAGATAGTCACAAAACCACGCTTGGCTTTTTCCTTTGCCAAGAATTTGTCGTCTTTTTTTTTCATCCTGTAGTTATTGTTGCATGTTTCATATAATCTTGAAAAAGCCGTCAAATTTCGGAAGTTGTCTTGGAAAGCTTGGCTTCATGACTGTCCTTCTTGCGGTTTCATCTGTCATCTGATTGATAGGCTACAATTTACCAATTGACATGTCAAAGTTAAATCAAAGTGTTCACACTTTTCTGATTCACACAGTTAAGGGGGCTACATGTAGGTAACAGTATTTTGGTGATTCGTGTCAAGCTTCTTTAATTTTTACTATGAAATATTCATCTTGTTGATTAATCTTAATAAAATAATGAACAAGGATGATTTCTGAGCATTGTAGATTAGGCCATGTTTGCCTGCCACCAGAAATCAAGTTTACGTAGCTCAAAGCAATCTTGGTCACATCCATACTCCTTTATGATATCCTAGTATTATTTTTTTGTTTCTTCAGTTTTAAACATTATGTAAGTTCATTCAATGTTAGACCAGTTTATACGCAGGAGAAGCACTTAAAATAGCATACCGTATTTACTCAAAAAAGCGCCACCCCCGAATAAGCACTTGAGAGCAAAAATATTAATAAGCGCCGCCCTCAAATAACCGCACCCCTGACAACAGTGTGGCACTTATTCAGAGCACTTGAGTTCTAGAGCGGCACTTATTCATAGAGTGTTAAAGTAAAAACGATATGGTTCATTTTAAACCAACCGCCCCAATGCAGCTCATTGATTCTGATCGCGAAGGAGACCATAACAAACCATATCACGCATTTTAAACTAACTTTTACTATGTTGTTTTTAGGAAGAAAAAATATTATGTTTGATTTGCAAATGTGTTTTAGGAGTTTTAAATAAGCGCTGCCCCCGATTAAGCGCCGCCCTCAAATAAGCGCCGCATCAAAGAGTCAAAAAATTTAATAAGCGTTCGAGTAAATACGGTAACCATCCTAGCCCATTGAATTTAAACTCGCAAAGTTTTAAACACTTCTGTTTTAGTACCAGTTGTACAAAAAGGTTCTAGTGTTTATTTTAAAGGAGCTGCATCACGGTTTGGTGCATCTTGAAAAAATTGGCCATTTTTTTCAAGTTCCCCATTTGCAATCTGTCTTAATCTTCTCCATCCTCAACCATCCTTGTTCCTGTTTGGTTTATTATTACCTCTTTAGTGTTTTTCTACCTTTGTAAACTATTATTTTGAGGCCTTCTTCAATTTGGAGGTGATTTTGCACTTTACAAAAATGACTTAAAATATTGTGACATAGCTCCTTTAATAGTACAATGCAAGTTATTGTCTCAAATTTAGATTATTACTTACTGCGCCTTTCAATAATGTGCAAAATCCCGTGAAATCTGCTCAATTAAATGGTTTCATTTTTCGCTGACATCAATCATTTTAGTTGACCTCTCAGAAAACAGAAGTTCCCTTCAACGAGTTCAAAAGGTCACATCATTGGGTTGTGATTGGTAGATTTGGATCTTTTTGACAGTCCATTGCTTGTCATTGAATTATGATTGACGGCAGCGAAAAACGCAATCGTTAGTTGGGGTTTGAACTTCAGCTAGGTCATGCAATATATCAAACATGAGAGACAGTGTTTCATCTGGAAATCCAAACAACGAGAATAGAGTTGAAAATACAACACGCAGCGGAGTATTTTTGATGAAATTCGAGGTGTTTGGATAGCCGATGAAAACACTGTCTCAAGTGTTTGATATATCTTCTCAATCGAAACAAAAACTAAGGAGTAAACGGAGAAATAAAATCGTAAAAATCTATGTTAATTAAGACCAGGTTTCCAAACCTCCGTCACGGTTATGATTCCCGTTGTTTTAACTTGTTGAATTATTATTAATGAGTTGAAGAATCATTATTTTTATTGAAAGGCGTAGCAATTGTCTATATTTGCTGCTAGATCTTCAAGACAGTAATTACATATATGTTCAAGAGTTGTTTCATTTGACTCCTACTACAGTAGTTCAGAACTGTAGATTATTTCTCTGAGTAATAAATTTTTATGCTCAATATTTTTGTTCAGTGATTAATTAGAAGTAATTCTTAACCTTTTCATTCCTACGGTGACGATAATCTAGTTTCTCCTTCAAATCTCATTACAAAGTGATGGCATACAGGTTTTGAGAATTAGGCCAGTGATCACCAAAAGGTGCTTGTCTTGTCTATATAGCAAATGCATCAGGAGATCAGAAAGGTGGGCTTACAACAAGGAGCCGAAAAGTGTGACCACTGTTAATTAAAGGGGCAGTATCACGAGAATTCTCCCACTCAAGTTTTTGTGAAAACTACGCTTAAATTATGAAGGTACACTCGCTGATGCACAAAATGGCTCCTGAACAACAAGAGAAAGACATCAATTCATTCTCCTGAGGAAACAAACCAAAATCATTGATTTTGAGCTATTTTTCCCCAAAACACCGTAAAACGAGAAAATGTCGGCCCTTTTTCAAGTCTCATTCCACTTCCTACCCGTCCTTACTCAAATAAATTTTTTAACAGTTTTTCTGTACTAGTATAGTAACTTTTAGCAAGACCATTAAATCTAAGTGACACTGCCCCTTTAATTCACATTATTTTGTGCATGCATACTATCCAATCAGAAGCCGAGGATAGCTATCTTCGGCTTCTGATTGGATAATCTGCATGCATGAAAGATGTACAATGATTCATTTGTATTTCCCGATATTAATAAGACTGTTTGAAATAAACTTAAGGGGATTGCAACCCCCCAAGTGACTTAGGGCTTGTTTACATGGAGGGAGGGTGACACCGGGTACCAGGGTCACCCTCCTAGCCGGGCTACCCTGGAGGGCCAACTTGTCATACATTTCTTTACAAAACACACTGAAGTATTTACATGATAGACAGGGTCACCTGCCTACCCGGGTCACCCTGTCTACTTGCCAGGGTCACCCTCCTAGGCGGGCTATCTTTTCTGCATGTAAACGGTCAAACCCGGGTCACCCGCCTAGGTGGGCTATCTTTTCTGCATGTAAACGGTCAAACCCGGGTAACCCTCAGCTCCTAGGCGGGCTATCTCTGTTGACTTGGAAAACCCGCGAAAATGGCGGAACAAGCGATAAAAACAGCAAAATCGCCGCTGTAGCCATTCTTCTTGCTGCCATGTTTGTTATGAGCCCGCCAAAACAAGAGCCCACCAAAAAAAGATAGCTCGCCTATATGATAGCTCGCCCATGTAAAGGCGGGCTATGTTTTAGCCCGGCTGGGAGGGTGACCCTGGTACCCGGGTCACCCTCCCTCCATGTAAAACAGGCCCTTACACCTTTGGTACTCATACTTACAACCTTTCCCCCTCCTTCCATAGAATCCTAGATCATATACTCCCGGCCGTTTATTATCCGCCCTATTATCTGCCCCTAAAGTATGTATGTATGTATGTACATTACATGACAATTACATGACATATACCGCGGCTTGAAGGCAATTTTGGTCATAAAGTTTGCAGGCTCTCAAATCCGGAAGTGAAGCAAGCGAAAGCGAACATGGACGCGGGAACAGCAGCCTTGGAAGAGTTTGTACAACTTTTCCTGGAACATGGCGGAGAGCTGGAGCTCGGACGTGCAGTTTCACTTCTTTCCCCACGCAACCGTGATGTTGTTTCAGATTTTGGAGCATTGAAGTTCGTCAAAAGGTTTCCCTCAACTATTCAAGTACGGCCAGAACTACCGCCGGTAGACAAAAGAGATCGAAAGTGATGGTGACGTTGGATGTACCTCTTGAGTTCTGCCTCCAAGCTGGAGAGAGGGCTGGATGCACTAATAGGAAATGCGACGGTTTACATTTATGCCCTTTCTTTGTCAAAGAAAGCTGCAAATTTGGTGAAAAATGTAAGAGATCACACAATTATCGTGACGAGCACACGATCAGTGTTTTGAAACACTTCCGCCTTGACTTTCTTAAAACCTCCCTTCTGCAAAATATCCTGAAAACAATCTTGAACGAAAGCGAAATCCAGCGAGCTGCTTCCAGTCGCTCTGTACCAGACATCTGTAAATTCTACAATAAAGCACCGGTTTGCAAGAAAGGCGAGCATTGCCCCTGTCTGCACGTGTGTGAGCATTTCATAGATGGTGATTGTAAATTTGGAGAGAAGTGTAAAAGGAAGCATGATTTCTCTGATTCACACAATGTAAGAGTCTTAAAAGAATTTGGAATGCATGGCATCAGTGAGCTTAAAGTTCTACAACGCCTCCAAGGGAGAGAAAGGAAGCGGACCGTGAGTGCAAGTTCTGATGGTGAGAAGCCTGAACAATTTAAGCCGGCGTCAGCAGTTTCTAATGCCCTTTCTTCCAGCCAAGCAAGTGACGACAAAGAGAAGGATACTGAGATTTGTGGATTTAACCTGCGTGGCCAATGTAACTATGGCAACAGCTGTATCCATCGTCATACAGAGCTACCTTATATATGGGAATTTGCTGCAGAGGGTGACGACAAATGGGAGAGCTTTTCAAGTGACCTAAACATGATGCTGGAACATGCTTACTGTGATGTCAGCAACAACAGCTCAGCTACTCTGACGATTAAGGGTTTTCTTTACCACATCCGTTTTCAAGACATGACTGCTGTTGCAGTTTTGCCTATAGCTGGTATGTATCTGTTGCATCGCATGGTAAATTTAAAGGCAGGGATGGGATTCTGGTTGGGTGAGATAGTCAGTAGGGTCAATCTGCTTTGATTTTTGATATAATGTACATGTCCATTCTCTGCTATCTTGTCCCCAGGCATTGCTCCTTGGTAGGGTGTCGTGCTCATGAATTGGGGGGGGGGGGGGGCAGGGGGTCTGAGCTTCCCATAATTTGTACTCGCAGTTCCCACCCCTTCCGTTGTGGACCCACTTTGTGCTTTTTCTGTTGCAAAAGAACTTTTTTCCCCTACTTTTCCCGTTTCTCACCACCTTGGGAATTCCGCTTCCCACTTTCTCTCACTTCCCACCTTCCAGTAGACTTCCCACCCCCTGTACTCCCAGGTTCCCACCCCCTGCCCCCCCCCCCCCCCCCTTCCCCACCATGGAGTTGTGGAACTGATAGAAATGAGAAAATCGCATTTTGCCTCCTTCCCATCAAGCCCTATGCTCCCTGTTTCCTGCTCTTTACTAACCTGGGGGTGAGGTAGCATTGATGATATATTTTTTTTAAACAGCAACTTTAGCAGAATTTATTAGACTACAGTACAGTCGAACCTCCACTAATGGCCACCTCTCTATAGCAGCCACCTCTCCACAATGGCCATGAGTTTTTGTCCCAATTGTATGTCTATCCATACTTTTCACTCTTATTGAAACCTCCCTGCAACGGCCACTTCTCTACAATGGCCACCTCTCTACTACAACAGCCAGTTAATTCCGTCCCAGGGTGGCTGTTGTAGAGAGGTTCGACCTTTTTTGTACAAATATATGGCTGAGCCTCTCTTAAGGCAATACTTCGGGGAACCATGTAACCTAACCAGAATATTCATCTTTGTTTCTATATCAGATCCAATGGCCAAGTCTCCAAAGGTTCGACGACTGTCAACTGTATCATCAGTGGTTGCTGCAGCAGGTCATGTGTTTAGCACAAAATGGCAGTGGTACTGGAAAGATGAGAGTGACCAGTGGCAATCATATGACACTCCTGGTGATGGACATGATGTTAACACAACTAGTAGTCAGTGTCTTGAAAGGGACTATGTGGCAGGTAGAAGATGCACCTTATTCTCACTTACTTTCATGAGTACTGAATTTTCACGATTTTCTTGGTTGAAAAAATTCACGAAGAACTTAAATACCCTCAAAAAAGGTGCAGTGAAAATTGGAAACGTGAAATTTAATACCCTACTACACAACTTTCTCCCGAAGATGGCTTGAGGTGGGGGAGGGAGTACTATGTGAATTTTTGGGTGGGGTGTGCCACTGGGGCTCTGAAACCCTTACCAGTATACCAGACCATGTTCAGCTGCATTTTGCAACCCTATACTAGACAAGACAGTAAATCCCTACCCTATCCCTGAGACTCGCTATTTTCCAGAAACTCTTTCTATTATACAACAATGTAATAATTATAGATTCTTTCAATTCTGAGTGTCAATTCCTATTCTAGACTAAATTCTTCATACCGCTGATTAGTTTCCCATAAATGATGCCCTATTCTAGACCAAAACTCTCTGATTTCTATACCCTATTCCAGACTAAACTGCTTGACAACCATACCCTTCACAGTTTTCCTAAAACAAGCAAGCAGTTATATGTAAAAAAGACTTACTAAACGTTATTAATATTTTCAGAAAAGGATAGTCATTCATTCAGTGCATCCCATCACAAGTACACTCTGTACTTTAAAGGATGGTACCAACAGAATGACGTGCATAAAACCAAGAGGCCTGTCACAAGGAGACCTGCAGAGTTTGTGAACAAACAGAATATGAAAGACATTTCCCAAAGGTAAACAAGTACAATAACTTTGAGTGCTAGATCCAGATTTGCATACAAGGTGACTGGGACCTGCCGTGAAAACATTCATACTGCCGGGCCCAGATTGTAAAAATACCTGACTGAAAACCTTTTTCAGTCCTTTCGGTCTGACCTTTTCAGCCCCGCCCCCTTGCGCTCCTCTCCTGGATCAGCTACTGAATCAGTGTTTTGGAAAGAGGACAGTTAGCTTTTCAGAAAAGAAAAATAGGCACAAAATTTCATGACATCACCAAATCTCACCGGTACGCAAACCTGTTGCCAAGACTGTCCTTACGTGTGCTTCCACACTTGCTCAAGAGAGAAAGAGAATGCGTATGGGCCAGACTAGGCTGCCCACGGATGTGACCCATTGAAAGTGAACGTCTGTTTACTGAGGCGTCACTGAGATGATTGACGGCAGCGAAAAATGAAACCGTTGATTGAGCAGAGTTCATGTGTTATTGAAGGCACAGTAAAAACACTATATTGGTAAACTTTATTACAGGTTGCAAAGTTTAATAAATATTGTTTTTTAAATCAGGCGTAGAGCAGCTGGTTTGTGGCCCGGCCAACAAGCTCATCAGCTTCCACTGAACCAGATGGTGTACCACCCCATTGGGCTCCTGTTCCTGATGGCGAGGAGTACTCCTGTGAAACTTTGCAGACCATCTCTGATGAATACAAGAGAACGGAAAAGAAATTTCAAGAGACAATGGATGGTATTCACAAAATCGTCACGATAGAGCGAGTGCAGAACCCAGATTTGTGGACTCTATATACACAGTTAAGAACTTGAATTTTTTTAGGGGTCAAAATAAAGCTCAAGCCACGCCCAGATTGGTCTCCTTTTCCAACGAGCATTCCAAAATCTCCCAACAGGAGTCGAACCTATGACCTTCCGCACACCGGTCGGATGCCTCTACTACTGAGCTACAGGAGACTCTTGGGAGCTTAGGACATATAACTACATTATGTAGGTTTCAAATGTGACAAACGTCCCGCCCTGGAGGGGGAGTACTCAAAAAAGTTTTATACGGGCAGGCTCCACCCTGAGTTCCAAACCCTTACCATTTTCTAATCATACTATTTTTGACAGAAAAGGTAACCCTTTTATATATACCTACAGTAGAAACACTGCATTCCTTTTCTATATCCTTGGAATGAATGAATCAGCCGTTAGGTGTACATGTGTCTGTTCAAGATATTTGAAAGGCCCTTTTAAATTCCTAAATGACAGTTTTTTCTACCCTTTCTATACTTTTTACTTGTGAAGTCCCTACCCTTTTATACCTCCAGCCAGAAAAAGGCACCCCTTTTGGGCGGAGCCCTTCTATATAGTCCATTGTAGAGAGTACCTGCCCCTTCCGGGCTTCCACCATAACTACTAGTAAGAAGTAAGGATTTATTATAAATCCTTTTTTTTGTTACTTTATAGAACTCTCACGCTTTCCCGGGGGTCATAACTTATGGTGTTGACTCCTTTGTATTATGTATCTTTAATTTAAGCAGCTGCTATTCAGTCATCATATTTGGAGTTAGCAGCCCAGCTCTCCTATCGCTACTTTTGGGGGGTTTCTACTTTCGCTGAGATTTGCTAACAACCATGAAATGGTATCGCTACAAACTTTCAGGGCGGGTCGCTTGACTTCTAAAGGGTTCTTACTTTACGGTACATCAAATACATTATCGGACAGTATAGACCCGTATAGTACCCAGTATATATTATCTATACTATAGTTTCTTTGTTTCCATTTCGCAGAGAAAGAGCCGGATGGCCAAGAAATCAGGCAAAGAACCTGGAGAGCGGCAACTTTTCCATGGCACAAACTCCACCACTGCCAAGGCTATCTGCCAGCAAGGCTTTGACTGGCGGATGTGTGGCAGACACGGCACAACTTATGGGAAGGGAAGTTATTTTGCTTGTAAAGCTAACTATTCGCACCGTTTTTCAAATCATGAAGCCTCATCTCGTGGTCTTAAGCAAATGTTCTTGGCTAATGTAGTTGTAGGTTCTTACACTAATGGTAGCAGTAAACTCACTCGGCCTCCCCCTCGGGACCCATCTAAACCCGAATGTGTTGTACGATTCGTGCTGCGATAACACAGCTAATCCTGCATTGTTTGTTATCTTTGAAAAATGGTCAGTCCTATCCTGAGTTCTTGATCACATACATGTGATTTGAACTTGTACCGACTGCTATAGCATACTGTGACGTGACGTGACATGACACGTACGTGACACAACGTGACGTAAGATCATGAAAGACTAAGTGCACATTAAAATGAAACATTTTAGAATATGATAATAGAAATTAACTAGCATAGTATTTTTTAACCTTTTTAATCAGCTTCTTAAATTTTAAGGTAGTGTATTTTTTAGTTTAGATGCAGGGCACCTATATATTATACCTGAGCCTACCTTAATTAGTTAGCTTCATATCTTTGAAGGAAATATTTAGGTTTCAGTTTAGCTTTTCGTAATTTAGCTAGAAAAACACCAAAGTAATGATGAAAGCAGGCAATAAGGGAACATACATGGTTAATATTGGGGACGCTTGGGAACAATTGCTCCCAAGAAAGTTGAAAACTTTACGCTAAATTTTCGATATTTTCTACCCGTGTCCCAACTCCTTTTTAGGCATCAAAAATCTTGTTCCCAGAGATCCTGATCCATTTATCAGGGTAATATGGATCAAGTTTGAGGTATTTAATTACGGTTACATTAATCATGATAATTAAATTTATATACCCCTGATAACTCAATCTTTTTGTAGTTTTAAGACAGTAATTATTAGAAAGGCCACTCTTTGTGCAACTTTATTTCAGCATGCCTAGAGAAAATGCGAACTGAGTGGAAAGTAAAGGTATAGTCGTATGTTCTTGGGGGGAAAAGACACGTCTTGCACTGCATCTCAGGGTTTGTAGTGCAATTTTGCAACACTGATAAAATGACACTGTTGGAATTTCTGACATTCTAACGCCGTCAACTAACATTACTAGGTCTGGCTAGCCAGATTGTTAGGGACTTTAAATAGCCATGACGAAATAGAGATAGGTAACATTTTTTTCTGGAGTGGTTGTCAATTGAGTGTCAAAAGTATATAATACACTCTCTGTGATTGGTTTAAAAACTCGCGCCACCTACTCAACTAATCACAAAAAACAATCGCGACTTGCCACATACGTTTTCCCGCACTTGGCGCCGGTTACGTGTATTTTTTTCGAGTTCTCATTGGTTCATTGTGTTGTCTACGCTTGTTGTGATTGGCAATTTAATTGCTTTGGTTTTTTTATCATGACTCTCATTTGAAAACCGCTCAAATTCAGACTACGTTTGTAACTAAATTTTTTTAACCGTTACGTTTCAATATTTGGTAATTGTTTTGATGCAACAGAGTCAACAGAAGTTATTGACAAAAAAGTTGGCTATATAATTTAAAACAACTGATAGTATAGTATTCAAAAGAGGTTAAAAACTTCTCTAAACAATAACAATTAATATTGTTATTATAATATTTTTTTATTTGTGATCAGATGTTTTATGGCTCAAGCAATTTTTCAATTTAAAATGAAGATATTGCATTGTGGAAACGTAAACAAACTACAACGAAAACAAACCAAAAAAAAACATAAATCTAAAAACAAAACAATAGAAGAAAGTAAAGGGTTTTTTTTGGTGACCATGCATTGTGATGGTTGGAGATTTATAATTTTTATATGTTTATGATGCTTTCCTTTCATTTTGCACTCTGTTTAAGGCACACAAGACTCCACTTTTTAAAATATCTGAACTACCAATAGCACTTGCTTTCCATGGAGTTTTGTCTACAGCCTTTTATTTTAGTGTGTTTTTTAAGTACAGTATTGGAAAATAGGACTACTCAAATTCCTCTTAGACTTGGGGCAAGTCTATCAAATAGACAATCACATTTTTTTATTTTTTTTATTTCATTTTTTTAAATCACTGGCACAGACCGGGGAGACTCCCATATAAAGTGACGGGGGTGATCGCCGGAAATTTTGAAAGAAACCAAAGGTACAAGAATTTCGTTTTGTGGGTGTGGCTCGAATTCATTTTCACCCCTAAGAGGTACCAATTCTAAGACAAAACTGGTTTCTGATATATCTTACGACATAACGCCCTAATACCCTTAAAGGTACCGCGATAACTCTAACGGTCGTCATTTTAGATTTAAACACCCTAAGGTACTGTACGACGATCACCCCCGTCACTCATATGCGAGTCCCCTCCCCCCCCCCCCCCCCCCCCCCCCACTCACCCCGCGGGAGTGCGTTGCGCTGCGTTCATGTTTACTAACGAGTAAATATCCAGTCGAGAGAACAACAATACCGCTTTCGGCAAATCTCCCTAAAAGACGCAAAAGTACCCGAAAGTTTCCGATTCTTATTTCCGATTTTTATTGTCCAATCAGAAATCGCACGGGCACTCGGAAAGTTGTCACGTCAGCCTTAAAATGATTAGCCTGCGAGCAAGCTCTCTGAGCTTGCTCGCAGGCTATAAAATGATTCGTCATGTTGCTAAGGAACTTATTGGACTAAAACCGCGGGTTTCGTCAATTCACTGAGAAGAAATTAAAGTCCAATCGAAAACGGTACTTGTTTCCCGATTTAATAATTTTATTCGCAAGTGGAAAGCATTTTTGTAATTAACAATTAGATTATTCGCTCTCAATTTCTATGATGTGATTTCTATCACATCATAGAAATTGAGAGCGAATAATCTAATTGTTTTAGTAAAAATCATAACAATTGTCTAGAAATCTAAATCCTCCTCCGAAACTTCGGAGAAACGAGAAGAAACCGCAATTTTGTAGACGACTTCCAGCCACTGCACACTAATGATAGTATACGAGTAGCTCAGCCAATCAGATTGTCTTATTTTCATTAGCATACTAGTAGATTTTTACTAATTAACAATTAGATGCTAAGTAGTACGCAGATTTCTGAGGCAGTTCCAGATTCTAGTTGCAAGCGAAGAGAAAGTAAGACCGGCGAGCCATAGAAGTGGAGAGCGAATAATCTTTTCTTTTAGCTAAAAATCATAACAATTGTCTAGTATTAACTCTAAATCTTCTTCCGAAACTTCGGAGAAACGAGAAGAAACCGCAATTTTGTAGACGACCTCCAGCCACTGCACACTAATGGCTGATAGTGTACGAGTAGCTCAGCCAATCAGATTGTACTCGGAGTATGCATAGATAATGTAATAATTGTTATCCACCAAGTGTCTCAGTTCGTATTTTGGTTTACCACTGCATGTTCTTTAACGTTTCCTTGCAAACTTCGCGGCCATTACGCCGCCATTACGCTTCAATCTCTTGCAAAATCAAGGCAGCGAAAACCGGAAGTTGCGCCGGATTTTTGCGTTTGACCGCTGTGTGATTCATAGGCTACTCAACAGTGGACTTGAGACTGTTGCGAGGCACTGTGGCCTAATGGTCAGTGCGTTGGGACTTCCGGGTTCGAGCCCTGACCGGCCGGGGTCATTGTGTTGAGTGTTCTTGGGAAAACACTTTACTCTCACAGTGCCTCTCTCCACTCAGAATGACAATGGTTACTGGCGAACTGTTGGGGTAACCTGACAAAAATGCTGGGGTGTAACCTGCGATGCACTAGCATCCCATCCAGGAGAGTACTTCTACTTCACAAAAAACAGACTTAAAGCAAGAAGTTTCGATATAAAGCGAGCCTGGCCTGCATGGTCATTCTCACACCAAGTCTCACACCAAGTTGCCAATCAACCATCAAAGCGAAAACAGCTGACAAATAGCCTGCGCTTTTTCTATGACTGATGAAATGCGTTTCATTTTTGCTAAGAATGTTCTGTTAAAACATTTGCAATTTATAACTTATTTTGTTAATGGTATATTTCAGTTTCATGAGATTTTGAAGATTGTTTAGTGTAACAGGATGGTTGACTCCACAATGTACCATGACAGCAAAAGTACATTTGTATTTCGCACCCGAGAGTTGTGAAATATAGGAGATACCATCCCTTTTATAGCGGAACTTCTTGTTTAAGCGCTGGCATTGGGTATTGGGCAAACAGCCCCCATCAAACAAAACAAAATAAAACAAGCAAAAACAAAGAAAATAAAGGATAAATGAAATCCAAAAATACATCAATACAGGACCATTATGGCTCCTGGTATTAAGCACAAGAGAGGTTGATCAAAGAGAAGGATCCCCCGTGCACCATGATATCTTTTCGAAATCAATTAATAGTTTCGCGCCATACATGCTATGAAATTTCCTTCTAATCGAGGCTCCGATATCACGTTACTCAAACTGACCAATCAGGTAGTGCTCTTAAAATAGCTCAGCTATGGACTGAAAGTTAAAAATAGATTTCAAAAGATTATCATAGGAAGATACCCATGTATGGGGGAATGCTTCTCTTAGATAATCCTCTCTTTGATATATATAGATAGATATTATTTAGACTGATAAGGCAACTGAATAGAATAGAGTAGAATCCGTTTCACTTCCAGTGGATTGTTAAAGTTACATGAGACACTGATTACCACTGGCATTCGACAGTGTTTAGAGGTTCTATTATCAATCTCGTTCCCAGAGTCCTATACCTGCCAACTTTTCCTAAGTTGAATGCGTGTGATTTTCGTATCCATATTACCCGAATTTCCGAAAAATTTCCGACAACTTCCGAACATTACCAAAGATGTTCCGACGACTTCCGAACATTGCCGAAGATGTTCCGATGTTTTCCGAAGGCTGCCGAATGTCGCGGTGCAAAGCTCAAAATCTTCGCGCGATCTTGCCAAGATACACTTATCTCAAACGCGACATTTAGCGACGTTCATTGGACTATTTTGGGTGGAAATTGAATCCAATTTTTCACGTTAATGGTTAATGAACAAGTAGTCCGGAATTGTGAGTCAGGCGTGTGAAATTGTCCTGTATGCGTGTGATCGATGTCTTCGATCCGCAGGCGTGTGACACACGCACAATGCGTGTGAGTTGGCAGGTATAGAGTCCTCGTTACCCTTGTCTGGCCGCTTCACCGCTGGACAAGGGTAACGAGGACTCTGGTAACGAGATTGCTTCGGCTTCTGATTGGATATATTCAGCACGCAGGAAAGAATGTGAATTAATCATTAAAAGTGGTCCGGCACACTTTTGGGCTGCTTGCTGTAAGAATGAAACGGATTTTACTTTTTAAAGTCGTAGATAAATGTGCATGCTATAACTGCTATTGTTGTTGAAGTTTTAATGTTCTGAATTTGTAGCGTTGTAGAAGACTGTTTTGTAATTGTTCTACTGAGTTGTGACTTGTCTTGTCTGAGTTCGAGAGTTTCAAGCCAGTCTTGTTCTCTCTACTCCGTTACAGCGCTTTTCAATAACATGCAAACTCTCGGGAATGGTTTCGTTTTTCGCTGCCGTCAATCATTTGGTAATCCATTCAAAAGTTCATGTCCGTGGATTGTGATTGGTAGATTTCTTTTACGGTCCGTTAGTTCGAGTTGGTTGTCGTCGTAATTTTATGATTGACGGTAGCGAAAAACGCAATTGTAAGTTGGGTTTACTTTTGAACTTCAGAGTTCGCGTGTTATTAAAAGGCGCTGTAATATTTCTCTACTGCATAAAAATAGCATTTTCAGTTGTGTCAAAACATGCTGAAGTACTAGTGTAAATGACAATAACGTCAATAAAATTTAGAATAATGGTAAGTGTTGTACTGTTTTATATTAAAGTTTAAACCAAACTGTATTCGATTGGGTCTGAACAGGCCAAAATTCAAATAAAACACCACTTCGTTCCCAGCAGGTCCCAGAAGGAGCATGTCATATGTTCCTGACAATGCATTAATTATTTTTATATATTTAATAAGACTTGGGCATGTGTTTGTTGTTTACATGAAAATTTAAAAAAAAACGGACATGGTCTCTCGATCGATTCATTCTTGTTCCCTTACCAGTGCTTTGTGCCCCACCACCCACCCCAGAGTATAGCGCGAGCTGTAGAATGAAGTAAGCACGCGCTGTTTCTTGTTTATGACGGAGATTTTTACTCTATACCGTCACACACAAAAAAAAAACAGCAAGCCGTAGCCGGTTTGTTTGGAAGTGCGGCGCACCTTCGCATCTTTTGATCTTTGATCGTAGAATCTTTTCAAAGAGCCGGGACCCTTGTACCACGTGACTCAAGTCTTTGCCGCGGCTGCCAAACGAATTTGGCGGGAAAATTCGATGAAGAAATGAGAAATGGCGACCACTTCTCCGTCTTTTAGTGAGGCGACAACATTTAAGAAGATTACAAAAGGTAAGGACTCGCTTTTTATGCTCATATAATATCTTAGATAGCTAACGTTGAAATAAAACAAGTATTTCTCATTATTTCAACTAGTTCAGTCAATTTAAGCTTAAGTTATACCTATCAAATCAAATAGCATAATTTTTCATGATATTTTCGATCAATCGCAGCTTTGTAGCTGTTCGCTACTTTTTAACTTGAAAATAAGCTTATGTAAGCTTAGCTTAGAAACGACTTTTGGATTCTAATGTGTCGTATCCTCTAACAGTTTTTTGATCATTGCAAGATTACAATTAAGCTCGTTTTGCAAGCTTAAATTTTGACGCTCCGACTTTCCAAAGCGAAATTCTCGAAATGACAGCGGCGAGCGCAGGGTTTGCTTCCAGATTGAAAATGTTTAACGGCTACGTCCTAAGACAGTATATATTTATTTTCTTCCTTTATTTATCCGATGTTTCCTCGATTCATAAGGTTCAATCCGTTCAAATAGCGGAAAGAAACTGGTAATATTCCCTCTCAAGCATTTTCTAAAACATAGAAAACAGGTTCAAGGTTCTCGGATGTTCGAATTTTCCACACAAAAATACACGTCACTCTCTAAAAGTTCTGTAAGTAATTATCAAATTTTACGGCCCCTACGCTAGTTGGCACCTATCGAAGTATTTTAAAACTTATTTCGGTGACTACTTAGCTTATAGATTTGGGGTTATTACTGTTATTATGCAGGGTCCGTGAACTTCAATCGTCGTGTTGAAGACTGTTGCCATGGCAACAAATCATCATAAATTTGCCATTTTTCATCTTCTTTATGCAGTCTTTTCTCGAGTTGTATCGCCTTCGGTGAAATATCTTCAAACTTCACAGTTTTGTGAAAATTGCTTTAAAAAACATTTAATGAAAAAATATATATATGGTGGTTTTGTAAATATCAGGGAAATTCATATTTTTTAGAATTAAAAAAATCCTCAGATATAATTTTTTGAAAAACGAATTTTTAAAAACATCTGAGTGTGACTTTGTGTACAAACTTTAAAAAACTTTCACCGAAGGAAACGCAAGGAAATGTACTGTTAATGTTGCTTTTTTGGTTATGCTGACGTCATAAAATATCGCCGGAAAACCTACTTTTCCCTCTGAGCCACCTTAAATATCAATAATATTTTTTAATGCACGGCTTTCTTGGAAAGCGATTCATTTAAATTGAAGAAATTCCGTATTTAGTGTCCGTCTGGTTTGTCTGTCTGTCAAAATATCTTCTTGGCCTCGAGTCAGATTTGTCTTTTATTGATCTACGGATTCAGTGTTCCCACCATCATGGAACTGATTCAGTTAAAAATTACTTTTTTCCTGAAAAATCATGTAAGACAGGAAATTGAGAATAGGCGCCACAGAATTTGCAATTTTAGAATTTAAATACGTCCTTTGCTCTGAGCCAATCTGGGTCACTGAAAGTTTACGAGGATTACAATTAGTATTTCATGAAAGCTCGCCGAAATCATTCATGTGATGTATACTTGTTGCCACAGGAAAACGCAAAAAGAAGGAAGGTAAAACAGACGTGGAGACCTTGACATCAAAGAAGAACGTGAAAAGTAGCAAGTTATCTAAGGTATAATAAACACTAATTTGCTTAGTTATGGCAAGAGACTATGATCTTGGTTATGGTGATTGATTCTATAAAACATCCTTACTACATTTTCGAATTTTGCTATTTTAACTGAGCAACAAAAAGTAACTCAATGTAATAAGAAAATGTTTTACTCAGAGGAACTGATTCAGGATAAAGCATAAAGCACTACTGCTTTTTTCAATATTTATAGCCCCAAGCACACTTGTCTAAAACTGAACATGGATTTTTACCTTAGATAATACGTGTAATTCATTTTTTAATCAACATTGTCTTTACACTTGGTAATCATTTATGTAGGAAAGCAATTCTTCAGAGCTTACGTTGGTTAGCTCTGTACCAGAACCAGTGTGGGAGATCGAATATAGTGATCCAGTGCCAGATCTCTATCCTGAGTTATCCACAGACTCGCTAAAGATGCAAGAAAGTGACACAGAGCAAGATGAGAGAGCAAAAGGTCTTTATTTTATTGCAAATATTATTTTGTTCTTTTATCCATTATTTACCTTTCTTTCAAAATTGAAAATTCAATACCTGTTCCAAAATTCTAAATGTTGCATTTTTGCTGATACGTGAAAGCACTGCACTGTTAATTGTCTCATAATTCCTCTATGCATTTATCTGTCAAATGCGTTATGGTTATTTCTCTGTAAGAACTGTAAGTATAGCCATGGAATATATAATATTAAATGACAATACGGCTACTGTTGAATACTCTATTAAAAACTCAGTGAAAGAACAGCTTCGCTACTGATTATGAAGAGTTTATTTTTTCTTTTCTTGGTTTATTTCCCTGCATAAACTAATTTATATGCAAACATTCATCTCATGCAATGGAGAGTAAAATCAAAAGGCCAGAACCTTTTGTTGTGTTTTCCCACCATAATGATCCCACGTTTTAGGCGCAGTTTCCAGATTTTCCCCACCGTAAACTTGGTATTGGCTAGCTAGAATATAATGGTTATACATTCATTGCTTTCTCGTGTTATATCGTGAATTTACCACTTGTGACTTGATTTTCCTTGGTATACACTCTTGCACATTTAGGTTTGTTTGTGAATACTGAGAAATACACGAGGGTTTTCACCGGATACCATTCATACCTTATTATTTTTCAGTATGCGAGACTCAGAGTCACTGCGACAGTGAAGACAATGTTCAGTGTGTGCCAACTAGTTGTGATGACAATTATCATTCACAAGACAGTCATAACAACCCTGGTACAAGTCAGCAGGTATGTACATACAGTACAAGGCCGAAAGGATGATGAGCACTTTTCTTTACTAAACATTAACACATTGACTACTAAACCGGCCATAAACGGCCAAGAAAAGACCACAGACTTGTACCACTTGTGACTCATCACTTTTCACGCCAGAGGATGTCTTTGATAATCAACGGATAGAGTTGGAAAATTTCTAACAAAGCATGCCTAAACGAGCACGAATCGTTAAACTGGACCAGAGATACACACAAAACAACTTGGATTTTTTCCTCCAAAATCACCAAAAAACGCGACCTTCACTACCATTGATACTCTTTGTAAAAAAAAATTCCCTTTTCCCAACGTTTAGGTTAAAACTTTTTCAACGTGAACAAAGGCGACTGAAAGGCCAACAAAACCACAAATAAAATAAGAGAAAAGGAGAGCAAGAACGGCAACAAAAAAAAAGGAAAAGAAAAGCCTAAAGTCAGGTGTCGAAATTTTGATTTCTGCGCATGTCCAAGGAAAATATTGAATTCGTTGCTTCTACGTAGAAGGGGATGTTAGTTGCCGTGTTTTAAACTAAGTTTTAGACAGTTTGACATTAAACTGTTGAGATAATGGCCAGAAATAGGCATCTGGGATGTTAGAGTGCAGTTTTTTGGAAAAAAGCCCAGTAGTCAATGGGTTAAACCATATACATACATGTACTTTTTTAGATACCCTTCTCATCCTTTTTAACAACTGAACCTTTGCAGAGCGAGAATGATTCCCAAGTATCCAATTCAGACTGCATTCAAACCACTGTGAAAAGCTCAAAGCGAAAGAGAAAGCTGTCTAGGCCTAAAAAGGTTAAAAAACCGCGAAAGGACGACGACAATGTACAAGATACATCAAGAGAGGTAAGCCTGCAGAATTCTTCAGTTCTTTCTGTGCTAAACAGGGATACAAAATAATGATTGGGATGATAGGGTAAGTGTATTTAAGTGTTTTCACGAGCCTGGTAGCCCCACAACTGCCGCAGCTTATGTCGGTTTCTGTGGCTTGAAGCGACTACCCCTGCATTGGATGCTAGTCCATCGCAGCTTATCTTGAACCTGAAGTGCAACGCGCTAACGATTAGGCAACCGTGTCTCCTATGCATGTAATAGTTCTGCTCTTAACTTAATGCTTGTAACAAAAAATATTATATTGTTGTTATAGAATTCTGAACTGACTGAACAGTGTGGTCAGGCCCAAGAGACAGAAAAACAGGGAACATGGGCCCAGTGCAGTATCCCCAGTTGTGCAAAATGGAGATTCCTTCAAAATGACGTGGATCCACAGGAGATACCAGAAAGATGGGTCTGTTCGATGAATGACAGTAAGGCATCTTCTATAGTGCATTCAATACCTGAACACAGTCATTTCTTTTATGGTTCAAAACCCGACCCATATGCCACACTCACAGCTAGCGGTTCTTCAGTGTTACTAATACACTTATTTCTTTGTTGTTATGTTTAGACGATCATTACAACACATGTAGCGTTTCACAAGAAACATTTGATAGTCAACAAGGGAACTTAGACGTGATGTATACACCTTACCCAAGTGGAGCAGTTGTGTGGGCCAAGATGGTGGGCTACCCATGGTAAGTTTACTTTCCCCTTTTTTCCGACCCACAAACACGCCCTTTTAAATAAACCACGTTCGTTCAATCAAGCAACAATTCTGACCTGACGTTTGGCTTGGTTTTTTATGTATCCATTTTAAGTCTCTTGGGAATTGAGAGTTTGTCGTGAAAGCCTCTGAGCAATGTTTGCATATCCAGGATATATCGAATGTGGCCTGTTGTTTCAGTCCGTTTTAACTGATATCTGTCGATGAAATGTGAGTGGATGGTTAGGGCGTTGTGTTTGGGATCCTTGAGTTCAAATCCTCCACTCTACCTGCAACATCCCTGAGTTTAGCTACGCTAATAAAAATAGTAAGCCATTCAACTGTTCAGCCACTACAGCCAATGAGTTTACAAACTTTGTTTTTTCTAACATTGTTTCAGCAGTATTGTGGTGATAAGCCTTAGAAATAAGTGGAGTATATTGCTGAAATCTTTATTTTGTACATTCCTTTCCCCCAAAGAAACGAGATTTATTTTCTGTTTTTTTTTTTAACTCAGGACGACTCACAATTTACATTGGTTGTTTATCAACAGGTGGCCAGCAATGATGGAGAGCGACCCAGATTATGGTTATTATTGTGAAACTGGTGAAGATAACGTCACTCCGGTAAAATAATTTATAACACTTACAATATACGTGAAAAGCGGCAACAACTAGGTAGAATGAATGTACGCTGGTCTCTCCTGAAAAAATAAACCTTTCCAATCAATTTTTCCTTTCTAAACTGTAAATTTAGTGTTCCCTTGATTTCTTGTCATCCCAGTCTAAATAAGCGCCAGGGACGTAGCTAGACAATTTTTTTCCATCACTTGCCTTATTATTTTTTTTAAAGGAGCTATGTGATTGCACTATCCGTGACGTAGCTCCTTTAATGTTAAACGGAAAACAATTTTCTGAAGTACTTTCAAGTTCGTAAGTTCAAAATTGGCACATTAACAGGATTTGGATATTATCGAAATATACATAAAATTACTAGAAAGTGAATGAGAAAGGCAAAGCATTTTCGAGGGTCTATATGTCAAAAAAATTCCCAGGGAAGCATATCGCGGACCCTCTAGAAGCGGCCCTTTCGCAAAAACCGTCACTTAACATCATAATTTAAACCATTTTTTAACCCCAAACAGTAAAACGTTGGCTAAACTACAGATTCTAAACTGATGATTAACCTGAAACAATATTTATTGACTTAAAAAATTACAAAATATAAATGGCCGCCATCTTGAAGTGGGCGTAAAAATGTTTTTTGCTCGCACCAGTTATCAGGCCTACAACTATTAAAAAAGATACTGGTTACCTCCCTGTAGTTGATGTTCAGTGCTCTTTCTCAAGGCTTGTGTATGTATTTCAGGTGATGTACCACGTGGTATTTTTCGATAAACAAGTGTCGAGGGCGTGGGTAAACGCTGTTTGTATCCGTAACTTTTCTTGTGATGACGACCCTGAGGATATGGGAAAGGTTTGTTACAACATGATACCTTACTAGCTAAATGCACCGGGGGGGGGGGGGGGGGGCACCCTGAGGATATGGGAAAGGTTTGTTACAACATGATACCTTACTAGCTAAATGCACGGGGGGGGTGGGGGTGGGGGTGGGGGCACCCTGAAGATATGGGAGAGGTTTGTTACAACATGATACCTTACTAGCTAAATGCACCGGGGGGGGGGGGGGGGGCACCATATGAAAGGGGTGGGGATACTCGTCTGAAAGTTTTAATTAAATCCCTAAAGGAGACGTGGACGTCGTCATAGGCGTGGCTCAAGCTTTATTTGACCCGTAAAAGATACCTTTCTAAGATACCCGAAGTTGCAATCGACGAACGGTAATGAGACTGTTAAATGATGGCTGTCAAGAAATTTTAAAGATTTCATGCCTGATCGGTGTAGACAACCAACATAGTATGACGAGGTTTTTATTTCTTCGCGTGCAACCCTAAACGATACCTTGATGGCTAAAAATATTGGCGTTCCATCCTGAACAACGCCGTCGTACTCACTGTGTTAGTGGTCTACATTGATCAGGCATTTTAAAAATCTTTAAAATTTATTCACGACCATGTAACGGTCTCTGACTACTATAGTTCTTATTTGTCTGCCTATTTTAGAACGTATCTTTTAGGAGTGAAATAAAATGTTGAGTGTCGAGCATCCCTGCCTCTTTCACATCCCCACGGGCTTGCTACACCATGTGACATATAACTAGTAATTGCAGCGAAGAACGAGTACATCTAAATTTGTGCTCAATTTGTCTCATACGGAGCGATCGTAATTGCAGATGATAGTTTTTGGTTATGTTTTTTTGTTTTTACGAGCTCGTTTGTCTTTTGTTTGGCCTCTCCTAAAGGGCTTTTGGACAAATACAGTCTGATCTCAATTTCTAATTGTCAGATTACCGTCAGAGGGAAGAACTACAGGAGACTGCTCACAACAGCTACTCTGACAGCACGAAGTGCAGTGCAAATGCCTCTTCAGGTACATAGAGATTAGTTTCTAAATGAACTGTTATGCTACATCGGTAGGCAAACATGTGAAACACTTAGTTAAATTAACGGCCATAGAGAATTTGGATAGCTGACTTTTCAAGCATTAGCCCTCCAGCATCAACTTAGTGCCTCTTCAGGTATCCATACGTGTCCTTTTTATGCCCGGGGGGGGGGGGGGTACTCCCTATAATGGACTATACGGGGAGGCTCCGCCCGAAAGGGGTACCTTTTCAGACTGGAGGTATATAAAAGGGTAGGGATTTCACGAGCTGGAGTATAGAAAAGGGTAGGAATTTCACGAGTTGGAGTATAGAAAAGGGTAGGGATTATACGAGTTGGAGTATATAAAAGGGTAGGAATTTCACGAGTTGGAGTATAGAAAAGGGTAGGGAAAACTGTCATTTAGGTATGAGGTGGACTGCACTGAGGTTTGAAGTTCTTATCCATCGTAAGACAGCTTCCTTCCACTTCCTTCTGGGGATATATATTGTTCATTAAGTTCATTCCAAGGGTATAGAAAAGGGATGCAGTGTTTCTACTGTAGGTATGTGAAAGGGGTACCATTTTCATAATTTCTATGGAAGGTATATGAAAGGTGTACCTTTTCTGTCAAAAAGGGTAAGGGGTTGGACCTCTGGGCGGAGCCTCCCCGTATAAAACTTTTTTGAGTACCCCCCCCCCCCCCCGGGTTTTTATGTTCTTCCCTGTGCACATTTTGTGCTATTATTATTTCCTGAATTTAGATGTAGATAGTCCAGTTGTAAAAACAACCTAACTTGTTAATCCTTTTTGTTGCAGACTCGAATTTCAGAGTATGGTTTTGCAGCACGCTACAAAGGAGCTATTGGTAAAAAAGCAGTAGAGGAGGAGCGCTTAGCTAACTTGCAAGTGGAACAATTGGGTGATTCGGGTGAGAACAATGTATAACTCTGTTTTCTAGTTCTTTCTAAACTCGGCGTGCACTCAAATCTACAAAACACCGTCAAGATATGGCTATCAAAAATTACTCTATAAGCCACTTATTTGGTTATCTCTAACACTTTGCCCAAAATGTACTAAGCGCCCTGGTAATTTAACAAACGCAAAGGAAATTTAAGTCTTTCTCTGCGATGTCAAGTAACATTTAGAATAAAGTCGAGACGTGTGCGCATGACACACTTTTTCTTTTTGATGAAATTTGAGGTATTTGATATTGTTGGAAAACACTCTGTTCGTATTCTCACGATTGAACTAGCTTGCAATCGAGGCTCATGTGGGGGAATATTTTCAAATGCAAATATTTTTAATAATATTCCTCCGCATGAGCCTCGATTTCAAGCTACAATGTAGTTCCAGCCCAACCGTGAGAATACGAATATGGTCTATTGACGAATTGTTTTAAAACCGCTAACGAGTTGAGAATTGGGAATGTGAAGGCAGAATGTATGGTTTTACAGCTAGCTACAGGTGGACCGCCCGGGGGTGATGCTAGTGAATAGAGAGATTAAGCACCACGTTCTACGGCAAACGGCAAACGTCATCTTGCACTCGATTTTCTTTACTTTTCCTCCAATTGTTAAATAAATCCATCAGAAAAATCGAAAATAATTCACACGTTCACGATAAACGCGAAACTACACTCTTAAAAGGGAAAGACAAACGTGATGCTTAATCTCTCTGTTGATTAACGCTGGTTTGCATATTCAGTTACAGACTCATCGAGCCAAGAAATTTGCAGCAGTGGAAATAGTTACAGCTGCAGTCCAGAAGAAGTTAAACCAAAAACCCCACCCAAATCTACACCCTCCAGAAAGAAGCCTACAAACACACCAGCCAAAAGCAAGGCAAAGACTAAAGAGGGCGGCCCTTCTAGCCGGAAGAAAGAAACTGGGAAGAAAAAAGACAACAAAGCTAAGCCATCCACCTCTAAGGCATCAGCGACAATTACCAGTAATAATAAAGGTAACAATTATACAGTGGAACCTCGATATAACGATGTGCCAAGGGACTGACCAAATTAGATCGTTATATCGGGAGATCGTAATAACGAATTCCCGATATAACGATTTTTCGGGAAAAGAGCCAAAAATATCGTTATATCGGGGCATTGTTAATAATTGATTTTTCATGTACTGTAATCCCTATCGTAACAAGCTGAGTCCTTATGCAATGAGAACTAAAGGATTAAAGTATTGTCATATCTTTTCAAGTGTTAAGCCTCCTTTTTCATCGCGCGATGATTGATTTTATCGTTATATCGGGGTAAATTTTACGTTTGGGCTGCCAGATTGTGATCGTTATATTGGGAATATCGTTATATCGAGTATCGTTAAATCGGGAGTTTTCTCCATACATTTATTGTAACATTTTCCGGGCTGTCAAATGTTGATCGTTATACCGGGAACATCGTTATATCGAGTATCGTTATATCGAGGTTCCACTGTATTATACCGTTCATTAAATGTATAATCTTTCTTGGGAGAATTGGCTTTTAAATCGAGGCGTTTCCCTACTTATAATTAAGAAGGTGGAAAAGGGGGCAACAGATCCACTTTCCTGGAAAATAAAACGGTCAATAATGCAAAACTGATTACGGCTCATGCATGCTATTTACCTTTTGGCTGATCAGATCCTCATTTTGGATCCAACGTTCCAGCAGCAGGATTTTCGTCCACGGTTTTTGCCTTTTATCCATTGCAAATTCTCATGGCGCACGAAAAATATCCTTTTCCACCTCCTTGTTATGCTTCTCCCCACTAGTGGGGAGAAGCGTTGCGTGACGACACAAATAACGGCTGCGTAGGAGACTACCTTGTTATACATTTGATTCAAAATCGTAAAGAGAAGTTAGGAATTAAACACTGTAGGGGTGAAGGTGGAGGGGAGCAGTCTATTACATAAACGATGTCCCGTTTACTCCCTCCCCTACAGAGAATTCGCCCCGATTTATTGCTTTCACGAACAGACTATATTTCACTTTATTCCGATTGGTCACTGGGATGATAGGTATTGGACTCGAGTCCAAAAATACTAGGTGTAACGTTACGAGATACTCTTTATAAACATAAATCCGAAAGACTATCACAAGAAACAGAGATCGTTAATGTTTCTACTTTTTTCCGCAGAAAGTTTGCTTGAAAAAAATGAAGATGACAGTGCAAGTTCCGAGATTAATGAGCCTATCCATGAGCCAGGAAGAAACCAGAAAACGAACGAAGACACCACGGCAGTGAAAGAACCTGAACCTTCAGTTCCTTCTGTCTCAAACGCTAGCGCTAAAACTGATTCTGAAGAAGCCATTTGTAAAGACGAGGAGAGTGAAACCATGAAACCACTTAAAACAAAGGCTGACAATTCATCTGCAAGTAAGAGCATAGAAACAAAAGTTGTTAAAAAGAGACGAACCTCTGGTGAAGCACAAGGTGGAAAGAAACGAAAGATGAGCAAGGATGTCCAAGGGAACTCTGAAAACAGCCTCGTTGAGAATTCTAAACAAGGAGAGCAAGAAAAAGATGATATAAACGCCGTCACATCTACTGACGAAACATCGTCATCAGAAGCGAAACAAAAGCCGAATAAAGTGGCTGAAAAAAGTAAACAGACAAATAAAAGTGTTGACAAGGTTCAAATAAACTCACAAGACACATCTTCTGTAAAGGAGGATGGAGGCAGTGACAATTCCAAACTTTCGACATCTAGCGCATCTCAGCTGGTTGTTCCGAAAGAAAAGCAACAACGCAAAAAATCGGGGAAGTCAAAAGGCATCTCTCAAGATAACCTCGCTGAAGAAGACGCAACAGTGGGTAAACCGTCGAACCAGAAGACCAAGGGTAAAACATCTCTTACTGATAGTGGAGACTCGGGTAAAGGAAAAGGTCCTGCTCGAGCGAAGAATCAAGTAAACAAAGCTGGTAAACAAACCAACAAGAAACGAGAAAGTAGCAAGTCGAGAAGTAGTAGCGGTGAAGGAACCTCAAGTTCAGAAGTTTTAGATCAAAATGGGGAGTCTGAACACCCGCCTAACACACCAGGCGTTGCACTTAAAAGATCACCAGCAAGTACAGATGTCCGTGTAGCACTCGGTGAAAATAGTTCAGCTCAGAAGAAATCTTTACCAAAGTTAGTGAAGGCTGTTTTTAAACCTCCCATGGCGGGTAAGGGAGATAAAAGTGGTAAGAGTTCTAAAATGCCCAAACTATTAAAGCCTCACTTTGTTACCCCTGCGCTTGCAAAACCTGAAAATGATCATGATGTTCGCAAAGAAGAGAGTGAGGAAAAAATGTCTAAAAGTGTTACACAATCAAATGCCGCAGTTGAGAAGAATATTGCACCCAAGACACTGAAGAGAAAAGCCAAAAGTAAGGATCAATGCTCAGCGGGTGGAACGTCAAAGAAGGCCAAGAAAAACCAGGAGCACAATCAAGCCAACAACATCTTGTCAAGTAAGGGTTTACGTTCATGGTAATCAGAATGTCCTGTACTGTACATATATATATAGTGAGGTGATTTCTCTTTGACTCTGGGTCCGGTTGTTCGAAAGCCGATTAACACTAATCCAGGATTAAAAGTCAATCAAGGTTTTAATTATTTTTGTATAAAAGCGATTTTCACTGCTCATAAGTTTCGTGGAGTTCGGTAGTCAAAGTCAAAACTGAAGGGCAAAAAATATAAACAGAAAATCTCACTGAAAAGTTATCACGTTCACGCTAATTTAATCGTGTTTTGAACAACTGGGCCCTGAGTTTTGACTGAACTGAAACAAAAGTATTCAAAGGTCTTTTATTACCCGCTTATTTAGGTTGTTGTTGATCAAAACTGCGAGAATCGTTTAGTGATAACCACATAACATTAACACTAGCTTTTTTTTTATGTACGGACCATTTTTGAACGTTTTATCTAACATAAAAAAGGTAAAGCCGCACTCGGGCCAAACTGGCCCACACTGCCGGAGCTTGTCCCGGTTTCTGTAGCAAGAAGCCCACTACGAGTATTGCTACTGTCATCGCAGGTCCCCCTCCTGGAAAGAGAGAGGCACTATAAGAGTAAACGGTGTCTTGCCCAAGAACACAACACAGCGACCCCGACCAGTTCTTGAACCCGGACAGCTCGATCCGGAGTCCAACGCGCTAACCATTAGGCCACCGGAGTAAAATTAGACCCCGCCCTAGAATCCCGCGTCACGAGATTTCCCTCACTTAATTGTCCTCTATCTCCTGCTTCTAAAGAATGTTAAGCGGTTGACATAAGTTATATCTTATTTTTTTATTTCAGAGGATCTTCAGGCTGAAATTGAAGAAATCGACAATGATATCGCAAGTATACAGGAACAACTGCAGGTGTCAGACACCAGCCTTGATAGAAGTTTACCCGAGGAGGAGGAGATGATAACTCCTTTAATCGCACAACAACAAATTCTGTCAGATTCACCAGAATTTTGAGACTCTCCGTGATAAGAAGATAACGTATTATGCAACATTAGTATAATTATATTTTTAACTTAGTTTTTTCAGTTCTTTCTAAAAAGCGTTTTACAGTTTCGCACATTCTGACCATATACATGTATGACCATTATTATTATTATGGACTTTGGCCTTTGGATTTGGCCTTTGGACTGCACATTGTAAACTTTTCTTGAGGCACTGAGGACTATTTCTCTTTTTGGAAGCCTCTTGTGACAACTTCGAAATATTTTAAGATGAGAGATATTGGATATCAATTGATTATTTGCATAACGAAATTTGTACTTTGTAAACTGATGATATTTTTAAAATAAATCTCGAATTTGATACAAATCCCGTGTACACTACTGAGCCTATTTAGCTTTGTCTATGATATTCCGGCCAAAGATCTTTTTCAGCTTTGATTTTTCTCTGAGCTAAATTCCGGCTTCTTGTTTCAGAAGCTTTTTTTTTATTATTATTTTATTATTATTATTATTTGCATAGGGATACGGTATTGCCTATAGCGGATGATTGGTTCGAAGTTAAATCCATTTCATTCGTTCGTTCATGTACCTCTGGTGCTGTTTACAACGACCAGGGCACAGTTGTTCGAAAGCCGATTAGCGCCAATGCAAGAGTAAAATTTAATCAAAGTTTTATTCCTCTTTTCTCTGCTAATTGAATAATTTCCATGACCTGACAGAGGAAACGAGAAAAACGGTCATTCGAGGAAAACCCGCTGACATAATCGTCGATTAAGTGTAAAATAATTTAAAACAGACCCTTGCTATAAAAGAACAAAAGCCTGGAATCCACAATGCCACTTTCATGTATTATCCCACAGTTCGAGGGAGCCATTCTATAAAATATTTGAAAGTACTTATGCGGATGCAAAATAAATGCCAGGAAATCTTTTAAAATATGTTAGAATTTTTCTCAGATGCATTTAAAAACATGATCAACATTTAATTACTAAAGCTAAAGCTGAGGAAAAGTGCCGGGAAAAGTTTCTATTTTCAGCATCTTCAGCCTTTAGGCTGAGGGGCTGATTTGATGCAAGCAGAAGCTTCACTTAGCACGACCTCTTCCGCGCGCGCATTGACGTAACAAAGGAACAGTGATGTCAGTCAAGACGGGAGAAAATGGATCGTAAAAAGACTTTTATCCATCCTTGGTACAAACGCTCGTGAAAAATGTTGCCTCGTGTGCGTTTTTCAGGTTTTAGCGCAATAAGTTTTTTGGGCGCGAGTCTTTCGTAATGCATGACGGGATACATTCTTGCCCAGTCTCATTGGCGACGGTTTTCAGCGTCTTGAACTTTGCTGTGCTGATGAGGTCGGATGTGCTTTTTGTTGACATTGGTTGCAGTCTTTTACAGATAGCTTTAGAAGCGAATCTAAGACGAAAGTCTACACTCAGTGGATAGATCTGAAGTCCTTCTATTAGTGCTGAAGATGGAAATATAGCAAAACACTCGAGGCTAAAGTTCCGCAGCCAATATGTCAAGCCTCATAATATTGGAGTCGGTGAGTTGTACTTAGCTTATGAACTGATGCTTTTATGTAATTTTATTGACATTCCTTTCGCTCTGTTCGTTTTGCTTCATGCTGTGTTGACATGATGATTCACAACTCACGAAGGCAAACTATTGATGTTATGTGCTGTTTAATTTCACACCCGCTAAAGTGATTACTAAATTATTAAAACGCCGAGGAACTGTCGGCGTTAAAATCAATCTGCTCCGAAATTGCCGTGAAAAATGACGAGCTTGTGAAGTTTATTAGTTATACGAGGTTTATACGAGAGATTTTCACGGCAATTTACCTTTTCGGGTTTGCTGACTTCGAAAGACAATCTTTGACAACCTTATTTGAAGGTCATTATATTTTGGCATTTGTTGTTGTTGTTGAAGAAACAAACAAACAACTAAATTATTGATCCCAAAATATCATGCTGTGTGGGTTTTGTTTGCAGCTTTACTTTTCAATTTGAGCTCCCAATACTTTACGCATTATTCGGCTTTTTATCAAGCCTCATTAATTATAGCAGACCAAGATAGTGAATCTGTCTTAGGGGCGACCCATTTAACTTCTGAGGGGGGGATGGAGGATTTGGTATAGGCAAGAATTTTTTTTAAAACCCTTTCATGCTGCAGGATTTTTTTTTCTCGGGGCATTTGTGTGCATGATATTTTTTTCTCCATGTAGCATGCTGCAGGATATTTTTTTTTGTGTATGTATGGGGTATGGAGGAAAAGTCGCCTTTCCGTTGTGACTGACCTTTGATCTCCATCTCGTTGCTTTTTATATTCAGTAATAATACATATGTATCAATAATACATATTTATTATTACTGAATGTAAAAGCAATAAGATGGTGATCCCTTTCCACTTGCACTGATGAAAGGAGTCAGGCCTTAGACCTGTTTCTGGACATGTTTTCTCCTTCATTCCATCATACCACATCCATTGGCCCTGCACACATATCTTGCAGGTACCGGCAGGCCCGTAGACTGGATTTAGAATGGGGGGGGGGGGGTGTGTTAAGAGTACCAAAGGTGCAATCTTACGAGCGCCGAAGGCGCGAGCCTCTAGGGGGCTCCCGGGGCATGCCCCCCAGGAAATTTTGAAAGATTAGGTTGTCTGAGACTACATTTTGTGCGTTTTGAAGGCAGTGTGACATGGAACCGAACGTAAAAACATGAGTATTTGAAATACATATTGCGAACCTTCGATTAAAGAGGTTTTCAAGCCAAAGGAGTGAATATTTGGATGAAGAAAATGACTCGCTTGATGTTGTCTTTGTCGATGAAGACCATATGTAAACACATTCAAAGCTGCGATTGGTTTGGTTTATTGGATGAACCAGTTGATTCAGACTTCATTTTCAAACTACTATTTTTCACTACTATTTCACTTCTTTTGAACCATCGATTCACAATAGGTGGACCTCCACAGCCCGTGGGGGGGGGGGGGGGGGTGGGGGTGCGGACGCACCCATCGCAGCCCCCCTCCCTACGGGCCTGGGCCCGCCGCCTAGCGAAGAATGTGAGGGCATACAGCTTGTATCTGAAAATAATAAATATATATTAAATATGGAACCAGCAATGCTTTGTAAAACGTCACAGAAAATTAATATTACAAATATTCCTAGCCTATGACTTGTATAAAACAAATTTTATGATTTTAAAAAGAAAATCTATAGTTTGTAACTTTTGTATTAAAAGTGTTCCTTGTTCCGAACTGAATTTGTGTGGGGAAGTCTTTTCTCCACACAAGAGTATCAATTACCAATCTTCGTGCCAACTTCTGGGAAGCTGATACCCTGTTCGAGACCAAAAAATGCCTTTTGGTATACCCTGTTCCAGACCAAAATGCTCAAAAACCATACCCTGTCCAGCGGCACGTACCTATATAGTATTTATAAGGGAGTACCCCCCACACCCCCGGGCCACCATCTTGGATTTGACAAAACTGTAGACTGTGTAACCACAGCTATAATAATAGTTATTAATGTACAGAAAAAGCTATCTGAAGATGGGAGATGCAAAAATTATTGTAGTTCTAGTTCCCCTCTTGCCCAAATACAGATGCTATTAAAATTCCAACTGCCTGCAGCAGCTGAAGATGAAGTTGAAGTCAGCCCATCATGTAGTGTCTTGCAGGATTTTTTTTTCGGCCCACTGAACGTGTATGAATTTTTTTTCCGTCAGTGGTCGTGTGCACGGAATTTTTTTTCGTACAAGTTTGCTTGCAGGATATTTTTTTTCAAAATCCTCTAACCCCCCCCTCAGAAGTTAAATGGGTCGCCCCTTAGGTTATTGAGATTTTGAGTTCAACATCGTGAATGTTATCTAGTAATTTTATGTACCTTTCTTTTCATAATTTGAGTTCAACATATATAATGACTGATAAGCTTATTCGGGAAGTCTTTGATAGAACATAAAGCAAAACAAAAAGCTAAATAAGGGAAACTTGTACATGTAGGTACATTTGAAGCCATAAAATAATTAAAAGTTTCAGTTATACCCCTGACATTTCATTATTTTTTAATCAGTAACTGAAACTATAAAATAAGCAGCAAAGAATGGAAATCTTACAATTTAACATTTTTTAGTCCAACATTATTTTTAAGAATTATTTTGAGTTCATTCTTTGTTCTGGCTGTTCAAAGGATAGATAATGCTTTCTACCAGAAAAATCACTATCTGGACAGTGGATATTGATGGTGTATGTAGTTGGTCAAGAATACTTATCCACTGGATAGTTATTTATCAGAGGGCCCGGTTGTTCAAAGGGTGGATAACGCTGTCCACCGGATAAATCACTATCCAGTGGATAAGTGTTAACAAAACAAACTACGCTATCCACTGGATAGTGATTTATCCGGTGGATAGCATTATCCACCCTTCGAACAACCGGGCCCTGGCAATAACGCTATCCACCGGATAAATCGCTATCCAGTGGATCGATGGATAAATGTTAACAAAACAAACTACGCTATATCCACTGGATAGTGATTTATGCGGTGGATAGTGTTATCCATCCTTTGAACAACCAGGCACAGATATACACGTAGCATTGAGACTCTGTATGCATGGGTATTTCCGACGAAATTGAAGTCACGATGATTGCCATTACAAAACGACGATCTCGGAGACTGAAGCGTTGATTTACAAATCATGGTGTTCAGATAGAAAATATCAAATGTGTGAAATGTTACCGAAAATTACAGATACAAAAACAATGATTTGTTAAAAAAAGCACGACAAAATTAAGTCTGCAGGTACCCATAGAGAGGCTCAGCATTATCCACCCTTTGGTCCAGATGAAGAATACAAAATTATATTCAAAATGAGACTCGATCCAAGTCTAGAATTTTGATTGTTATTGCTGGGCTTCATGTGATTGACATGTGAGCATTTTAGGAACATTTGCAGGTTCCGCGACATAAATTTGCATAATTGGTTCTGCCAATTTCAATGGTCACTTACTATTAAATCAGTGCTTTAATTTCTCCTTGTTCCTTTCATTCCCACTCGCTTTTCTCAACCCTCTCACAGTACAAGCCTCCAAGTCGGGACAATTGTTGTGACTAAAATTTTGGTACTGGTGACTGGATTTGAAAATTAGTCGCCAACTTGGTGACCACAGGGAAACATTTGAGAAGAACCATAAACATAATATAATAATAATATAATGGTTTATTTAACAGACCCATGAGGTGGCTCTTCTCTGTTAAAATTATTTACAATTATTTTATAAAACTATGAAAATAATTTTAGAATGAGTTAAGAAAAATACATGTAGCTAAAGTAGGATTAACAAGTATGTAATTGTAGTAATATTGGAGAAAAATAAACTAAATAACCATGTACTATATAAAATTTTGGATTATTTTCAGCCTTTCTCTGTATTGGAACAGGTGTGCAAAAAATATTCCACACAGGATAGGATATCCATTGGTGTAACATGAGACCATAGTTGAATGATGGTTATAAATAAAAAGATTAAAGAAGCCACAATTAATAATATTTTATTGTAGGCTCCTACGCAGACAAGAGTGTGCGACGAGCCCAAAGAAAGTCTGCGTAGGAGACTAAATAAAATCAATATTGCAGATGAAACTGAACTTTATCAGAATGAAAAGAGTGAGCAATTTTTTACGAGGCTAAAGTTATTCAATGTACAAAATTAATTATAAATTGTCAAGTTATTAATGTTTAATTTTTCAATTTATTATCGTTATCAATTAAATCTTTCTTGGGCCATTGAGTTGGTCGCCAAATGGCCACTAAAGAGAACATTTAGCTTAGTTTGTAATGTTGGAATAACATGTACATGTATATCATAACTGAATCAAGGCATTTTGGTTTACTAAGGAGTAGAAAACACGAAAAAAAAATTGACCTGTCAAATTCTCACGAGTTGTAGATCGAGTCTACATTTTGAATGTTGAATTATTCATCAGAAGAGTGGAAGTTTTGAAAATGAAGAAGGAAATCAAATGTAGAAAAATAAACTTGAAGTTCGTGAAAGGAACGGTTGACTTGGTCTGTGTGTTTGTCTGGTTGGTTTGCCTGAAAACCCCTTTTTTTTAAGTGTAAATACGATGTGTTGTTTTATCTATTTGTCACATCTTTATGAGAGAAAATGGTGGTGCAACTTCAAGAGCAGCAGGAAAAGGGAAGTTTTTATTTTTTGAAGAGGCAGTAAACACTGGTCAACAGACAGGAAAAGGAGGAGGAGGTTTAATAATGCACAGTAATAATGTTCTTTAAATAGAATACGTAGCACCTGCTACATTGTATTAGAAAAAGTCAAAGTTTTTTATCAGGCCATGATATTCAGGACAGGAAATGCTTTCAATTATTGAATATTTGACTGTTGTTTTACTCTGGCACCCGCTATCAGGACTGGTGACAGCAATTCTATAGTGCGAGGATCCTATTAGTAAAAACCTGATTCTGATATCCAGCTAATTAGTGGGAACTGTGAAAAGGTGTTTTAATTGCTGCCATATTTGCTGTACAATTTGAATAAATGCTCAATAAGGAATATTTTTTATTATTTCTTGCATCCTACAACCTAAGATAACTTATAAACTACAAATGCAAGAGAAAATTTTGTCTGTCCTACAAGTGGCATAGTTTCCTTTATTAACGTAAGCGACGAACAAAACTGAACAAAATTGAGAATGGCTCTAGATCTTCCTCCAAGAAGCTTGGAGCTCATCATAGCGGAATCCACAATTTGTCTTGTGCTTAACATCACCAGCCTTGTTGGTAATGGCATGCTTTGTTTAGCCGTCTACCGCAACCCAAGACTGAGATCAACCATGAACCTGTATATTATTGCATTATCTGTCGGTGATCTCACATGTGCTGTGGTTGAAATGCCGCTAACCTTCTGGACTTTGGTTGTCGGTAGATGGACTTTTGGTGACGGCATTTGCCAGCTTCATGGCTTCGTCGACGTGTTCTCCACGTACTGTCCACCTGCGATCATGGGTCTTACAGCTTTCAACAGGTACATCAGAATAGTCAAGACCAAACATTATAGAAAAATATTTTCTCCCTTGCGTTCCAAGTTATGGCTGACATGTGTGTGGTTCTCTGTCGTGTGTTATCTACTTGTTGTGCGCATAACAAATTGGCAGAGGTACAGCTTTGTTGTTGGTTTTGCTGCCTGCAGTGTGGAACATTACACAGAAAACAGAAAGCTCATTCATTACTGCTTCATTGTCTCCTTTTACTTTGGTGTTCCACTGTTGGTGGCAATTTTCAGCTACTACAATGTGTTCAAGACTATAAGACAACACAATTTTCAAGTGGCACCATCTCTTCGTAACGCCTGGGCACTTGCACAGACAAGGATTTTAATCCATGAGATAAAAGTAACCAAGTCCATCACCTTTGTGTTGGCTGGTTTGTTCCTTTGCTGGGTGCCAATGTGGGGCCTTTCCCTCACTAATCGATTCTACTCAACCCCAGTTCCAAGAATAGTTCCATTGCTTGTCACTTTTTTCGTCTTTTTAAGTAGCTCTATAAACCCCCTTATTTATACTGCTTCAAATCATGGCTTTCGGCAAGAGTTTCGTAAAATGGTATTTTGTTTCAAGAGAAAACCTATCGTTCCTAGACAAGTAGGAGCCGGTGCTTTGGTGGAGAACATTGAACTCAATCCTGTGCCACATAACAGGGTTGGAAATTAGTGCGAGTGAGCTCTATCTATATTTATTTATAATAATTATTTAATTGATTGATTACTCCTATTAATTCAAATAACTGTGAAATACATGTATTTAAATTAGTGAATGGTTGTAGAGATGTCTTTAAAAGCACTCAACTTGGACCAAAATAACTGCATGAGAGAAATTTATATTCAAAATTTATATACATTTTTGTATCATTGATTTGAATAAAAGTTTTGTCTGGAAGAGTTTCTTGTCTACCCTTCTGTGTCAACGTGTAATTAGTGTATTCTGTTAACTTGTAACGCCCCACATGGAAACCAACTGTAAGTTGTGGCTATCGTTGTAAAATAAAGTTGTACATGTACTGTATGTATTGTAATTATGTAATGTATAATATTCATTTGAGGTTATCTTCAAACAACACAAATAATTTATTTGCATACTAATGCAAGAAATTTATTAGTCTGCCTGAAAGGTTTGAGTCATGAAACAATATATTTATTTATAATATGCTCAACAAAATATGCAACTTCTGATTGGTCAATGACGAATGTATAAATAGGTTATAGAGTGCAATACTGAATTGTGATAAACGATACTGGACAAGTAGAGATGTTTTTGCCGGTTAATGACATTGAAATAAGCTCTCAAGTTAATGCTTAAATATTTCCTGAACTACAGTACTGTGATTCTTTCAAAAATTTCACGCTTGGTTTGCCTGCGCATTCAAATAAAACATGTCAGCACTTTGGAAACCAGTGAAGCATTTTGTGCGCAGAGTAGCGTGATGGCCGCAGCAAAATTTTGTTGAGAATATTATAAACAAAACCTTGTATGAACTGCTCGTGCATTTCGTGTTTTATGGACACTCGTGATGTTTTGAAAGTTCTCAAATAGCACTTGCCTAAAGGCTCATGCAATTTTGAGAACTTTCAAAACATCACTCGTGCCCATAAATCACGAATTGCACTCGCGTTCATACGATTTCCTATACTAATTAAAATTGTTTCAGTTTTACGCTGTAGCTATTCAAGTTGTTATTCTTTTCTATTTCAGAGCTTTTGCACAGGAGAAGAATGACTGAACGATTTAAAAAAAAAATGTTCAACTAGCAGTCACTAGAAGCGGCCATTTTCTATTTCTTTTATAAAATAAAGCCAACAAAAATTAATGCAAATGATACATCATATTTACACAGCCTGGTGCAAAACGACTACTCAACCAATCAGAGTGTGCGTTATATGACCAAAATTTTATAATTTTAATTATTGCTTTGGTCCAAGCAAAGATGAGCACAGACCTGTATACAGGTAATAATAAATTACATGATTGTACATGTATGTGAAATATTTTCAAATGCTTTGTTTTTTTTCTCAGGATTCAGGAGAACTGGAAGACATTGACGAGAGGCTTCAAAGAGATGGCTACAGAACCAACATTTCAGTCGAACACAAACTCCGCTACTTTTGGAGACAGTTCACCCGATCAGACACCAGTCTCAAGTCCTCTCTTGAGAGCGTTGAACAGCTCCGCAAACAGCATGGAGAAGAAATGATTGAGGTGGAGAACTATGTCGCACACATCAGACATCTTTCAGATGAGAGAGAAGCTTTAACGCAAGACCTGGAAGCCGAAAATGAGCAGCTGAAGGCAGAGCTTGAACAGATGAAGGTCGAGAGGGAAGCGGGAGCTTATGTTTCAGAGGATATATGCGACATGTTGATGGAGTCTGGTTTGACGCAAATTGGAAGTGACACTAACCCTGTTAAGGAACAGGTGAATTACTTGATAAAGGAGAGAGCTTCCCTCTCTGAGAAGGTGAGAAGACTGGAACTTGATAACGAAACAATCAGGAAGAATTCCGACACAGAACAGTCGGATAAACGGCTGATGAAAATTATGGAAGAGGAGAGAAAAGACATGGAAGAAGAGATAAACAGAATGCGTGACATGATGAAGCAGGTAAAACAAGAGGAAAGGAAGATCCATGAACAGGAAGTAAAGAAAGTTACTGACGAGAACGATACCTTGAGATCACAGCTGGAAAAAATCCAAAAACAGCATACTGAAGACATGGCAGAACTGATTAACAGACATCAAGGTTTGTTCTAACCCCGGCAGGGGTATTTGACCCATGTTTGGGTATAGGGGTGCCACTGACGGTTTGAAACCCTGCCCTGTTTAGGACAAAAAAAAACTAATTCCGTGTAGACAACATCCTCTATTTTAAGACCCTGTTTTAGGACAAAGGACACAAATTTTACACAATATTTTAAAATGTTTTATTGGCAATTGCAATTAAGCAAATCGTGTTTGACTGATGACCTGCAAAAGACTGGCAAACGTCCCTGATCTCGGATTGCTAAATACTGTATAAACCATTGTGCAAGCATACCCTCAGGGGGGGCAGGCAGCGCCCTTTGATCTTGCCGCTTTTCCGCAATACATGATCGCACAAGTAAAGAAATCTGTCAATCATTCGAGAAACGTACCTCTACGGGAGTTTGCTGTGGAATTTTCATCCATGGTGTCCCACAATGACCAAAGTTCAGTTAAACAGCGACCGAATCGTTCCCATAGATGTTTGGACGTGGAATCGCCAAAATATTTCTGAACGAACACAAACGCACGTCATGTCAGCCATCGTCCGCCATGTTTATTTTAAACAAACCAGTACTTAGTCTCGCTCGGCCAAATTTCTAAAATGGCAATCATATATACTAGGTCCCAGGCCTCGCTGCTAGCCCCCCCTGCATACCCTGTTTAGGTCAGGTTCAGACCCTGTATAGGACAAAAATTATATATTACCCTGTTCAGGGCAGAGAGGCCAAAAAACCATACCCTGTCCAGCTGCACGTCCCCGTATAGGCCACATAAGGGAGTACCCCAGTTCTAACACAGGTTACCCAACCTCAACAATATTGTGAGCTTGGGTTACTTGTGGTAGGAATTATTATCAGCCATATAGAATAATGCCAGCCGTATACTATTAGAATCACGCTCTCGTGTATTGTTATTTGAACATTCTTTCTAATAGGAGAAAAACTTAAGTTGTTGGAAGAGAGAGAACAAGAGAAAGAAAAAACAACTGCTCATGTAGGCAAGTCTGACAGAGTTATGGCTGAAGTCGAGGAACTAAAAGGAAAAATGAGATCTATTGAACTGGACAAAACTTCTCTACAGGCAACTGTAAGTTATTGCATGTAGTTAATATCTTTTTTAATACCTGTTGTTTTAAGGTTGCTGTAGATCTTCAAGGGTTGAATTTTTTGCAAAACAAATTGAAGACTACTTGTTATCTGCATTTCCAAAAAGAATAATTTATTTTTTTTAAACTTGAAATGTGTGGAAGTTATCCACAAAAAGTTATTTCAAATAACAGTTAAAAATCCACTAAAGTGTTATGAGGCAATTATAATGTGTCAACAGCAGAGCTCCCCACAACGTTTTTTCTTGCAGCAATCTCATCCCGCACCTCATATTTCAAGTCACTCTGATACTGTTTATCTAAGTCTGCGAAATGTAATTTATGACACTGAAATGTTTGCTTGTGTATGGAGAAAATTAAAAGAGAAAAGAGTTCTTGGATCAGACCTAAAGCAGAAACAATACCTAAGAAAAAGATTCCTCAAAAGTGATTAGGGCTCCTGAACCTTTTGCCAATGCTGAACATTTTTTAACACCACCTTGAAGACTGTTTTACCGATAGGGTACTAACAGAAATTATGAATTGTAACAACTGTAAGCTTATGTCAGACAGTGGGCGATCACACGTACATTTCTCCATTTGTTCAGAGAACACTTAATAGATAACCAGGGCTCTCCGAGGTTGGTAATAAATCATATCTATTCAGTTCTTTGGGGCTTAGTTATTCAAAATGTCTGAATACGGTAACTTTATTTAGTGGTTAAATTTGATTCCAATAATGGTTTAATTAACACAGGTGCGGTCCCTGGAAGAAGAAATTGAAAAGGAAAAAGAAGAACTAAATAAGAGTAAAGCAACTCAAGAAGCTTCAATCAAGAAACTAAAAACAGAGCTCTCTGGAACTAAACAAAAGCTTCAGGAGACAGAGGTTGGTCATGATCAGGATTACATGGCTTAAATTCATTTTTACTCTTGATTATTATTGTAGCCTCGTCACAAATGAACAGGGAGCAACAAAAGCTGTGTTAGCCCCTGGAAGTAGTTCTTTTCTTTCTGGGCTTGGGAGATTAAATTTTACATCAGTGGCGGATCCAGGGGTCGGGTTGGGGGGGTCCGGACTCCCCTATCAGACCTTGCTTTCACCATTATCCATAGCAAGGATCTCTAGGATCCACCAAAATGCCCCTTTCAGAGCCTGAAATCTCATTTCTTTGGAGGGGAGCGCCCCCATTTGCCCCTTGTAGAAGCGTTTAGTTAATAACTATTCCAGTCTACTTCCAAAAACTCTCCTTCTACATACTTCACATTTTCAAAAAAACCCTGGGAACCCCCCCCCCCCCCCCCCCCATCAAAAATTCCTGGATCCGCCCCTGTACATTGTGTCCTTATGTAAACCTTCACTAGTGACTTCTGTATTAGTGAATGCTGCTATCAGGGCAAGTGTTATTGATATTAAATATTTTTTTAGTATGCTTTAACAAATTTTCTAATGCAACCACAGGTAAAACTAAAAACCAATGAGGAGGAAAAGAAGACCATTGAAACTCGGTTGCAAGTGGCACAGAAGGATCTTACTACCATACGGGATAGAGAAGCAAAACTTTCCACTGAGAAGGTAATGTTTGTTCATTCTAAAATATACATGTAACTTCCACATTAGTTTATAAATGTGAGTGTTCTTCTTATATGTAACTAAGTACTACAAATATTATCCATCTCTCTTTAGTTGGTAAGCTGCAGTGTTACATTGAAGAGCGCCCTACTGTTGCCACTTGACAATTAAGTTTTTGATTAATTTTTGACATCTTTTTGACAACTTTCTGATGGCTTCTATGTAAACTAGGAATTCAAATTGCAAGAACTGTGGGAGGCAGGGATGTCTATTGTCATAACACAAACGTGGAGCTTGACAACTCCGCCCCTCATAGTTCTTCCATTTTGATTGGCCAGTTGAAACAAAAGTCATCAGAAAGTTGTCAAAAATTAATCAAGAAGTTTTTCGGGTGGAAACAGTATATATGTAGGGCACTCTTCACTGTAATAATATTATTATTCCTAACGTCTCAATCTGTTGACATTCATATCATATGACAAATTCAAGTAACCTGTACCCTACAGGCACAGCTTTTACTTCTTGCCTGAAAATGTCAAGAGAGTAAGGAAATGCAAAATAATAATAAATTGTTTATTTGTGATTTGAGCATGAGTGCGGATTGATCTAACAACCTGGTCTGTTTAACCGTATGTGAAGAGAAGCGCTGGAGATGGGACTCCTGTGTGAAAGGGGTGGGGATGCTCGTCGGAAAATTTGAATTAAACCCCTAGAGGAGACCAATCTGGGTGTGGCTCAAGCTTTATTTGACCCCTAAAAGAAACCAGATTTCATGCCTGATCGGTGTAGACCACCAACACAGTATGATAACGTTTTTTGTTTATTTTTGTGCAACTCTAAGCGATACTTGATGTCTAAAATTATTGGCGTTCTGTCCTGAACAGCCTGAGTGATACCAAAATCCTTATTTTACCCCCCTAAAAGAGACAATGAGTATCCCCGCCCCTTTCACATGGGAGTCCCCCCCCCCACACAGAAGAAACTGGTTTGGCTTGCCCTGATTCTTGTACAGAAGAAGATTTTTGTAACTGCTCACTTGTTTGATATGTTTGGGTAGGAAAAATTATTGTGTTGATTCTGTCTCATGTTATCTGCAGGACAGTGCTATGACTGACGCTAAGACATCAACTCAAAAGTAAGTTTTAACTTTGAAAATTTTACTTTGTTGTCTGCGGTACATGCTGCGGTACATAACTTTCTGTGACACTCCCAGTAAATAGAGGTTATTCAGCGGAAAGTTGTGTAATACGGCTGGGTATTTTTACGAGTCAGTTTTTATTTTTTCGACCCTTTAGGCGAGAAAAAATAAAAACTGACGAGTAAAAATGCACAAACGACATAATATCTTTCCTAAAATATAGGCTTTCAACAGTGTTTTCCATAGCGTGCGGTCAGGGGGACTGAGACCCGTGTAATACGGTCTCATATCTGCTCTCCTCTTTGTGCATATTCGCACTCTAAAACGTCACGTCGTATAATAACTGCATATACAGTACACAGCATGCAATATTACTCCAAAATATTTTAGTGCAAAAGTTGAAAATACATGTAGATAATGTCATTGGATTTGAATGTATAATACATTTACATATAAGTGTGGTAAATGTGGGCAAAAAGAAATAGGCAGTTACTGTACATGTATTAGACAAGTCCAGTCTATCTCTGATATTATGCCAGGGCTGTCATTAAGGGCCGTAACCTGGAACACCTGTTAAGGCGAGTTCATTTGATTTTGACTTGATGTTATGGCTGATGGTAACTGTTAACAAAGAAATTGCTAACAATTATTATTGGTAGACCATCTGGTGGTTCAAAACTTAATGACAGCCCTGTATGCAGTGTGGTTGGTGCTTGCTTGGTAATTATTTGCTCTCTTTTAAAAAAACTTGTGAGTAAAGAAAATAATTCCATATCCTACTTCCCCATCAATGGTTAAAAATGTACAGTAAGTAAGTGTTAAAATAATTTTATTGTTGATGTAGGCAACAAGTAAGAATAGTACAACTCAGTGATGAAAACAGCAGCCTACAAGAACGGCTCAAGACAGCCGATGATACACTTGAACGACAGATAAAGCAGATTGAGAATTTAACCTTACAGCTAGGAGAGGCAGAGAGGACACTTGCAGAGAAAGAAGAAGATATGGAATCTCTAGACAAGACATCAAAAGATGAGGTACATTTAACAGTGTTAACAGTGAATCTGGATTGTCAATAGACACTAACACAACTTTTTTTAGTGGAAAGGGTCTGTGCTGCATGCATTAAACTATGGCAATTTAAAAGTGCTTCCACGCCAGTTGTCAGATGTGTCGAGTTCTTCGAACACTGTACGAGTGGTTTTCACTTCTTTTAGAAACACGGACACGTATTTCATTTAGAAAATAACCCAATGCCATGATAGTGTTTCGGTGGTTTCTATACCATATGATTATAAAATCATGGATTTCTGCCAATCAGAGCACATGTTTCGTATACAGCTAGTTTCTAAAGCCCTTTGGTTTTTAAGATGAGCCCTTTCAGGGAAATAATAATATTGTTATGAATAATTTTATGCATGCAGTATACAATATTTTGTTTTAGTCAAGTTTTATTCCATACCCTGCTCTCTCTTTTGTTATAAATAAATAATAGAATAACAGACTGGTGGTCATAACTAGCAGCTGGTAATAAAACAGTACAGTCTGTCTGTTTACTGTGTGAGTGCTGGCAATGTATCCCTGTCTTTATTTCTTTTATGATAAAATTGTCCATATCAAATGATTTTATTATAATAAATATATTATTATGTTATGTAGGAAGGATAGCACCTTTTTGCACTCAGTCCTCTATTTGCAAAAAAGCCCTGAAATTGTCAAAAATTACAAATTTGATGGTTTAAAATAATTCAGTGTGCTATTTAATTATTTATTTAATATGTATTTTGGCTCCAATCTATAATAGCTTAACACACTGAAGGCAAAGTTAACAAGAACTGCAGATGAAGCATCCAGTTTAAAGGAGGAGCTGTCAGACACAAAGCAAAAACTAAATAAGGTACTTGTGACACTTGAATGTTTATACAGTAAGCCATACACAGAAAAAAAGATTTGTGAAACATGGGTTCAATGTTTTAAGGAAAGTTCTTTTACATTGAGATGAATAAATATAGAAATATTTCAGGCAGCACTTGTATTCAGCATATAGCCAAATCAGTTACTGGAGGCAGCATGGCCAAGTGGTTAATAGGACGCTGATCTTGTTTTCCAGACTTCCCAGGTTCAAGCCCTCCACCCTACCACTAGCTGGATTTGTTCTCGGTAGTCCTGAGTTCAGCTCCTCTGCCACTGGTCAGCCTCTTACCAGTTATGATTCTTATCCATGTTTAGTTTATTTGAAATGTTTGTTTCACTGGATGCCAGGGAATGATCAGCCCTCTGCTTGCAGTTATACTGACTGGCCTTCCAGTATATAAATAAAGCAAATATTATATTTATTAATATTTTTTACCTGATTGGCTTCAAATAAATGATTATGGTTCCTGGTGAGGAGGTCCCTAGGAAAATCAAGAGATGTGAGGGCAAAGAAAAAATAAGCATTACGTAACCAAGTAAATCTTCTGGATAAGCTACGAAACTGTGTACAGGCTAACAGTCATTGTTCACATCAAAAGTTGTAAAGAACATTTTAGGAAATATATTTTATACCAGTTGGTTTTGTTTCTAGGGGATAAGGGGTAGGGGATATCCACCTTATACTTAATATCCGTCTCAAAGATTATCAAAATCAGAAATTTTACTGTGTGAATCAAAAAAGCATGAACTCTTTGATTTGACTTTGACATGATCAAACTGCAAGAAGAATACATGTACAGTTGGGAAACTCAAATTTACACCTTTTTTTTTTGCAGAAAAACGTTGGGAAAATAGCACTAAAATAAATACAGGGAAAATATACCAATTTTTGGCAAAGGAAAATCCAAACTGAAATGAAAGTGTTTACGCTTTTCTGATTCGCACATAATTTTGATACTAACTCAGTTTTGACAAAGGAATATTATCTATCCCAATCTACATGTATTAGTTCTATGAATCCTCAGTGTTAATAATGGGAAACCATGGCCTGTGACATAATTATTTGCCTTCCACCAATTCCTATTTTAGACTATTCTGGTACAGTGTACAGTGCATAAAAGATAATTTGGAAATGTGTGTAATATTAGTGCTTTAGGCTATTAACAGCAGATTTACATGTAGCTTTAATAATATTGTCTTCTCCTTCTGATATTTGTCATGTGTGGGTCACTGAAGCTAATATCCTAATGGTGTGAGCATGAAGAAAATAAATCATTTTACAACCTAGTAGCTATTTGTGCATCCAGCATTGCCTGACACCTCTTCCACACTGCTTACAGGTGCTATCAGACCATAAGTCTAATGAGATGACTTATCAGGAAAAGCTGATGACGGAGTCTGGCCGCAGCAGGAGTGCTGAGGAAGAGAAGGAACTGCTGCGTGAACAGATTCTTGACTTGAGAAAGGTTAATATACAGCAATCATAACTTTCAGCGTGTTGATTGACACGTTAGCTAGCTCAATCAAGCAAATTATAATTTAAGCATACAGATTTAAATTCATTTCTATCATACATACAATTTACATGGTTGCATTTGATTGCACATGATTAAAAAAACTATTCCATTTTCAGTTGTTAATACATTTTGTAGTTGTCTTGTTCTGTACAACCTTCACATTCGTGCAGTGCTAATTAACAACTTTAATGGACATAACTTTTCTTGCATCACACAAGTAGGGCACTCATAACAATTCAGAATAAGGCCAATGTCAAGATCCTAGATTATCTTCTTTGTCAGTCCACAGACTGATAAAATAATATTCCCGGCTGGCATAATTAAAAACAGACTGCCAGAAGTTTGGAAGATAATTTCTAATCAAAGTGTTCTTAGGATCTTTAAAGTTATTTTTCATGCTACCATTATAGTTTTAACTAATGCTAAATATAATCGGTGTGACTTAATCGTGGTATCCATTGAAGCATTAATTACACATTCAAATGCTTTTAAATTCATCCTTATATTGGCTTTAGAGTTAATCAAGGCTTTCTTAAACAATGCTTAAGTGCTGTCTGTTTATGCAAATACATGTAATCTCTGAAGTTTGCTTTTAATAATCTATATTTTGTCTAAATTAGTGTTTTAAACTAGTTTGTAATAGCTGATCTTTGACAGAATGGATATTTTGAATTGATGCAATAGCATGATTTTTTAATACTCCCTTTGTAATCATGACTCTATTCTAGATTAACTCTGTTCTTGTTTGACTAAGCTTTGTTTAGTTAACTGCTTTAAGGGAAAAGTGGATCACAATGTCACAGTAGTTAATTGAAGTCATTACTTTATCAGCAAAACAATACATGCAAGAACATTTCAACACTTCATTATCACTGATCCCCCCCTACTGAGCCATTTTATAGCATTTAGAGCTCATGTGAGTCATTTTTGTAGCACAATGTTGGGTGAGGAAGGGAAACCTCTTCCAGACATTAAGGTATATGTATTGAACTGCCTGTTTGTTCAGGGTTTCTTGTCTGGGCTTAGTGAACCTGGAATGTAAGATTGCATCAAAGATAACAAGCTGTTGTATCTGCAGAAATTTCCTGTTAGCTGTAACAATTTGAATTTTGCACTCTGTTTCAACTTCTTAATATGTGACCATAAATTATCAGATGAGTTTCCTTGCTGCTTACAAATTTGTTATGAAATTGTTTCTGATCTATTTGATGGAAGGTAACAGTTTTAAATTAATTTAAGGTTTTGTCCTCTAGAAGTGGTGTGAGTGAATTCTTTTTTCCAGAGGAAAAGACCACCAGATCTTAAATAAATATACCTAGCAAAGGTTTGATATTTGTTTTTACTCACTGTTCAGAACCCATGTTAAGTGTGATGTGATATTGTTATGACAGGATCTTGAAGCATCACTTGCGGCTAGTATGAGCAGAGAGAAGGAAACCATGGAACAGACAGCCACCTTAGAGAAAGAGAAAGAAAATCTGGCCAGGGAGCTTGCTTCTTACATTAATAAAGAAAAGGACAAGGTATGTGTGATGCAGATATCTTTAGCAGCGAACCAAGGTGCTACATATAACGACACGCAAACAATTGACCTCATCGCCTGATGAAGACTAGCAGTAAAGCTGTCAAAACGTCACAATCGACACCTCAAAGTGACTCTATCGATTAAACGTTCATCTATAGATATTTTTTACTTTGACTTTTGCACTTTTGTTATCATGGATGTTTCTTCCTTTATTTCAACCTATTTGTTCATTACCATCAGTCTATCTACTGCGGTGCAGTTGGCAAAAGGTCATTGCCACCCTCCCTGCTCTTGAGCAGTATAAACATAAAATCCAGGATTTGGAAATCATTATTTTGTCATTACTGTTTTAATTCTCAAAAGTTGGGTAAAATGTACCAATGTGTCTTGGTCACAAGTAAACTAAGAACCCTCGTATTGATCACTGTATAAAGATCAAGGCTGTGGTTTGTTTGTTCTCTTGTCTGTTAGCTGGAACAGCTTTTACCTGGTTAGTACAGGAGGTTTCCTGGGGTCTCTATATACTGACAGGGATGCTTGCGATACCTTTTAGTGGCTGAAAATCTAATACATGTGATTTATTGAAAAAAAACACCATATATATGGTCTGCAGTGTAGATAGTGACCAAAGATTGTCACTTGTCCAGAAAACTTGTACCCTGCATGGCAGACAAATTCAACCGTTAAATCCATCTGCAAACCAGCGCCAAAACCCTTGTTCCAAGGCCAATCATAGACGAGTACTTATATTTTTTTATTTTTATTTTTTATTTACTCAATTTAATTATACAGATGTATATAGAGAGAAAAAATATGTGTATATATATATTAAGATAAAACTACACACTGTATAATTTGGTAGGTTTATACAGAACGTTAAGTTCCTTATATTCCGGTACTTCATTGGGGGTCAGGAACAACGATTTTGGCGCTGCTTTGCAAACAGATTTAACGGTTGAATTTGTCTCTGACGCAGGCTAGAAAACTTGCAACATAGTCAGAAAAGTAAGAATTCAGTCTTTACCATTATTGTCAGTGGCATTTATTATTACTTTAACAAGTTCATCAGTTATTTTGTTGTTGCGGGTGAAACAGAAATGTAGTTTATTATTTTTTATTTAATTTATGTAATTTATTCCTGTTTCAGTCAAAGAAGAGTGATGAGCTAAGTGTTCAGCTACAGTCTGTAGAGAATGAAAAGAGCTCCCTCCATGCTGTTATATCCACACAAGAAAGACAGATTAGTGATCTGAACATTAAGGTATTACAGCAAGGCACCCAAAAGTGTGACCACTATTAATTAATCCACATTCTTTCATGCGTGTATATTATCCAATCAGAAGTCAAGGACAGCTATTCTTTGGCTTCTGATTGGATAGTCTGCATGCACGAAAGAATGTGAATTAATTAAAAGTGGTCACACTTTGGGCTCCTTGCTTTAAACACCTTTAGATTCTAATTACTGATTAGATAGAATGATAAGAGTAACGAGTTTAGTGTCTAGCTACAGTCCTTAGAGAATGGAAAGAGTTCTCTCCATGCTGTTGTATCTATACAAGAAAGGCAAGCACTCTTTGTGGAATACTTTGATACTCTGTTTATTACAGTGTCAAAGTGTTCAATAAGAAGTGCTGGTACTTATTTAACAAGTATAGTAAAATCAGTTGGTATTTTTTTATTTTTGGTTTGTCTTTAAAATGAAGCTTAGGTAGCAGGTTAGACAAGTTATTTAGGTAGTCAAGTTATTTAATATATATTATTTGCAAAGTATAAGACTACTGAAGTTAACATGAAGTTCAATAATTTTATGTACATTATGTAAACATGAAAATAAGAGAGACGATTTGAAGAAATAAAATTTAATATAACTACAGTTGGAGAACATAGGAGAATTGGAAAAAGTGGTCATAACTTGAGCTGGTCACTTACAAAAATGAAAATTAATTCTTGTAAACGACCACCACTGCGACCAGCGACCACTGAAAAGGTAGAAGTTGGTCGTCTTCAAGAGCTTGCAACATGCCTGCAAATGGATACCACACTGTCAACTTATTTAGACATGTTTTAAATAAAATCTATCTATATATTCAAATTTATATGGGAGAAGAGCATATTTGTAATGCAATGTTAACTGATTGCAGTACATCTCACAGAAGTGGTTGCTTACAAGAAAAAAGCAGCCAGTTCGTAAATCCCAAAGGTGGTCACGATCGTTGATGGGAGCTTTTAATTTCAGAGCTTTACTGATAATTTAAACGGGGTTTTGTGAGAGACCAGTCGCAAGAAGAGCTTCAACTGTAGTAGCACAGTAGTAGTGATAACCTTGAGAAGAGATGCTAATTATTTTTAGTAAAAATCTACTAGTACACTAATGCAAATGAGACAATCTGATTGGCTGAGCTACTCGTACACTATCAGCCATTAGTGTGCAGTGGCTGGAGGTCATCTACAAAATTGCGGTTTCTCCGAAGTTTCGGAAGAAGATTTAGAGTTAATACTAGACAATTGTTATGATTTTTACTAAAACAATTAGATTATGAGCTCGAGATTTCTATGATGTGATAGTTGATGAAGCCGTAGGCCGAATCAACTATCACATCATAGAAATTGAGAGTTATGCAAATAATGGAATATTCTATTACCGGTATTTCAAGAACCTTTTTGACATTTTTATGGTGTTTTTCTATGACTAATCCAAATTCAATTGTTTTTGTTATTAATGTGAGATGCTTGTATTGTGCTGTTTCTTAGCTGGAGAGGTTGGACGAGAAGTGCGCGGAACTTGAAGATCAGCTGCAAAAAGAACAAAGCAGGACTTTAGGTTAGCTGGCTGGCACTAGTACTTCTTTACTGTCTTCAGTACATGTGTCTTCTTGATGACAACCATATTTCCTCAATTAAGTACCCACCCTTGATTAAATGCCCATCCTCTAATAATTGCCACACAGAATCATGAAATTTAAAATATAAATCCACTCCTCTCCGTAAAAAGCAGTCACAATGCAGTGTTCCAGATAAGAGAGGGGTCTCAGGTCAAAAACCCAACAAGGTCGGCTACCTGACCTGACAAATTAATGATTTAGTGAGGTCCATATCTATTGACCATTGTAATTCGTCATTGATACCTTGCCTTTAAAACTTATCTGGAACCCTGCATAATGACTATATGAAGGAAGAGAAGATGGAATTATCCAAGGTTTCCTGCCGAAATTAAAACTGTATAAAAATAAAGCTCATTCAATTATGGAGATTGGTGAAGGAAAATTATCCTCGAAATAATAGTTTACTAAGATTGGAAAACACCAAAGAGGTATTAATAAAAATTAATTTAAAAGGAACAAAGATGGTTAAGATTGGGAAAATTGAGACGGATTAAGAATGACGAACTTGAAAAATGTGGGCTAAAGTTTTCAAGATGGTCATCCGTGACGTAGCTCCTTTCAATTGTTTTGAATTGCAATATCAGTACAGTCGAACCTCCGCTAATGGACACCTCCCGTAGGCGGACACCCCTCGTAAGCGGACACTTTTTCTGGTCCCGAGGGTGTTCGCTTACGGGACGTTTGACTGTATTTGCATTTTGTTTTTGCTTAGAGTTGAGCACACGGTATGAGTTCACACAAGAGAGCAGCAGCTCTGCCAAACAAGAAGTAGATCAGCTTAAAGAAGAAGTAAAAGTGATGTCTGCACAGCTGCTTAGACAACATAATGCTTCATTGGACAGTCAGGTAAGATGAAGGAAATCATAACCGTGACGGTGGTTTAGATATCTGATTAGCATAGATTTTTTCGATTTTATTTCTCCGTTTACTCCTTAGTTTTAGTTTCGATTGAGAAGATGTATGAAACCTTTGAGACAGTGTTTTATCACATTTCCAAACACCTCAAATTTCGTCAAAAATATTCCGCTGCTTGTCGTATTTTCAACTCTCTTCTCGGTGTTTGGAAATGTGATGAAACACTGTCTCGAGTGTTTGATATATTACATCAGCAGGCCCATGTATTTACAAGCCAACAATGTTTGAAAGTTTTAACAGTCTCTTTAGAAGCAGCCCCAACCCTGAAACATGAAAAAATAGGAGATTACTATATACAGTTTATAGTACTATTACAGTAAGGAGCCCAAAAGTGTGACCACTTTTAATTAATTTACATTCTTCCGTGCATTCTTTTAGGGCAAGTATGAGAGGCTGATTGTTGACATGCGTAATGAGATTGAACGTGAACGAGAGAAGTCCTCTGCAGAGCGTCACTCCCTAGCGAGTCAGCTGGAGCAAGCCATGAGGGAAAGTAAAGATTTTAGTTCCCTCTTGCGAGAGAGGGATGAGGTAATACTCCTTATTGTATTTGCACCTCAGTCTGGGGAATATTGAAGTATCAGAATCGTACCTGTGAGGTTACCGTGTACCTTCAGGGGTGTCACCAGTCTAACAGATGTAGCGCTTTCCGATTACATTACAGATACTCTAAACCTATATCAAATTAAAACTTATAGAACTGGCTATTTGAATATGCTAATAAAGAAATAATTGAAAATGAATTGTTGAGTTTTCCGCTTAAGTTCCAACTCAAAGCGATTTTTGAATTTCCGGAATTTGATTAGCCAACGGCTAAAAAGGGTGTCTTGGGTTTTCCTTTATTTCGATTGCGTTCAAAAATTTACAGAACATTTTCTAAATCATGAGAAAAAATACGGAATGACCGCACGGAAATAGCTCTCAACGAAATAATTTTTAGAATGATCGAAATCCAATTTGATTGAAACAAACATGGTGGGAAAAGGTTTTAATATCCCAATTTCTCGACGAATATTCACTCCTTTTCAATGTTTGTTTGTTTGTTTGTTTGTTTGTTTGTTTGTTTGTTTGTTTGTTTGAAAGATCATAGTCAAAAGGTTATTTTAATGGCAAAATTTTTCGACCCTGAACGTAAAATATTAACAAACTTCTTCAGTTGATTGAATGATACCATTTATACCTGCCATATAGGAACTAATTGGCCTTCGAGCAGAACTCTCAAATGCCAGTCATACTGGAACAAAAGCGTCGACAGCGTTGGAGTTTGAGAGCAAAATGCGAGGGAGCCTGGAGAACAGGACAGCCCAACTTGAGTCTGAGCTGAGTAGGGCCTGGGAACAAATAAAGGATATGTCCGAGAAAGGATCCATGTTGGAGACAACAAAGAGACATCTGGAAATTGAATTGGATAAGGTAGGTTGATGAAAAGCTAACTTCTCTCAACAAATTCAGATAGACAGGTTATGAGAGTGAAGAGCCTGATCATCTCAGGAAATGCATCTTGATTTAGAAGCTAATGCACTTATCATCTGCTTCCGCCTGTGGTTGATCCCCAGGCCGACCACAGGGATATGTTGGGGAATAGAGGGGGATTGCATGGAATCTTCGTCCCTGGGCAGGGAAAAATACAAGACTTTGTTAGAAGTTTTAAAGCTGTTTGAAGGATAGAGGAAGGGCTTAGGGGAGTTCGTAAGATTGTAATAATTATTGGGGATTAAGGGTGTCACTCAGATAGAAACACAGAGTTGTACGGGAATGTCCTCCTCTGCTGACAAAAGCCGTTTCTGGCTTTTAAGCTCAGTATTTTGGCATTCTGGTTTGAGCGCAACATTGTGTTGAAGGTCGCTATTGTAAGCATTGAAGTTTGAAGAGTTTTCTTCTGGGCGTGCTGCTCGGCGTCGATAAACACGGTACGGAGTTCTTGGAATTTCTCAAACCTACCGAAAAACAGTTATGCCTGGAACAGGTGCACCCGTCACACTGAGGAGGGAGGGAAAAGGGGGGAGGGGGTGGGGAGAGAAATGTGCCACCCAAAACGCTGGATGCACTGGCCGAGAATCCCACGCGCACTGCATAAAACACATGCCATGGAGTGTAGGTATGGCATCGTATAAAGATTAACTCTAAGTTATATTTTGCCACTGGATATTGATCTTTTTTCTGCAGAAAATACAACAGTTGCGTCAGTCAGAAAGTACTCTGCACAGAAGGCAAGCAGAATACACTGCAGTTATGGTCGGTAAGGACACTGCTCAGCAACAAGCAGAGGAGGCAGAAGCTAAGGTACAATGATGTCTTGCAACTCAGTTTAATATGCTGCAGCTGCTTCTACTGTGTACTTTCGTTGCCAGTACAGTCAAAGCTCTCTGAGCGGACACTCTAGTAAGCAGACAGCTCTAGTACTTACGGCCTCCTTGACAAAACCCCGTTTGACCTCTAGCTCATACAAACTCTGCATTTACGCATTCCCGTTAAGACTGCAAAACAGTCTCTCTTTTTCTCGAGATATTGTGCGCGACGCGCGAATTGAGAGGCGCAAAGCGAGCGTCTCTCCCAAATCCAACTCGTAATTTTCACGCTCGTTCCAGATCCTTTTCGGGCCACGTTCAGCCCGACTCTTGCGCTAAAATACGGACTGTTTTGCAGTCTACAGTTGCGGACACTTTTTCTAGCTCCCAAGGGTGTCCGCTTACGGGAGCTTCAACTGTACTGTCGAACCTCAAATATTGGGAGTTTGTTATATCAGGGTTCAACTGTAGTTTGGTTAACACAGCACATCTTCTTCCCTTGCACTTTTCTACCCAACCTCCCATAAGTGGCAACACACAAAATTTGTCAACCTCGTTCCCAGGGTCTCTCTTCTTCCCGCCAAAAGCGATTGAAAAGTCAATCAATTGCTTTTGGCGGGAAGAAGAGAGACCCTGGGAACGAGGTTGACAAATTTTGTGTGTTGCCACTTATGGGAGGTTGGCTATTTAATGGCCTTAGCGAATGAGTGAAAACGTAGTACTGTATTTGTATAGCTAACTGATATTAGGAACGTTATTGAAAAGGCTTTAGAAAAGTTACGTTTACGTTTCTCTGAAAATATTGCTGCTGACAGCAAAAACATGCACGTGTCATCCTATACTATACAACAGTTTGATTGCTGACAAATGAAGTATCTGGAAAAGACTGTAAAGAAACACGTGCGTTAACGTGTGTAACTTGTGAAGTCTGGACTAAAAAAATATGTGTGCAAAGACGTAAGTCAAGTCCTTAGTAACAAAGGTCACGGCTCCAAGTTGACGAAGGACATAAACTAGACTGCAGCAAAGCAAGTGTAGCACTCAAACAGTGGTTTGTTAACCCTTTCACTCCCAAGAGTGCTAAGTTCAAAACGGACGAAAAAATCTTGAATTTCATTTTGCATACTGTCAAAAACAAACAATACCACTTGAACGTATTGCTTACAGTAACAGCTTTAATTTCAATGGTCACACCCAAGGGTTTCATCCACAAATTCAAAAGGTACAAAACCACATTTATTGAATCAAGGTTTGACTCTGGGAGTGGCGGGGTTAATGTTGGGTTAGTGATTAGTTGGCAGGCAAGTCTAAATGTACACATTGCGGACCTATTATTAGTCGGCAGGCTTAAGACACGAGTTTGAGGGGATCAGTGATCAGTTGGAGCTCACACAGTCAGAACTAAAGAGCGCTACTGAACAACTTGCTGAAATGAAGCTTACCTCGGAAGAAAATAACACTCTGAGAGTTCACCTTCAAGAAGAGGAGGTTAACAAGTGAGTTATTGCCTTGTGATATACAGCTGTTTCGAGAAAGGTTGTCGGAAAAAAGCGCACGCGACAATCCCGAAAGGTAATCTGGGATATGATCAGCAAGGTACGTTCCTGACACTGTAGCTGTCGAACCTACTTTTGTTGCTTTCTTTTAGCACTCGCAAACATACTTCCATGGCGTCTCGTGCCATTTTCTCAGATTTCCCTGAAATAATGAAGTCAAGGACCGTGAACTTAAAAACTACCCACAATACCTTTCGGGATTGTCGCGTGCGCTTTTTTCCGACAACCTTTCTCGAAACAGCTGTACACCCTTATCACGCACACTCGGAATAAGGAAGGAAGAATAAGAATAACCTTTCTTTAATGCTGCACAGTTACTGAGTAAATTATGCCTTGGTGATATCACATGATAGTTCCCTTCACTGACAAACTATTTGAATAATAAGTAAAAATCGTTAAAGGAGCTACGTCACGGATGGAGCATCTTGAAAAAATTGGCCAATTTTTCAAGTTCGTCATTCGCAATCCGTCTTAATCTTCTCCATCTCCAACCATCCTTGTCCGTGTTTGGTTTATTATCACCTATTTGGTGTTTTTCTACCTTAGTAAACTATTATTTTGAGGCTTTCTTCAATTTAAAGGTGATTTTGCACTTCGCAAAAATGACTTAAATTATTGTGACATAGCTCCTTTAAACACTAATTAAAAATTGTAAATGGTAATAAGGTATCACATTTGTTATGACAAACTTAACTAACTAAATTATAAACAAATAAAATACTGTTAAATCAGAATTATTAGTTTAGTTTAATTTATTCCTGACGGTTTTTTGCACATTAACCATAAATATTGTTTTTGGTGCATGTTGTTTGTTTAAAATCCAAGGAATCAATTTTATAAGATACATTAATTTAATTAAAAACGTAGTAAATATTTGATTGACCTGCTAACTAAAGTAAAATAAAACAATAAAATAAATAAAATATAAAAATAAACATAAAATAATAAAACTATTAAATTGTTAAAACTGTAAACATTAATATGCTGCACTAAAATCTAACTGCCGTCTTGTTTTCACATAACCGTAACCATTTTAATATTTCTTATAACTTATGATGTTTTTGCTAACCCATGTACCTAAACCTTGTCAGACTTGCTTGTGATGTTATAGAACTTGACGAGATGCTAAGGTAAATATAACATTATCTTACTTGCATAGAAAATGGTTTTAACCCAGGATCATTCTAAGTTTTTGTACCAGCTTTCTGAAGTCCTTTAGAAAGCTGGTACACAAACTTAGAACGAACACCTCTTAACCGGTGTCAATTACCAGCACTTTACAAACGACTTTTTCAAGCCGTTAACAAAACTAACGAACGAACTTTGACTTCAAACAGGACCGGCACAGATTTGACTGACAATAGACGGATCGAAACTGACAACAACTGACCTATCACTGTTTACGAACTTTACACGAGTCTCAACAGCCAATAACATCACGGATAAACTGATCAATCAGTTTCTAGGACCAGAGACTTAACAACATCGACTGACATTTCACTTGACTCTGAAGATGACTTCCGCACAAGTTGTCGAAACGTCAGTCACCAACATTTACAATAGTCCTTTTCCGGACTACACTCACCCGGACGATCACACAAGACGAACTATTATCTTACTTAGTTTGTAACATTCAATTCAATTAATCAAATAGCAAAAATTGGTGATGAAAGTAAACTTCCCCATAAACTAAACTTTGAAACAATCTTTAAAATATCGTTAAAGATAATAATAATGATTTATATAGCGCTGTTTCTACAAGTATCCAACAGCTCTTTACAATATTTAAAATTAATTAATAAAATAATTATATAATAAAATAACAATTTAAAATACTTTAAAAGAAAGGTCTTAAGCTACAAAGTATCAATAGCGCTTTACAATATTTACAATTAAACAACAAAATAATCATATAATACAGTTTCAATTAAAAATACGTTTAAAAAGAAAGGTTTTAAGCTTAGATTTGAAAGTAGTCAACGACTTACAGCTCCTCGTGTCCTCAGGAAGAGAGATTAGGTTAAAGGGACACTGTCCTGATTTTAGCATGATTTTGGGAAGCTTAGAAACATATCTAGATCATAGGAAGTTGATCAATAATGGTTTGATTCTGTAGAATAACACTCGAAAAATGACAGGAGCCCATTAGGAAGTGAGGTTGACGAACGACAGCGAGGATGAAAATGGATTGCAATATGGATTTTTGAAAAAACGTCAGGATGTCAGTTTTTCAAAGTTTCAAATTTGGCTCGGAAATCTTTGAAATGTTGCCAAAAAATTGTTGCAGTATGGAATTTCTTGAAGAAATTGCTTTTTATCATTTAGTTAGAGTTTATTAAGTTCTTATTTCATAGATTTAGGGACCATTTCATGCATTTATAACAGTTTTGAGCAAATACGCCGGGACAGTGTCCCTTTAATGTTTATGTACTAAACAAATGACTTTCTCAAGTATTTACCGTATTTGTTTGCTTTCGGCTGTGCCGCTCTGTGATTGGTTGGTTTGAGAACTTCGTGCAGCATTGTCCAACCAATTGGAGCAGAGATGTCTTCTACACCAATCAAATGCAAAACAAAAACCGACAGTGACGCATCTTTTCCCGCGCTTTCCACTGGTCACATACTTGTTGACGTTTCGTTTTACAAATGCACATGGGAGAGCGTTCTTCAATAAACCTTCTCCTGTGGACTGGATTGACCTATTGTGCTATGTAATCTGGCTCGTGTCTCAAAATTACAAACACAAACTTAGCAGGCTTCTTTGTGTTGTTTAGGGGGATTCAACATCAAACAGTGCAGGAATTAGAGAGGCAAGTTGAACTGCTACGTGAACGAGACGGTCAGCTACAGTACACGGTTAAAGAACAAGAGGTCAAGATAGACGCCTTGAAACAGAAGCTCAAGAACACCGGAGATAAGGTTATACATCTTAATACCATACTCAACCAATTTATGTTCAAACACGCAAAATAGTGGAGTCTTCTAACTCTCACTAAGTCTCTATGCTTTTAAACATTTATCAAAACGTTTGCATGCATAACAGGTGTGTTGGTCAAGGAGTAAACAGGGCGCCTGTACAAAACATTCTGTATCCCAATACATCACACACCTCGTACAACACTCATCCCCCCCCCCCCCCCCCAAAAAAAAGCGTCCCACATCTCTGAACAACGCATCCCACTATACCACAACTTCATTATTGTTACTGAGGCCCCGTTCACACTAATGCTTTTTCGAAACGCCCCGTCTTCGTTTTACCGAAAACGCATCAAAAGCTTCGCGTCCGCACTATCGTTTTCACAGCATTTCCCCTTCCACACTAAAACGCTCGAATACGCTACGAGAAAACGCAACAACAGTCATCTGCACATGCGACAAATAGACGCAAATAGACTGGATCGCGGAGTTCACGTGATGCGAATAACGTTAGCGTGTTCGAAAGCCTCCGTTTTCGCTGTCCACACTACTACGATAGGGCTCCGTTTTCAAACATCTCCACTCTGGAGAGCGTTTTCGTTGAAAACGATCAGTGCTTTCGATCGTTTTAGTGTGGACGATAGGCGAAAACGCATCGAAAAGTATGCGTCTTCAAACGAAAATGCATTAGTGTGGATGGGACCTAAATGTCACCACCTGACTTCAGACTGCCGTGATTCTAATAGGTTAATAAACAAATAAACTGCAAGAGAAACCAAATGGCACAGCTTTTCACAATTCTATTTAACACCTTATTCTTAACAGCACAAACGAAAGGAAGATGATGCCAAGTCCCTTACAGAAAGAGTAAATGAGCTGCAGCAGGAAGTGGAGTACTTACAGGGAGAATTAGTGAACGCTGCAGAAAGAATTGATCAACTACAACGGAAAAACGATGAGAGGAAAACCAAGGCTCATGCCACAATCAGATCACTCAAGTGAGTCTACAAGCTTACACACTAGCTAGTTGAATACAGTCGAAGCTCCCGTTAGCGGATACCCTCGGGAAGCAGAAAGAGTGTCCGCAACTGGAGCTGGCCGCTTACGGGAATGTGTAAATACAGAGTTTGTGTGAGCTAGAGTTCAAACGGGTTTTGTCAAGGTGGTCGTAAGTAGAGCTGTCCTTTGTAGGTGTTAATTTTCTTTGTTTGGTTGTTTCTTGATTTCAGGGATAGATTTGCACGTGAAAAGAGAAACCTGGAGTCCACAGTGCTGTCCCTGCAGAGCAGTCTGGAACTGACTCAAGAGAGAAAGAACAAGGATGAAGAACACCAGGGTGCAACACAAGCTGCTCAAAAACAGCTTATGGGAGAGAAACGAGAGCTGCTCGCTAAGTGAGTCAGTCAGTACTGCACATTGATATCTTACATATGCAGAAAGAAAGCCCCTAGAGCTTTCTGTTAATTCTTAGTACATAGAGCGGTTTTCAATTGTGTGTCATAAAACCAATGGCCAATCACAACAAACGTAAACAACATAATAAACCAATGAAAACTCGAAGCAAATACAGGTAGCCGGCGCCAAGCGCGGGAGAAAAACGCGTGTGACCAAGTAGCGAACTGGTTTTGGTTTTGTATGTGATTGGTTGAGTAGGTGGAGCGAGATTTCTAAACCAATCACAGAGCGTAGTAAGTAAGAACAAAGCAATTCCTGATTAACTTTCGACAGTCAATTGAAAACCGCTCTATCTTAGCAAGGACCATCTGCAGATGCTATACAAAAGCATTTCGCGTCTTTAATGTCGGGCTCTGACATGGTATAAAAAGTGAATATCACAAAGAAATTAGCTTAGATGCTTCAGTATACTCTCCTATGTCTAATTATTGGACATTCTACTGCATATCAAAAGTAAATCTAGTCGACTGTTACCAAACACTCCGCAAAAACTCTGATTCGTTGCTTTTTGTGTTTGAACAGATTAACAGACGGTGAGGAGGTCATCCGGGAACATCTAAGAAGCTTACGCCAAAGCGAGGCAGCGCTAAATGCATTGGAGAAAGAGAACACTGAACTTCACGACAAAGTGAACTTATTGATACAAGAAAAGGGTGCTATTACAAGAGAGCTCGAGAAAACCAAGGTCAGTCAATTAGAGTCATGCTATGGAACTAGGAGTAACCATGGGTTAGGAAGTGTGGGCGGATTACCGGAGTATCGGGGATTTAATTGGCTTTGATTTAGGAAACCACTGGCTAGCAATCGTGGCTTTATTATTGGCCGCCATGTTCGCGATAACATTCTTGGCCTTCGACCATACCATTTCACACGTGACGATTTGGCATATAAACTTTCCCTCCTATCACTCATGATCAGTATTTAATTTTCCGAGCTCATTGCCCCACTACAAATGCTCCCGGCTCATTAAATCCGGGCTTTATACTAAATTGTTTTCTTGCTTGGAAGAGACACTGAAAAGAACCGGATCTTTTTGACATGTTGTGCTGAAATCTTGCCAGATCTAGATGGCGCGAAAAACTGAGCAATGAATTAAGTCTATAATTGATTTCAGTTGAATAAAGCTTGTTATAACGATAACATGCGTGGCCTTCGATCATTTCACACGTGGCCATTTAATCTCCTATGACTCGTATTTAATTTTACGAGTTCATCGCCAACACATCTTTATATATAATTGGTTTCAGTTGAAGTTGAATAAATCTTTTACCTCTCTCCCTATGATCTCCAATGACCCGTATTTCATTGTACGAACTCGTCGTTTGTCAACTACAAACGAACATCTTTTTAAAACAACACTGTATCAGTATTGTTCGACTTGTTCCTTTACCGGGGTATGTGCAACAAACAACTTCTTACACGTGATGCACTTCTCGTGATACAGAGTTCACATTCCAATCATACCAGTTGGAAGACGAAAGGAATGTTCATATCTAGCTTCAATTCCCCGTTTAAGAACGTGCCGCTGACCGCTCTCAAGATTAGTCTGCGGGCTCGCTTTTGCTCGCCCGCAACAACCTAACGCATCAAAATTCCCCGTGCTGATTGTCAAGGCAAAACCGAGAGTTTAAAAGATAAACATTGTTGTTCTCTAAGCACGAGGCTCGTAAGCATTTGTTCAAAGTGGTTGGCAGTTTAGTCCTTTCAGTCCCGAGCTTAAAAATATTATTTCTCCCTACTGAATGTATCTTAATGTTAGTTCTGAGAATTTGGTGCTACGTGAAGATAATATGGTTTTTGTCGAGTATAGCCTTTGAGTTTTACTCTCATCAAGTCTAGTCCACCCTTGCCTTTGTTACGTTTACCAGTATTTTGCATTTCCATCTTCGTTCTTGAAAATCACGATTTCAATTGTATTATTTTATTCCAGGCCTTTTTATCAAGTCCATACACAAGCCCTAAAGCAACAGGACCTATTGATTCTCAAATACTAAAGAACGCTCTGGCACGATTGAATCAGGCGGATACACTAGAGAGGTCCTTTTCATCGGGCTCTCCTGACCTGTACTCGCCTGAGCACAGGTCCCCGGAAAGAACATTGGCGAGTAATACAATGAATGGCTCCCTTAGCGGTACATATCGGCCTGGATTGATGAGCAGTACAGTACACTGACCACTACACTAGATGCCATCAGTAAAGCCACACAGGAAAAGTCCATGCATGGATTGGTTATCGGGAATGTTAGTTATAACAGACACAGATTATAGGGGTAATGCCATGCAGTGCTGGAGCAGTTTTGTCCTATTCTAAAGGCCTATTCAGACGATACGACGTTTGCTTACCAATGCCACATGCGACTTCTGTAGCTCGCGCTGTTCGCGATTTTTCCATGACACGAGCAGCGCGAGCTACAGAGGTCGCATGCAACAAAGTAAGAGGTATCGAACAGAGAGAAATAGAGGTATTGTACAGAAAGTATTTATGAACCTTTCTTTATCTCTCGTAACTCTGTCACTCGTGGCTTAATTTATTGTTAATTGATAATAATGCCTGATACCTTAGTGTTATGCCGTTTTTCCTTTTTTTAGAGAGAGATTGTACAGAATACAGTAGATATTTTTAACTTAACTTTATAAAAAAAAAATCGAAAACTACTGTCTTCATAAAATTGAAATTTGTTTAAAATATTCACATTCATTTGATACTTGTTAATTTCAAACCAGAAAATCAAAATGTATCAGTTCGTTTATTGCAGTTTGAAAAACTAAAGTGTAATTCTTTGATTTCTAAATACGTTTTTCTAGAACGCCGCTGTGAAATGGTTATAACCATTATTTATTAACCTTAGTTACATGGTCAAGGTACCTTATTCTCACTAATTTTCGCACGAAAATGTCATCAATTGTAATCACCATTTCAAAAATATGTCATTGACGATCAACAATAAAGCGTTCAATCGAGAAATCTTCGGTGCGTATACTGATAACTAAACAAGTTACAAAACACTTCATATGATAAGTACGTTATCAATGTTGGTTATGTAGTCAATTCACACGAGCAAAGCTCAGTTCATTAAAGCGTTTTCAATTTTCGCGGCACCTTTCTTTCGCGGGTATTTAATTTCGCGAAATGTTTTCAATCGCAAAATAAGTGAGAATAAGTACACAGTCTTTTTAGCTGAATGTTTTCTGTCATGTTGCTGGATCTATCATAACTGACACATTCAGAGATGTTTTAGCTGCAATTGTTTTAAATGTCATGACAAAACTTTATGGCGGCAAACTGACATCTTTGGAAGTGCTCGCAATATTATAATTGGACGATAGGAATCAAAAACTCTTCGCGAGTACTATTACGAGAAGTAGTCAAAAACAGTATTTGTTTCCCTGACCATAGTTATAGTGGGAAATGGTCATGAAGCCCAGCAAAGTTCTTTGTTATATGTTTTTGTTCGCTATTTTGGGGGTTGACCGTGTTCAAGCAACTAACCAATAGAAACGTTGCGATTACGTAATTCTTGCATAGTGTATGAGCGCAAAACAAAAGATGTGCACGGTCATGGACCTTCCAACATAAATCTTGGCCTCTTTGTTTGCTCCTTTGAAGTTTGGCGGGCTTCATAACCATTTCCCTCTATTAACTATGCCCTGACTGAATTAAATCATAAATTTGCATATCTAATTTATTTATATTTCTTTTATACACAGCAGCTAATTGAGAATAGCTAGTCAATTAGAACAACTGTTAGCAACTTTTCACGATTGAAAATAAAGGGCATTAGTGTATCTGCGATGATATAATTAGAGTGATGCGAGGCGACGCGAAAGTGTGAGAATTAATATATTTCCGAATAGCTTTAAGTGTGTATCTATTTATTGTCATAACCTTTATTGCATTTTTTTTTTACTGTGCGAATCACAAAAGCGTGAACACTTTGATGTAACGCTTGGATTATTATCCTTTGCCAAAAATTGGTCTATTTTTTTTTAACTGTATTTATTTTATTGCTCTTTTCTGCAAACACAAAGTGTAAATTTGAGTTTCCTGACTATTCTTGTTGCAGTTTGATCATGTCAAAGTTAAATAAAAGTGTTCACACTTTTTTGATTCGCACAGTAAAGGCATAATATCACTTTTATTACTGTTTATAACGTAAAGATAATATTTTTAAAATTATTGATCAAGTTATCGCTGTTTATAGTGTGTATATAACAGACTTAACCAGGCAGTAATGCTGGTGTTTGGTAATGTCGCCAAATAAAATAACGAATTTAAAACGTTATTGTTCATACTTTCTTGCGTTTTGACTTGAGTCAAGAGAGAATGATCTAAGAGAAGGATTCCCCGTGCACCATGATATTTTGTTAAAATCTATTAATAGTTTCCCGCCATGCTGTGAAAGTTATTTTTATTTCCTTCTGATCGAGGCTCCGACATCACGTTACTCGAACTGACCAATAAGGTAGCGCTCTTAAAATAGCTCAGAAAATTAAAAATAGATTTCAAAAACTATCATTGGAAGAGACCCATTTATGGAGGAATGCTTCTCTTAGATCATCCCCTCTTGATTGAATTAAGGAAATATCGACTGACTTCAAATCCTATTTTTAAATTCACTAGCATCGCGTAATTTCAAAGTATTATGGCAAACTCGTTCCTCAGTAACGCAAAGGGGCATTCTAATTGATGACCTGAGCGATCCGAATTTTCCAAAATGGAACGCTAAGAATGGATGTTCGCTTTGCCAACAACGACTCGTCCAATCTTTCCCCACTACGGACCTCTCGCTGGTTCAAAAACATCATCACCAGTTCGAATAGTTCAAAAACATCACACGCCGAACGGTAAAAATAAGAGTTACTGCTTACAAAGCTGATGTAACTGTAATATGCAATTGATTATTTACCTTGAGGAAGAAATCTATGTAGTTTTGGAAAACAAAACAAAAGGAAAAAAACTCGGTTATTTTTATAAGTTTCCCCGCTGTGATGAAGATTTTGTTCCTGCGAACGTTACAACTGAATCAATTTGAGGGTTTCTTTTTTTAAATCTCTCTCTGAAAGAAACTGCGGCCCATACTGCAACAACGGTCCAGATGATTGCATTGAAAATAAAAAAATAGACGGGCATTCAGTTTATGATCTTTCGCGTAATTATGAGTAACGGCTACAAAATATAAAACTAAAAACAAGATTTTCCTTTCACGGTATTTATAACGGTAAATCACATGAATATTTAGCAGCTCAGTCCACGGATCACGTTACAGCCATTTCACGTTTCACACACCACGACAAATCACGACTACCTTATTGTTACTTATTTTCGCGGGAACTTAATTTCGCGAAAATGGAAGAGGCAAATTTCAGGAGACTTAAATTTCGCGATTTGGTAGAAAAATCGTGTTAAGTTGCCATTTACAAAATGTAACATTAACGCAAAATGTAACAACTTTTGACGCAAAATGTAACAACTCTTTAAGGTGGCCCGCGGTTATTTATTGGAGCGGAGGTTCCCTTTTTTAAAACTAATTTTCGGCATGAAAGCGTCAACCGATTTCTCTAATTTTTGGTATTCAAAATAAGGAATCTTTAAATTTTAGAAGGCTTTTAATTTTAGGGCAAACGAAATTTAAGATTTAGAGATACAAGCGCTATTAGAAAACCTTGTTTTTTTACGAAGTCGCGAATATTTTCATAAAACGAAGATATATTTTTTTCTAATTGCGTTCAATAAGTTCCAAGACTTCAATGTTTACTGTGAGCAAGTTTCCACAAAATCGGCTGCATAGAAATTGCTGCACAGTTCACTGTTGAATTTTAGCTTCAAAATAATATGCTCGTGTATTTGCTTCATCTGTTGCAAGAACGCTTCAATAATGCTAAGATCGCACCTATTGTTAGAAAGCTTGATACCACCTAAACCTTTGCTGAATCATCGGAAAAGATCGGAAATTCCCAGTAAAAGTTATAAGCAAATGAAGAACAAGATGTTTATAGTGTGTAATTTGTGAATTTCAAGATATTCACGTTTGTTCGACTTGTGAAAAAACTACCGATTTGTTTTCCGTAATTTTTAAGTATGCGGATAAAATCCAGCATATATAAAAACGACCTCGCCTAGTTTTGGGCGTGTAGCCTCGACGAAGCTCGGCGAATTAATAATAATTTAAATAATAATTTAATAATTTATATGGCGCTATTTCTTAAGTTCACAGCGCTTAACAATATGTATAAGTTAAAATTATAAGTTAGTCAAGTTAGCTACTTCATGTCCTCCATTTTACCAATGCTTTGAAAACCCCTCGTCTTCCGTAAATTATTCAAATTTGCCGCGTTGTGGGATTTATTTTGCACTTGGGAATTTTACGGATCATCGAAAATTTAAATGATAATGAACGATCAATGACATTCCAAGGAAATTTTCGATGATCCGTAATTCCCAAGTGCAAAATAAATCCCACAACGCGGCAAATTTGAATAATTTACGGAAGACGAGGGTTTTCAAAGCATTGGTAAAATGGAGGACATGAAGTAGCTAACTTGACGACTCAATTCGCCGAGCTTCGTCTAGGCTACACGCCCAAAACTAGGCGAGGTCGTTTTTATATATGCTGGATTTTATTAGCCTGCGTCGCAGACGGACTTGACCGCATACTTAAAAATTACGGAAAACAAATCAGTAGTTTTTTCACAAGTCGAACAAACGTGAATATCTTGAAATTCACAAATTACACACTACAAGAGACTATGATCTAAGCTTAGATCATAGTCTCTTGCACACTATAAACATCTTGTTCTTCATTTGCTTATAACTTTTACTGGGAATTTCCGATCTTTTCCGATTATTCAGCAAAGGTTTAGGTGGGATCAAGCTTTCTAACAATAGGTGCGATCTTAGCATTATTGAAGCGTTCTTGCAACAGATGAAGCAAATACACGAGCATATTATTTTGAAGCTAAAATTCAGCAGTGAACTGTGCAGCAATTTCTATGCAGCCGATTTTGTGGAAACTTGCTCACAGTAAACATTGAAGTCTTGTTGGAACTTATTGAACGTAATTAGAAAAAAATCTATCTTCGTTTTATGAAAATATTCGCGATTTCGTAAAAAAAAAAAAAAGGTTTTCTAATAGCGTTTGTATCTCTAAATCTTAAATTTCGTTTGCCCTAAAATTAAAAGCCTTCTAAAATTTAAAGATTCCTTATTTTGAATACCAAAAATTAGAGAAATCGGTTGACGCTTTCCTGCCGAAAAGTAGTTTTTAAAAAGGGAACCTCCGCTCCAATAAATAACCGCGGGCCACCTTAACGCGAAATGTAACAACGCAAACTGTAACAACATTCTCCATATATCTTTACCTGTAAAGCTTAAAGTGCCCATGAAGTAAGTTTGCCTAGTATGCTTCTTTATGTGTTTATTAACACAAACATGCGATTTTATTGACCAGAAGTATTTCCATCGAGTATTTTTTTAAGACGCAAAGATCGCATTTGGCGACTTCACCGTGGAGTCCATTTGCGCGCGGCCAAAATGGTCAAATTACACCGGATGTGACATAGTTGGTGGTCCCACAAGACGCGAGTGTCATGGAGGACAAGGGCATCTCAAAGAAACGAGGAATAATATTGTGTGGCTGGTGGCCCTTATAAAGTAAACTGATCAGAAAAGGCTTGTAAGCTAGTAATATAGATGCATTATTTTCCGAAAAACAAAACTTAACGGTAGAAATGGATTCCACTCGTCCTTAATTTGAAGGAAATAATTCGTTCCATCGGATTTTGTGTTGGCACATATGTTGATGTTCTAAGGCAAAATAATTTGTCATCGAAGTATAATTATTATAATAATCAAGTTTTTCAAACTGTACCCTGGTCAGTTAGTTCTGAGATTGTTTTTTGTCCCTATTAGAGTGCAATATAAAAACTCTAAAATAGAATGGAAATATAATTAGCTCTACATATTGAACAAAAACATTCAGCAGTAAAGTTATGCTTTGTCTGTGATCCACTGTTTTGCTTTAATACATTCCACGTGTTCCTTGTTCGTTAGGGAGGGCCACAATTTTTGGACTCAAATTGGGGGAGGGCCTAAACTTCTAGGCCAAACTGTTTCTCAACTTAGTGGCCCACACCTCCACCTACGCTATATAATAACCGGTCCCAGTGAATGTTGTTTGAGTAGTAACGACATTCCGCCGTTCTAGTTTTATTCCACGTTCCTCTCGTCCATTCCTGGTTCATTTTCAATCTGAAATATGAATGACAACCTCGTCCTCGTGCTCGCAACGGGTGATTTTCGCGGCAAAACTAATTCTAAAAATAGCTCAAGGTGTAACTACGCCTTGTCATAGGCCCAATAAGGGAGATGGAGGCTCCAGGGCGATATGCTCCTGACATGAGCATGTCCATGTTCGTGCTTCTACTACTGTATATTAACGGAGATATAAGCAGTTTTCCGAAGTCACGTGACTTATAACGTCTTCAACTGTGACTGACAGGTATTATTAATGATTCGTGCCTTTACAGTGAACTCTCTCTAAGGCTGTCAGGCTGTCACCATCGGGACCGGCACAAACTGTCCGTCTTAGAGAGGTGTCCGGCTTATAGAGAGTTTAGATACAGTAACATGACTGAAAAATGGCGCGCAGGGACCAACACCAAGTGTCCGTCTTACAGAGGTGTCCGTCTTATAGAAGTGTCCGTTAAGAGAGAGTTGACTGTATAGGACATGTTGTGAAAGTTTGTTTGTTTATCGTTAGAAGATATTAGGTAAGTCGGCTTGCCTGTGGTGGAGCATGGACGGACGGACAGGCACGGACGTGGTACAACACGACACGGAACTTTTTTTTAGTTGATGATGTATACTGTATGCATAGGGCTTTTCAATTCAATAATATTGTATTGGAAGACTTAGGAAAATTTTTTAGTCGTGTGACCAGTAAGGTGTTGCTTGTTTTGACAAGAGGGTTAAGGCGGGACTTCACCTAAATGCCATTTTTCTGCGACTTAAGGGGGGAGAACCTAAACTACAAGGAACCACAAAAATGTTGCTAAGGAAATCTCTAAACCTCCATAACTTTGGTTCCTGGACTCCAGTGTGCATCAAACGTTGTAGTGTTTGTTATATTCACGTTCCCTTTAAATATTTCGAACCATGCCCATATTTGGTGTGTCACGTGACCAAAATGAAAAATGTCTAAAAACTCGGAAGGATTTGATCGTTTTCAAATTATTACTTTAGAATTTGCTGAAGAACGTCAATATCGACAACTTGTAGCATGCGTTTGATGAAATGTACAATATTTCGGAAGTTATAAAGCTTGCGTCAAAAGTTGTTACATTTCGCGTTAAAGAGTTGTTACATTTTGCGTCAAAAGTTGTTATATTTCGCGTTAAAGAGTTGTTACATTTTGCGTCAAAAGTTGTTATATTTCGCGTTAAAGAGTTGTTGCATTTTGCGTCAAAAGTTGTTATATTTCGCGTTAAAGAGTTGTTACATTTTGCGTCAAAAGTTGTTATATTTCGCGTTAAAGAGTTGTTGCATTTTGCGTCAAAAGTTGTTATATTTCGCGTTAAAGAGTTGTTACATTTTGCGTCAAAAGTTGTTATATTTCGCGTTAAAGAGTTGTTACATTTTGCGTCAAAAGTTGTTATATTTCGCGTTAGAGAGTTGTTACATTTTGTGTCAAATAAAGTTGTTACATTTCGCGTTAAAGAGTTGTTACATTTTGCGTCAAAAGTTGTTATATTTCGCGTTAAAGAGTTGTTACATTTTGCGTCAAAAGTTGTTATATTTCGCGTTAAAGAGTTGTTACACTTTGTGTCAAATAAAGTTGTTATATTTCGGGTTAATGTTACATTTTGCGGCGTAACATAACTGCAGGACGGCTTGCAGGAACTGCAGCAAGGACATCTAAACTTCGCGGGTCTTTAATTTCGCGATTTTTTTCGCAATCGGGAAATTAAGTCTCGCGAAAATAAGTAACAATAAGGTAACCAAAATACCCCACTACTGCCGCGTCGCCAATATAAAAAAAATAGAACTTACCGGTTTATTTTGTCCTTTGTCTTGTTTTGTCTTTGCAACCAAAGAAAATTCGAGGAGAAACTGTCACTTGGCTGTCGCTAGGCAACGTTTGTTTACGTCAGTTGAAAGAGTAACGAAGGTTGCAAAAAGCGCGCGCATTATAAATAAAAAGCGCGTGATTATAATCTGCCCTTTTGAACAAGGGGCCATCCCTGATTATGTCTCCCGTTTGTACTTAAATAAATAAATATTTCTTTTCAAATTTTTTTTTTTGGATCGTAATTTTATACACTTACAACTTTGCGCGCAGAACTTGAACTTTCCCGCGCTTTTCGAAGACCAAGGGAGCCTGGGCACCAATGTATACTCAGGGGAGTATACTAAGTCACTTTTCGCATTGACGTCAATCGATGCAAAACATGGCGATGGAAGATTCCTTTCTCGCCAAGAATATCAACAGAAAACCTTGATTTGTAGCAGTGGTCGAGTTTAACATTTGAAGTCATGTTGATTTACGTGGAGAGCAGAGCTTTCCCGGTAAGTTGAACTCGTAAATTAGTTTGTTTCTTCGAAGAGCAATGTTTTCATGTTGTTTTCGTTTGTTTGTTTCTTGGAGACGGTAGCATGATATATTTTCCTTGATAAAGCTTATGCAGGTTATGCGGAACAGAATTTTACAGAAATAACTCCTTTATTTACCATATCTACATAGTTGATTTTATAAAACCTTGCAGAAATGTCCCTGCTATAAAACCGATCTATCCTTCCAGCACTGCATAGCTAAGTGTCTAGTGATATGGAAATATTGGGGGCATGTAGTCTTTGTGTTTATATGCTCTTGATTTACAATGGATTCACAACCATGATATTTTGCCTTGTTTTCAACATACCAACAAATTGTGACTGTTATTTCTAGATTACATTAAATTAATCATTACTGTACATTGTACCTGACATCAGTATATTAAACAATTATTGGATGAGGTTGAGCATGATAGCGAGAATTATCAAGGCCGAGGTTTGTGTTATCTGCTAGCTAGCACTGAAGCCGAAGGGCTGAGGCGGATAACACAAACCGAGGCCTTGATAATTTCGCTATCATGCGAAAACCAAATCCATTGTTTTATATACATAATTTTTAAAAACTAAATCATCATTTCGGGCTTAACTTTGCAGCGTTTTGTCGCTTTTTCCTTCGCGGATTGTGGAGTATTTTAATTTATTTTTCGTTGCCGCTAATGAAGCAATGCGTGCTACACGTGCATGATGTCAATCGAGATGCATTGTCTCTAAGTTTGATGCATAATTGCATGCATAAATCCTAGTGTCTGTAGTTATGACGCGTCAATTCGATGCCAGCGTGAATTAGCTGTATGCTCCCAGCCAATGAGAATAGAGATAGTGAGCAACATGTATAATAATAACATTTAATTACCCGGTACTTGGTGCCATTTTGCCTCGCAATGACAGTTTCAAGCTGTGGCTACACAAGTGAATATTTGCTCACACAAGCAACTACCCATTTTGAAAAATTGTCGTGTTGCCACGGCATGATGAAAATCACACTTGTAGCCACTCTTGCACAGTCTATGTAAAAAGGTCCATAATTAGGCCCTGCTGGGAGAGGGGAGGGGGGGTCCCATATCACTTATACGAGGGGAGGGTCCCATGTCGCTTATCCGAATTTCAAAATGTGTGGGGTCACTGTTTCATCATTCATTCTACCTGCCTTGTCACTGACTGTGTTTCTATGTGTGCCTGTGTTTTGTTGTGCAGAGCAAGACGTTCACCCTGGTGTGTAATCCACATGAGACCATCGCAAGAGCAAGAGCGCAGATGCTTCATATTTTATTTGAGCTAGGGAGAGCTGAGCACCAGTTTCGGTTTAGATTCAAAGGAGAATATCTTAGAGATGGTTATACTTTTGAGGTAAGCCAACAGCAACTTGTTCAAATCCTTGTTTCAACTAAAACTAACAAATTTTGGGGCATTTATTAGAGAAAATACAGTCCCCCTTTGATCTATTCTTCAGTTCGGATTTTGTTCAGAAGCTGCTCTAACTCTCAACCTTCAAATATTCTTCCATGTCAGAGGCGGATCCAGGAATTTTTGATAAGGGGGTTCCAGGGTTTTCCCGAAAATGTGAAGTAGATTGAAGGAAATTTTTTGGAAGTAGACGGCAGTAGTAAGGGCACGAAGGGGGGTGATTGGAGGCCTCCCAAAGAAAAATTGAGATTTTAGGCTCTGAAAAGTGCATTTTGGTGGATTCTGGAGATGGTTTTGCTAATGGATAATAGAGAAAGCAAAAACCCCCTAAGGTCTGATAGGGGGGTCCGGACAGACCCCCCCCCCCCCCCCCTCCCCCTGACCCTCCTCCTGTATCCGCCACTGCATGTCGCATAGTAACATCAGTGGTTTTCCCTCTTGATTTCAGGATTACAGGATTCTGGATAATTCTGTAATCAAAATGGTTCCAATGAGTAAGAGAAAAAGAGGGGTAAGTGTATTGTACTTTATTGTTGTTCTCCTTTAACCCATATCTGCATTTTGATAGTAAAAATTGTAATAAAAGTACTAATTTCTCTATGTTGTTCCTTTTTTCTTGCAGTCATATGCGACTGTGTTTGGTCCAGAACAACACAATCAAGAAGAGATGGAAGGCTCCGATGTGCATGTATTTAATTCACGAGCCCATCTCTTGGGGCAAGAAGAGTTAGATGATGTGCAAAAGGCATTGAGGAAGGAGGTTACCATATTTGAACGGAGGGAGAAATTGCTGGGCAATTTCAAGGTTAATAATTAACCTAATAAATTTATTATAATTATTATAATAAATTTATTATTCAGTTTTCTCAGTACATAGTAACATTAGTGACCTTTAGATCGGAGTACGAGTACGAGTACGATTTTTCAAACGCTCCTAGAAATGTTCCTGGGAACATGACTGATTTGAAATTCGAAAGTCATACTCGTAGTCAATCTTGTACTCAGATCTAAAGGTCGCTATTGTAATATTGTAGGACTTCTAGTTTACTATTTTTTTCAATGATTCCTCTTGAATATTGGTTTAGATGTTGTATACCAATGTATCAGTTGATTCTATTAAACAATCTCAAAATGGTGACAGATGGAGTGATGGACTAACTAGCTGACGGAGCGATGGACTGACCAACTGACTAACTGGCTGCAACTGACTGACTGACTGACTGACTGAAGGACAGACGGATAGATGGCCTGATGGACAGGTGGACTAACTGACTGACTGATTGACTGACTGACTGACTGACTGACTGATTGACTGACTGACTGACTGATTGATTGATTGACTGACTGACTGATTGATTGATTGATCGATCGATCGTTCGATCGTTCGTTCGTTCGTTCGTTTGTTCGTTCAATCAATTGTCTGATGATTGATTTCTTTGTTTACAGGTTCTTTTATGGATTCATTTTCTGGCTACTGTTTTAGCATTTACAACTATTTATTGGTTCTCCTCATTTTGGACAGGTAAAGAATATTGTTGTCAGTTGACAAACATTGTCATATTCAGTTTTAATACCAGATCATGTTGTGATCATAAGGGACTGGTCATTATGTATGGAGAGGGTGGGAGGGGGGGGGGGGGGGGGGGAGAAGGGGGAAAGAAAAAAAAGGCCATGGCTTATAATAACATGCTCTCCCCCAGTGTAGCATTGGCCAGACTGCTCTGTGCACCCAAATAATAAACTGTTTAATTATATATTGCAGCTCCAAAATGATTTTTTTTTTTGGGGGGGGGGGGGGGGGGGGTCATTAAAAAAATTGGACTAAATGAAGGGGGGGGGGGGACACTTGTCATTTTCAAGGGTGGCCTTGGGAAATTTCATCTTTCAGATAAATTTCTTTCCATCCCCCCTCTCCATAAATAATGGCCGGTCCCTAAGTTCTCTTTGTTTGGCTTGTTTTGACACATGTTGTTGTTGTTGTTACACTTGTGTTGTTTATTTATGCAGGAATCCTGATGCTGTTTGGTTTCTTATACAGCCCAAATTACACCAGACTTGGAGGTTTTGTGGGAAGGAACGGCATGAAGTAAGTTTCATTGTCAACAAAATAAATGATCAATATATTGGTGAAATTGATGATGATGACAGTGGAGATTCCTTTTTAAATCCGTCCAATGTTGATGACAAAGACAAAGGTGATGATGATGATGATAATTATAATTTATTCAAATTAAATTAAAACTAATATATAAAATCATGCTCTTGCTGGACTGAAGTTTTAATAATATTATTAAAATATGTAATATTTCTAGCTTGGTTGACAGTTAAATATCAGGGTGTCACATAAAATTGACCAAATTGGAAACATTTTACATATTTGTACTTAAAACGTCACTTGGGCAGGGTTAGTCACTTCCATAGAAACATTCTGAAGAGGAAAACTATTATCTCATAATCTTCCAACATGTTGGAGTACATGAGGGTTGGCAAATGGTCTTTAAAAAAGCACGGGGCTCGCAAAATTTTAGTCAAATTTCATGTGTCTCGCAGTCTCGTTTTTTGAGCGGTTCTGTACGTCTCACAGTCTCGATTTTTTCGCAAAGCCCTTTCAGGAGTCTCTATCTCCAGTGAATCTTGGTTTCACATTCTAAAAATTCAAAAAGTCTCCGTCTCACAGAGAAAAATGCTAGTTACATGCATCTGGTAAATAAACATAAAGATGTAAACTTAAACTAAGTAGATTATACTGTAAATAATTTAAAAATTATTGTTAATGCAGTGATTTTATTTTGTGTTTTATTTCAGCAAAAATACTTTTGTGCTTGCATTTTCTGTTGGGGCCATCATGAATGTAACAGCATCTCTGTTGATGGGGATCTACATCACATTTGAGCTACTGGTGAGTGATCAGCGCTTGTGACGGCCAAGTCTACAATCCTATGCAAAATGGCTGAGCCACTCCTCTGTAAAAGTAACCTTTTGGTCAGCACCAAGAATCAAGACCTCTGGCCGGAACCATATTTGTTTAACATGCACAGAGTACTCGTTCTGTATTCTCAGCCAATCAAATTTGTCAGATTTGATTGGAAGTCTGAGATTCGTGGACTCGCGGACTTCCGGTGTTGGAACCGGCCAGAGGTCTCGATTCTTGGTGCTGACCAAAAGGATCATGGCATCTGGGGATGAGAATTGCAATATACAGTCGAAGCTCTCTGAGCGAACACTCTCATAAGCGGACAGCTCTACTTTCGGCCGCCTTGACAAAACCCCATTTGAACTCTAGCTCATACAAACTCTGTATTTACATTTTCCCATAAGCAACCAGCTCCAGTTGCAGACACTTTTTCTGCTTCCCTAGGGTGTTCACTTACATCTGATTGTAGCTTTGCTTATTTTAAGCTGAACTCTTCAGACAATATTTGATAAAGATGTATTTATCTTCTAGAAGTGATATTTTTTTAATAACATTTACTAATCCTTTTGACTTCAGGCTTATGAATGTGATAATGAAGAAGAGACTTGTTTACGGCAGAAGGAGCAAATGTATTGGTCAAGTATGTGTCACTTTGTTTTCACAGAATGATATTTGTGATTAGTAAAAATCTACTAGTATACTAATGCAAATGAGACAATCTGATTGGCTGAGCTACTCGTACACTATCAGCCATTAGTGTGCAGTGGCTGGAGATCGTCTACAAAATTGCGGTTTCTTCTCGTTTCTCCGAAGTTTTGGAAGAGGATTTAGAGTTAATACTAGACAATTGTTATGATTTTTACTAAAACATTAGATGTCTTACTACAAGTTTACTACTTAAATTGGCATACACGTGCTTGTACATGTGTGTAACTGGAGGGACTTACTGGCTAAGGTAGTGCACTTAATGTTCTGCCTGATTTATTAATAATATTGTAAAATAATGTTTTCTTATTTTCTAGTTATCTTCTACCTTGGCCAGGCATTTTTTCTGGTGTGCAGTGTGTTGATCTGTGCCATTTTGTTTCATAACTTTAAGACAGAGGTAAGTCTAGCTGCATGTATTTGCCGCTCGTACTCTTACATCTGACAAGCCTCAAAGGCTGTCCAATATGTATAACATTATGACCCCATAAAGGTCTTGAAGCAATTATTGTTGTGGGTCGTACAGTTGGAACAATATTAGACTATGAGCTGAAGGTTTCTATCAGCTGTGATGGTCGGAGGGACAAAGCCTTGAGTTAATAACTACACAGTGTATCAATGTAGTTAGAAACTGAGAGCAAGATGTCTAATTGTCTTTTAGCAAATCCAGTGGCTGATCTATTAAACATTCATTTGATAGAATCAATAAAAAGGTTTTCAGCCGTAAAATTATGCTAAAAAAAAACCATGCGTGCACTCAGTGGGCCTTCTAGTGGTTGAGGAGTATAAATACTGTAGGTACTGGTGATCTGTTAGGGCAACCTGATAACATGCTGGGGGGTTGGACTAGCTAGCATCCATTTTCAGGGGGAGTAGTGCTCAATACTAGACTAGTCAGCTTCATGCTGTAGACAGAAACCGGCAGTGCCGGGCCAGTTTGTCCTGAGTGCAGCTTTACCTCAGATTAATTCATGAGCCAGTCATGTTAATTCCTTTTCTTGTGTGTGTACAGGTGGGTGACCTGATTGAGACATACCTGGTACAGATCAGGGACATTGATAAAGTCATGAAAAGTGCCAAGACGGGAAGCGTCAAGGACAGAAGGAGTGCGGCTTTTGAACTGGCTAGCTTAGCTGCCACAGGAGATGACACAAAGTTTAGGATTGTACAGGAGGGAGGGTAAGCTTATACTTACCTAATGAATTGGAGTTTGGGCACCCAGGGATAAGCCAGAGGCTGGTGGTGAGACCCCAGCCCCAAGATGGCAGACCGCCCCAAAGGCTGGCCCAGCCCACAACCCATGCGCAAAGCGATGTTGTGTTACAAGTCAACAACCAGGGTGTTACACGAACCAACTCCAACAAAATTCGGGTAACAATGTTGCAGGTTTTTGAAACGGTTTTAAAAACTTGCAACATTTTGCAGCAAAATGAAATGTTGCATTAAAAATCGTCCAGCGCGCCATGTTACACGATAACGATTTTTAACACAATGCATTAAAAATTGTCTTGTGTAACATCATGCACCTTTAGGCATGTATACTAGCGATGGCTGACTAGGCTCGAAAAAGGCTCATCTTCTGACTAAATAACGTTGATCTGTTTTCAGGGTGCCAGCTTTGATGAACTTATGTCTGTCACAAGATCAGGTAAAATCTCTTAACCTGCTTATAAAAAACTCAAAGTAAGATGTGAACTTAATTTCTAAATGTCTGTACCAGTTAGTAATGTAAGGCTAGTGGAATTGGCATGATCAACAGCATCACATGCATGCATGCATGCCAAGCCATTGTCAACCCTTTCAGTCACAAGCTTGAAACATTTGTTAATTCCCTCCTTGCTGATGGTGGTGCTAATGGTTGAAAGTTTGAAAAATTAATGTAGATTTTGTAGAAAATTTATGATTTGAAATAAGCCTCTGTTAAGCCCCCTTTGCTAATAAGCCCCCCCCCCCTCCCTTTTGAGGCCTGATATTAAATAAACCCCTGGGGGGCTTAATAGAGCTTTTACAATAATAGTTTATTGTGTGTGTACACTGGGAGGTAAGAGTAATTTTCTCTCCTCAGGCAACTCAGGAATATGCAATAGAAGCCATATCAGAATTGCTAACAGTTCCAGTTATTCAGGTTGGAATTTACTTTGTGTTTAATTTGTACTCTTATTGAACAAAGAAATGACTCTTTTAAAATGCCCAAAATTTGTAGTGAAACAATTTGCATGGGCATTGTTCTACTTGAGTAAAAATCTTCTCAGGACTACCAGCAGTTTTCCAGACCTGGAGAAAATTGGAGTATTAAGTTAACTGTGCCAACAAGTTTGTGGTTGTTGTTAAGTGATACAGGTATATTGTTAAACTAGCCAAATGTCCTGATCTGGGAGCTTCCAGTCATTATGCTGAGTGTAAAAAAAGAAAAACATCAAAAGTATAAAACATCTTGAAATTGGTACATAAAAATGATGTAAAACCATGGTTAATAAATAATTGATCATTATATTAAACAAATTACAATCTTCCCTCTGAATACAATTTATCATTAAGACAAAGTTCAGATATATGTTAGACTGTGAATTAAATTTAAAATGATTCCTTTGCATAGGTCTCTTAAGGTGATTCCCTGCAATTGCATTGCGCATCCTTACTGCGCATAATTTCTTGCGTCATTTGCGCGTGCCACGCGTCATTTAGCGCGAGTACGAGCGCGCGCACATACAGAACATTACAGGATTTCTTTCAGACAAAGCTTGGCTGGGAAATAAATGGTCGTTTTCTTCTAAACAAGCACGGTGACCCCCATTTTTTATTTCGTAATTTTAATAAGAACAGTATCTACATTACACAAGAAAAAGATGGGCAGAAATCTATGATCAGTTTTTTGGCAATTTAACTAAATTCTCCGGAGGGAGCCACTACGGTCCCACAGCGCATATCCAATTTGAATCTACTTTGGAGTGTAAAGTAAATACAAAGGAAATCGAAGACATTTTTCTGGAACGTCGGTGAATAAACAATGGAATAAAGTCAAACTCTCTGCGATATCACGGCTGCATTGAAAAACATCGAGCTTATTTGCTGCGCACGGTTTTTTGCCAAAAGGGGCCAAAATGACCGCACTCGTCAGCATTGTGGCGTGGAAACGAGCACGGTGACCCCCTATTTTTATCACGTTTTTATTATCTCCTTGACTTGTTACAAAAGTGTACCAAGTTTCATCGGAAATCTATGTTTGGTTCTATTACCAGGGAATTACCTTAATGTTCTAGCACTATGCTACAAATTAAGTAAATTTGTTGTGTTTGGCCTGTTAGGACCAATTTGTGGAACTAGGTGGGGTACGCACCATGTGTGCACTGTTACACTCCAAGGAGATTCGCGTGGTGAATGAAGCTGTGACAGCCCTCTCTTACATAGTGTCAGACAGCGAAGCTAACAGGCAGGTTGTCATCGGAGAAAATGGGTAAGAACAAATTATTTAAGAAATAGAAAATGGCATGATGTGTGCTTGCATAGCCTGATGCAAATAGAGAGGGACTTTGGGAGAGTTACAGGTGAGGGTTACATACATGTACATACATGTAAGCCACTTTTAAATTCTCCCAAACTTCTTCAAGTGATTCAAGTGTTTGCATCGGGTTATGATATATTTTATAAAATAAAGCCTAGACAATTTTACCTGTCATGACATACCCATGTTTGCATTAAATTTTGTAAGCTGATCTAAAGCAAATTGTTGGGTAGTCTATTAAACAGCTTTAGGAGGTGAATTTAGCCCACCCACCCTATTAAAGTCACCAAAAAATAAACACATAATAAAAAATAAAGACAAGCAGCTGCACTGGCAGGTGTAAAAATTATTTTATTTTTTAGCTCAGTTTTTCTTTTTAGTGCCTTAAGTTTTTAACAGCCCCCTTAGCATTTCTGGATCCCCCCCCCCCCCCCCCCCCAACTGTGTCTTCCAGATATGTTCAACTGAGAAATAAATTGTTGCTTTTGTCCTTTTATTTGCAGTCTGGAAGATTTGTGTTATGTTGCTGAACGAAGTAAGATGTCAATATTCAGTTTTAGTTGAAAGTTTGCAGTAGAGCTGCTTATTGTTGTGTTGTGTTGTGTTTGTTGTAGACTACAATAAAATAATACACATTTCATGTTTAACATAAAGATATGAAAGCATTCACAATACAGTCAAAGCTCTCTGAGTGGACACTCTCATAAGCAGACAGCTCTACTTATGGCCGCTTTGACAAAATCCCATACAAACTCGGCTGTATTTACACATTTCCGTAAGCGACCAGCTCTGCTTCCCGAGGGTGTCCACTTACGGGAGTTCTGACTGTATTATAAATTATTAAACATTCCATTACTTAAAAGTATTTCTCTCTTTGTATAAGGCACGTTTTTCGTCAACAAATTGATAATTCAGGGTAAAATAAATCTGATATTGATCAATATGTCATATTTCTTTTTTCCTGTTTCAGTCCAAATTCCAGCTTCTCGTATTGTGGCTGCGATCTTCCTTGAACTGGCATTTACTGCAGAAATAAGAGTGATGCTTTCTCAACAGAGTGCCCCAGGTATGATGATGATGTCATTACATGTTATTTAAATAGATCAGTTCTGCTGAAACAAAGTGTGATTCACTCCTCCATAGCATGACATCTCTCTTCACATGCTCAATAGGCCATTTCTAAGTTGCCTTTTGCCTCTGTTTTTTATTTGCAAGACAATGAACATGGAACGTGGGCCGTCTCCATCTCATCTGGCCTTCTGGTGTCCACTGGAAAAATAGATAGGACAGCTATTAATAGCTACCTGATATAGTTTGAAACTTATCCTAGAGGACTTTTTAACTGTTTTTTTTTTCAGCCATGTCACTTGTACAGCTGTGCAAGCTCCGAGATCCAGAAACACAGCGGTTGGCTCTTCAAACACTAGAGCTGTTAGCCATTGAGAATTCTGATGTCATCATAACACATGTATGTTTTACAATAACATCTAACATACGTTCATTTAAATCAAACTTTTTAAAAGTGTAAATTGAGTAGACATTAGTTCAACTTTGTACAACATGTTGCTGCAACTTGCGGTAATACGTGCAAAAACACTTTTCAACTTGCAATGTAGCAATGTTGCAAGACAAGTTGAAAGAAAATGTTGCCCGTATTACTCGGCCTGAACCCTTTCACTCCTAGAGTCAAACCTTGAGTCAATAAATGTGGTGTTAACTGTTAGGTCTGTGGATGAAACCCTAGTGTGTGACCATTCAAATGAAAGCCATTGAGTAGTACTTTCATGTGGTACTGTTTGTTTTTGAGGATTTTGCAAAATGAAATTTAAGATTTTTTCCCCTCAGTTTTAAACTTAAGCACTCTTGGGAGTGCAAGGGTTAACTACTCTATTGAAAAAAGTTGAAGTGTGAAGTGAAGTTATTGTGTTCTTAATTTGCATTGTTGATTTTCCCTCACAGGATTCCCTTCTTGAGTTACTGCTGTCTCTGCCCAATCTCACGGATGACGAACAACTATTCCTGCTGGCTGGAAAAATCATTCTGTATTATGCTGAAAATGAGTTGGTAAGTATATAGACTGTTGACAGCCTTTCTATTTTCTCAACGCTAAAGAACCTGCTAAAGAGACAGAACGCGAAAGTTCCAGTTCATTCGCGTTTATTTTCGCGCCTTCAACGATCTGAGTATAAGGCTGCATGCACACATAGTACAATCTGTTTGTTTGCCAAAATAATTACCCATATAAAAATACTTCAATGACAGTGCAAAAGATAAGAGGTGTAAACCCAGCAGTTTACATTGTGGGCCATACAAATTACACAATGGAGGTAAAAGAATATAGAATGTTTGTGATTAAAAGTTTGCAAATTGTGGCGCCGTGTATGCGAAGCAAATATACACAGCATAGTTAAGAATTCCATCTGGCAGGAGGCTGACAAGTTGGTTATTTACATAGCGTGGCCAAGAAGTTGAACTCGGGACTACCAAGAACCAATTCAGCTACTGGCGGGATGAAGGACTTGAACCTCCGGATAACAAGAGCAGTGCCCTAATTCTCTCGGCCACGCCGCTTTCTAAGTGCATTATGTGCCTTTCTCCATACAGGCTTTTTAGACGTACATAATACGAGAGATAGTGTTTCATCCGATTTCCAAACACAAAGAAGAGAGTTGAAAATATGACTCGTAGCGAGTATTTCTGACGTAAATCAGGTGTTTGGAAAACGGATGAAACACTGTCTTGAGTGTTAGATATATCTTCTGCTATTTTACTATGGGATCTGGAGGTATGCCCCACCCCTCACTCCAATTCTGAGCAATTCATTATTTGGCTGAACATTGAATGAGTGGTAAATCTGAACAAAATTTATGACATGTATTGATAACCTTCAAAGGAACTAGTATAGTGACAGGTGCTGCTCCACACTTCCCTCTAAAATTTCCACTTTTGTTTTTATTTTCAGGCTTGCCAAAAACTGGTTGAAGCTGAAGATTTGAAGTTCTGTTTGCTGGAGTTAGCATACAGCCTTGATCCTCTCTTGCAGAATGTAGTGGCAAAGATTGTCTTGGCTATGATTGAGTCACATGAGAACAAGTAAGTGATATATTAGGCGTATATAATGAATGCCGTTTGTAAGAATACAGGCACTATTAGAGCACTTATCAATTGAGTGTCGAAAATAATCCGGGATTGCTTTGGTTTTGCTTAACTTCACTCTGATTGGTTAAAAAAACCGCGCCACCTACTCACTAAACCATTCAGATGAAAAACAAAAACCATTCGGCCGAACACTTTATTCTGGTATTCAATGTCGACATTCTCGGTGTAATGCGTTGCAATTTTTTTGTGAATTTTGGTCATTCGTCGTTTTGCTTGGACTATGTTTACTGAGGTATCGAGAAGTACATATGAGTGAGGGTTTTTTAAACGGATAAAGTTGATAAGCCGGCACATGCGCCGAACTGTGAAACACTCCCCTTAAAGGAATCCCCGACTGTTGGAACAAGTTGCCGTTAAAGTGATAGAAAAATAATCTGAACCTAAAATTTGTTGAAAACCGCGCAATATTATTTCAGTGTTAACGAAAAAACTGGCTACAAATCTCTGCCATTTTAGGTTTCAAATTACCCGCGCGCCACCATCTTGGATTTTATGACGTTTCATGGTTGCCCCTTTTGTTATACAACAAAAGAGCTATTGTTTACTGACAATAGCGGCAACCACAATACGTCATATAATACAAAATGGCGGCGCGCGGGAAATTCAACCCCCAAAATGGCTGATATGTGTATCCAATTATCCCGTACAATTGAACGTTTTTCCAATTTATTTCAACAAATTTTCAGTTTAGACAATATTTCCAACAATTTAACAGCAATTTGTTCCAACAGTAGAGGTTTCCTTTAAGGGAGGTGTGGAAGACGCGGTGGCCTAATGGTTAACGCGTGAAACTCCAGATCGAGCGGTCCGGGTTCAAGCCCTGGCCTGGGTCAGTGTGTTGTGTTCTTGGGGAAGACACTTTACTTTCATAGTGCCTCTCTCCACCCAGGAGTATAAATGAGTATCGTCCAACTGTTAGGGCAACCTGACAGAATGCTGGGGTGGGGGGTAGCCTGGTGTTGGACTAGCATCCCTCCCATGGGGCGTAGCAAGACTGGCCTCCTAGTAGGCTTCATGCTACGGAAACCGGGATAAGCTCCGGCAGTGTAAGCCAGTTTGACCCCGAACGGCCTTTATTTAAGGAATATGATCATTGAATAGAGTGTTTATTGTTTGGCGGCCATATTTAAATTTACTATGCAGTCTCTTGTTTGTTAATGATGATTTTTTTTAATTTTCTCCCTTCCCCACCCCACCAGGGATGAAATTGCTGAGCTCGGCTTGGATGAAGTGTTGATCCACATCAGGAATGAGTCGACAGACAGAGATGCATGGCGGATGGCAGACCACGGGCTCATGATACTACACAATGTCAAACCTGTAGGAAAACAGACTTCTGGTTCAAGTGACAAGTCTAACACAAGCGGCGGTGCACTAATCACAGACCTACCAACCAAGAAAGCTCTTTGAGCCAGTTGTTGGGTTCCCTGGAACGCATGGCACAAGATTACAGACAAAGGCAATCAGCCTTACTAATTCCACCTGTTTAGAGCGGTTTTCAGTTGAGTGTCGTAAAACCAAAACAATTACAATGGCCAATCACAACAAACGCAACCAACACAATGAACCAATGAGAAACGTAACCGGGAAACGCGCGGGGAAACGCGTGCGACCAAGTCGCGATTGGTTTTGGTTTTGCATCTGATTGGTTGAGTAGGTGGCGCGAGATTTTTAAACCAATCACAGAGCGTAGTAAAGAAAAACCAAAGCAATTCCGGATTTCTAGACCACATACTTTGCTCCCGTTGTTTTAAAAACCTATTTTAGCCAATCAAAACATAGGAACAAATTAAAAGCCATTTTATTTTTTAGGAAGACACATCAATTTTGTCCTTTTGATTTTTTTTTTTTGGAAGTCAAAAGAAACAAGTATTTTTCTCCATTTGTTCCAAAGTGAAACAAAGCTTTAAAAGTTCACCCGCTATTTTTATTTAGCGAATAAACGTTTTGTTAGAACGTTTTGGAACAGGAACAATGTGTAAATATTCCAACATTACAATCAGGAAACACGCATTTTTTTTATAGTTAACGAACGTTTTCCCCCTGAAAACTACGGCGGTGGAGGCCCATTGCGTTATTTTCGTTTATTGTGAAGCAATTTACCCCCGCAAGGGAATGTGCATGTTCTACAATAACGTAATAACGCGAAACCAATTCAATACATATACCATACTTTAACAGGCGTGTGTTTGTGTCAATGCAAAGCAATATCAAGTCACAAGACGGAAGTGGAATATTCAGCGTATCCCACGAAAATTATTTCACTGCTATTTTATCCCATGCCCCATATACCTCACACGAGCGCCGTCTGCACCAAGCAGCTCATTTTGGCAGGAAAATGCAACGGATTTCCCGTCTTCTAGCTTCTGATTGGCTGCGGTGTGTTGGTATAATTGCACAAAATAAAAATCATGCATTTTAGTGAATTTAACTTTTTTTTATCGTTATTTAACTCTAAAACGTATTTATAGGTTACAAAAAGGTTTTCGTCCAAACAGCATAGTGGATGTATAGATTCTCTGGTCATTTATTAGTGTCAAGTAATATACCTGTTGACCTGAAGTGTCAGTAGCTTATGTATTATTTTTTATTTTTTTATTTTAAGGAATTATTTTTGCTAATAAAGGAAGTATAAAACGGATCTTGATGCTAATTTGATTGACGTTTTTCTTTTTCGATGACAGTTCTGTTACTGTTACCCGATCAACAGACAAGTGAAATTGGTGGTTTTCATCAACGTTACAAAAAACTGTTTGCTTTCATGAACAACACCAGAAAATTAACAGGTCAAAGAGCAGGCAGAAATAAACGTTTCGTCCAAATTATAGCTTTGTAGCGTTTTTCATAACCGAGTTATTACCAAACGAAAATTACAGTATTTAGTATGCCGCCGCCATGTTTGTGCCCTTCAGAGGGGCACAAATATGGCCGCCATAAAATTGCACAAGAAGTAGAGTAGATTCTACCGTCAATATCATTAGCTTTCACTTCAAATCTGTTAAGACATCACTTCTAAATTATTATCACGTCTAAAAATTTAAAAATGTCATAAAAATATCCGTTTTTGTGACAGTTCAGAAACGCGTTCATCCGGACTTCACAAATTTCAAAATGCTCTAATTCCAAAACGAAGCACTGGATCAATACCAAACTTTGCATAGAGATTAATGATTTTCATGTCTAGAATATATAAAAATAATAGCTTTGTAGGATTGACAGTTTAGATTTTAGAATTTTGATGACGTCAGATGAAAACAAATGCAAATTAAAGTCGAACCTCCGCTAACGGACACCTCCCGTAGTCGGACACCTGACACTAGTACGGACCTTCAGATTGGGGTACGAGTACGAGAACGAGTACGAGTACGACTTTCTACTTTGAAAACAATATTGTTCCCAGAGCCTCGATCTTCCCTGTGACTGACCAGTAGAAGTGTCGGTTCTGGCCGGAGATTGGCGTGACACGTGATGATATTGAGGATGCGCAATGGGTTTAAAAAGTCGTACTCGTTCTCGTACTCGTACCCCAATCTGAAGGTCCGTACTTAGTCATGTAACCGCCAACAAGCGGACACACAGTGGAATCCCGATTTCGCGATTCTCCAAGGGAAACGAAAATTGGTTCGAAAAATCGGGAGTTTGAAATATCGGGGATAAAATTACAGTGAAGCAAATCCAAGGGAAACGACTTTTGGTTCGAGTTATTGATTTGAGAAATCGAGGGTTCGAGAAATTGGGATTTCACTGTAATTTTTTTCTCTCTTTCCGTAAATAGCCTGGTAAATTGACTCTCTCTTGGATTATCCATGAAGCATTTGATAGTAATAGAGATTCGAGGAAAGCTTTCTCTAAAAATTTGCCAGAGAAAAAACATTCCTTTGAACAAGTCCAAAAGGGAAAATCTGAATTCGGCCCCACAAATTTGAGTGTGAATTTCAGTTTATTAAAATTCACGTGGGAAGGATGCCAATATACAGCTGTTTCGAGAAAGGTTGTCGGAAAAAAGCGCACGCGACACGCGACAATTCCGAAAGGTAATCTGGGAAATGATCAGCAAGGTACGTTCCTGACACTGTAGCTGTCGAACCTACTTTTGTTGCTTTCTTTTAGCACTCGCAAACATACGTCCATGGCGTCTCGTGCCATTTTCTCAGATTTCCCTGAAATGCTGAAGTCAAGGAACCGTGAACTTAAAACTACCCACAATACCTTTCGGGATTGTCGCGTGCGCTTTTTACGACAACCTTTCTCGAAACAGCTGTATATAATCGAACCCAAATTAACGTGCCACACCTTTGCGTACTGCTGTCATCAAGTCAATGAAGAAGGTGACGAGGTCGGAAATCCCCGGCGGAAATCATAACTGAATTTTTCCTTCTCTTGACTTCTCTGATTAAACGATATTTATGTCAATTGACTATCAGAAGGAACGAAAGGTACTAGTAAATGTCAGAGAGATCATTACTAGTAAAAGCATCATCACGTTTGTTTTAACCGCGAACGGCATTGAAAATCCCGCTTTGGCCGGGTCTACCGTTTTTTCCGTGAAAGTGAATACAGTGGCGCCCCGCCTTACGGCCACCCCGTTTATACGGCATGGAAATAACGTTATCAACAGCCGAAATAAAAATCTCATGTAGAAATATTACGACTCGCCGCTCGATTTTTCTCGCATTTTCCTTTCTTCTCGCGCTAATAGGAAAAGAGAACACTCGTAGTCTAAAATATTACAGAACTGCTTCAAAACGAACTAGCATATAAGATCATAATGAATTTCTGTTTTACATGTGTAACTCTCATCTCTGCGAGGACAAAATAAACCGACCCGGCCCCACCCATGCCCCTCCCGTGCCCCTCATCCAACGTATGTGACCCCCTCCACCCATTTCACATCCGAATTCCAGTCATTCCATCTCATTTACATTCGCCTTCCAAACAAGGCAAGGGAGCAGAACGAGGTACTGTTCACTTTGTCAAGGGCACAATACATCGTATAGCGCTCCAGTGATCTTGTATTTGCTCATAACAATGGCTTCTAGGACTCCAGTTCGATTAGACCCAGCAACAGGCAAAAAAATACCTCCGCCTGTTTCACCGAAGCCTGTCAGAATGACGGCTACAAGGTTGACGAGGGCGAGCGTGAGGCCTCCAGCTCCGCCGCAACTATCGAGCGCTCCGAGCAGCACTGAAGACGAACTAGACGCTTTAACTGAACTTCTTGTGAAGAATTTGGAGAATACAGCCGATCCAGATTTTTTTGGTGAGTCATTCTGTTGTTAATGGTTCCCCATTGTTTTTGTGTACATCAGTGCGTGTGTTGTGAGCGTGTGTTGGAAGAGTCCACTTTCGCAGGTTTGACAAGACGTTGTGGAATTTGGGACAAAGCTGTTTTTAAAACTTCACTTGTCTGAGCTTTTTGCTGAACCAGATTAGCATGTTTAGGTTTCACTAATCCTGTAGAATAAACAGACGTGATTTAATTTCACTTTCAAACTTGCATGCAAGCACAATGAAGGACAGAAAATATTGCTTATGACATGAATCGAGACTAAGTAGAATTAAGCTTACCTGAGCCTTGTAAATTCAGGTGTTGCCAGCACAAGGTATATTAACCAGCGCCGAGCTTAACTTCACTGATGATAATCCATTGAGAAGCCTGATAACTCCTAAATATTTGAACTTTTCACAAGTATTTTGCCTAAAAAGGAAGGTATTTGGGATATGTTTGGAGCACAAAATGTCTGCTCAAATCGTTTAGAAATACACAACTTGGTACAGACATACATTTGTACATATCAATAAACGTAGCAATTAAACATTTAAGCTGTTGTGCTGTGCATTTGAAATAGCTTGGAATGGCAAAGCACAACACACTAAATTGAATAAATAAATTATCACTTGCTTCAATTCATAAGTGTGGAGAAAACTCAGTGAAATTCTAAAAATCTGTCACATTCCTTTCTTGGGTGTAGCAGTCTGAGCCAAAAATGTACAAGTTGGAATTACTTCAATCTGGTCTTAATAAATTATATTGTTATTAAATCTATCAATTCCAAAATATAAATCATAAATTAGATTAGCCAAGAATTGCCTTATTTGTATATATTTTGTACAGTTGTCGTATTTTTAAGGTCAAGTTCTTCATCCTGAAAATAATATTATTCTTTTGAGGTCAATGAATACTCGCTCCTGTCTAAGCATTCCTTATCATATTTCGATCATTCTTAATGCTCATGTTAATGTTTAGACCATAAGCTAATACAGTCAACTCTTGTTATTGCGGACACCCTCGGGACGTAGTTGGAGTCTGTAATAGCGAGAGTCCGCAATAGCAGGATCTATTTTCAGTCAAACCTCGATAGCTTTTGCCGGGTGGGGGCTGGATTTTGTCCGTAATAGTGGGTGTCCATAATAACGGGGTGTCCATAAGGCGAGAGTTGACTGTATACGGTCACCTCTCGCCTTGTTATAACGGACACCTGAAATTACAGACAAAATCCAGCCCTCTCCCCTGCAAAAGTTATAGCTGGGTTTGACTGAAAATAACTCCCGCTATATTTGCGGACTCTTGACTATGTCCTGAGGGTGTCCGCTATAGAGTTGACTGTACCTGCTAATGTTTTCCGAGTTATATATAAATTGTATCGATTTTCACCAGCTGGGATTTTCACAACTTCTGAAGATAATCTCTGAATCAAAGATGTCCAAAGATTTCCCAAGACTTCCAAAGATCGTCCAATGTTTGGAATCGGCCAAAAAACAACCTTGTCCGGAGGTCTTTTCCCTTCAAAAGTGAGAATTTGATTTGCGACAGCTATAACCATGATTTGCATTGTTCTTTTCTCTCTTCGGAGTCCAATGTGCTAACCAATAGGCCATCTAGCACATTTCCAACAATAATTATTGTAAGCTGTCGGTAGTACAGTATATATACCGTGAACTGTGGACCAAGTGAGTAAGTGAAAAACACTGAAGTCAGCCTTTAAAGTTTTAATTGCCTTTATATTTCATAGGGATGTGCAGTAAATGTGGACAGAAAGTTTCTGGAGAGGGGACAGGATGTACAGCCATGGATAAACTTTTCCACATTAAATGCTTCCTTTGTGTCAAATGTGGTGAGTAGTTCAATGTTAGGTATTCTCACTGATGTTTCCAGTTACACAGCGAATACTTTGCCAGCTTTGATTGGTCAGCTTGCATCTTGCATATCAGGTAGAAATTCCTGTCTGGCTTGCATTGCGTGACCTTTCTGGTGACCAAGGAAACATACAGACACTGAAGATGTTTACAGATGTTCGATATGACCAGGTGCTCACACATGCCAGTCAGCAGAGACCCTCTCCTCCATTATGCTGGCCTCCAGGCAGGCATTCCTCTCTCTGGCCTGTTCTGGGACTCTTTGCCTGGGAGAGTTCCTGGGCTTTTCAGCTGCCCCAGAAGCTTTGGAGGGAGGATGATCAGCTGCCCTGTTGACCAGCACAATGAACACAAAGGTTCCAGCTGCCAAAGGCTGTGTTTAATGGACAGGGATGCTCATTAGAAAATTTGAATTAAACCCCTAAAGGAGTCCAATCTGGACATTTGACCCCTAAAAGATACCAGATTCCATGCCTGATCAGTGCAGACCACCAACACAGTATGATGAGCTTTTATCTTTGAGCAGATTCCGTTATTTTAATCAAATAATATTGTTGTAAATTTTGTAGGATGTCAGTTAACCGGGAAGGTGTTCTATAAAGTGGAAGACCAAGCTTTTTGCGAGGCCGACTATCTGGTGAGTGCGTCACTGGCAGTTGTCAATCATATTAATCATGATATTAATAATCTTCATTTTTAATTTAATGAATTTAAGTTTAAACATTAACCACTGTTTAATTACAGGAAACACTGGAGACCTGCTGGGTTTGTAACCAGCATATCACTGAGCGGGTAAGTGGATTACACTGTCATTACTTTTTTTAATGATTAAAATACATCATTATAGCAAAAAATCCTCTTCCAGATGTCTCAAGTGAAAGAGAGAGAGAGGTTGACGGCAAGGGGAAGGCATCACCTGCATTGTATAGTCCCAAGTAACTTCGTGACCCCTCCCCCCCTCCCCTACGTCCTGTATTTACCCCTGGTACAAGTGCATGACGATTTGTGGGGGCTGTTAGGTTATTGTTGAGTGAAATGTGTCAAATTATTTCTTAAAACAGATTTTACGAGCCACTGGGAAGTGTTTTCATCCGGAGTGTTTCAAGTGTGAAGTCTGTAACAAGAAACTTGATGGGATTCAGTTTACTGTGGACAACTTTAACAAAATCCACTGCATCGAGGACTACTATAGGTATTTATACAATTTTGGTCATGTAACACGTGTCGTGCTCCGATTGTTCGAGTAGGCGTTTTTGTAAACATGGTTATGTCTCATTGCATTTTGCTGGCTTTATTTTATAAAAGAAATAGAAAATGATTGCTTCTTGTTTACATAGCATGATGCAAACACACAAGCCACAGTCTCTAATTGTGTTGGCATCAGGCTATGTAAGATGCTAGTCCGATGCCAGTACCCCAAGCATTTTGTTAGTTGGCCTAACTGCTCGCCGGTACCCATTTATACTCCTGGGTGGAGAGAGGCACTGTGAGAGTAAAGTGTCTTGCCCAAGAACACAATGCATTTTGTTATGGTGCGCGATGCACCATGGGACATGTAATAAACATCTCTGTAGTTTTACTCTCAAGATGGCGTCAGTCTCAATGACTTTCTCCCTCCTGCTCGAGGAACCCTACTCATTGACCTCGGCGAGTGCTTGAACCCAGACCACTTGATCCAGAGTCCAACTGAGAACATGCTAACTATTAGACCACTACATCTCCCTTCTGAACAAGTCCTTTTATTGCAGGAAATATTCACCAAGATGTGCATCATGCAATCAGCTGATAGTCCCTGAGCAGGTAATTATAAAACTGTTTGTCAGTATGAAGAGAAAAATTGTTTAATTAATGGTCAATATTATTGCCACCCTTATTTACATCTTCAAAAGTATAAACACGCCTGAATAACAAGTCAGAAGGCCTTGCATGGTTGATTATTATTGAAATCTACTTACATTTTCACAGCGTGAGCTCGGATTTTCCAGGATACCCTTTGGGCAAGATGGAGCCATTGTGTGCTAGCCTGAAGGCCTTTCTCATTGCCTTTACTTCATCTGCCAACTAAAAATGTCCAAAAATTTACTTGCCCAGCGGGCAAGTGATGGATAAAATGCACAAACCTGACAGAAAAATCCACTAGTCCCAGGCTATTGGACAGCACTTTCCTTGCACTCTGATTGGCTTGTTCATTCTCATGATCTGGCTATTGAATTTGGTTGAGAAATTAAATGTACAGAGAAGTTACTAGGAGAAAATTCCAATAAATACTCTGGTACTTGATTTCCACTAATAATCAATAATCATGTTGCTGGCATTGAATGAATAAGAATTAATAACCCATAGACAGCCCCAGATAAGTTAACATTTTAGGGGCAGACAGATTATATTTTACCCTGGGTCACACATGTGAAATGTTATGGTATTTCAGGGTCAAGATGAGACAATTCGTATTGTTTCAATGAACAAGGATTTTCATGTCAAGTGCTATATTTGTGAGGTAAGTTGAAATTTCCTGCATGTAACATGTAATGTAATGTAATGTAATGTCGTGAAACAACAGACAGACATACATGTCTGTTTTACATCAGTGAAGGATGAGATCGGACTTCAGCTTCCAAGGGCGCCTCTGGCAGCCGCTATCAGTCCATTTATGATCTCATCCACCCTACCCATGAGATATGAGATGAAAGAACAACAGAATCTCCATAGAAACGCTCTCTTGAGCTTGCCGAGATGTCTGTATCTTCTGCTACCATTATCAGTAAAAAGAAAATGTGGCAAATAAGATAATCGGCCCCAGGGGGGAGGGGGTGGGGTTACTCAGGTATAAGTTAGACCTTTTGGGGGTTTGAAATTTGCAATATGAGGACTTTTTGGGTTAGAAATTAAGGCCTTCTGGACATCGTTATAGTACAGTCACGTGTAATGTGGATGCCTACATGTACCTAATATATAATATAATACAGAGCCCTCTGTTGTAAAGACATTTCTATAATAGTTTTTTATGGACATTTGTAATACAGACACTTGTGTCTTTTCCTATCGGGGTCTTCATAAACAAGGCTTAACCTTTGATGCAGGCTAACCACTTCCTATTTGCTGTATTTCAGGACTGTAACGCTCCATTATCAACAGAAAAGGGTGGCACCGGTTGTTTCCCTCTGGACAATCACCTTCTGTGTCAAGACTGTAATGCAATACGCATACAGCAGATGACGGCAGCGCTAGACTCCAAACCAGTACGACCCTTAACTACTGAATTATGAGACATGTATGCTTGTTGTTAACCATGGATGGTTAAAAGAGCAAGCTGACTTTATGAATAAAGTCAAAAGTATTAATAGTTATCTTATTACAATAAACTATTTTTAGGTTACAGTAAAAAAACCGCAAGTAAGAACCTGCATTTTCCCAAGTTAGCCTAAACAGGTTCTTACATAAATGGTAATTAGCACAAATTTAGGCTATTTAGGTTCTTAAATAGGTTCTTATTTTCTGAAGAAAAATCACATTGTAGCTAATAGAATTTAGTGGTATTCAGCCTATTCCTTATATAAAATCTGCATACCAAGTAAGTATTTATGTAAACTTATTTGCCCAAGTGTACACATTTTCCTGTTTTCAAATTTTAGGCTAAACAGGTTCTTGTATAGAGGGGGTCTAACTGGCAAATTTTAGCCTAACAGGTTCTTAAAAACTAGGTTCTTACTTACGGGTTTTTACTGTATTGTCAGTTAGGAACAGTTGATCAAAAACTTGTAAACATATCTCTTTGGCAACTGGTCATTATGATGCGATGATTTATAGGCATAGGAATAATGCTTTTATTTTCTTAGCTCTCAAACTACTTATAATAAGTACAGTAGAACCCCGCTAACTCGAACTCCCAAGGGAAACCAAAAATAGTTCGAGATAGCGGGGGGTTCGAGTTGGCCAATAGTAAATGACTGAAAAACAAGGGCAAGGGGAATGGGTTTGAGTTCGAGATAGCGGGGAGGTTCTACTGAAGTTAGGTTTTGTTTCATGTGAAAATAAGAACTTTTTTGTGAAGTGGCTGTCTGGCGTGTTGCAATAAACTCTGGGTACAGCTTATCTGCAAGTCCTGTGTTCAATTTATCACTCTCAATGATTGCCATACAATTCTTTGAATGTCATTTCAGAGAATTTAGTAGGGAGCGAACAGGGGGGGTCGCTAAAATTTAATGTAATAAGATACTCCCGGTTCCCGCCCCTCCTGTTATGGTTCCCACCTGTGTGCTTTGTTTGATATTATGCAATATTGCAAAAAAAAACTGTGAACAAGCTCCTAAGTGGGGGTATAGGGTGAAAATCGGTGAGGGAGCGTGCTAAGCGCAGACTGGGGAGGAGAATGAAGTCCACGCTCAGCTCACTTGGGTCGCCGCAGTACGTGCTCGGTTTTTCGCCCTATACCCCACGTAGGAGCCTGTTCACAGGTTACTCCCAGGTGCCTACCCCCTGTTCCTCCTGACTTAGTAGGATGTGAATACAATGATATGGTAGTATTCTTTTCACATTTTCTACAGAAATAGATACTAATATACAGATTTGTTAAGAAATTCTGTAATGTTTGCAAATGTTTAATATTTGCAATGTTTAGGAAATAAGTGGCTCGTTTCTAAGACAGATACTTCACATTACATTGTCGGCAGTGCAGTGTGAAGAATATTTGTTAACAGGCTTGCCAGACCTACAAGGATTAAAACAATAATTATTATTAGAGAGAGAACAGGAAAAATTTACAAACAGATACAAGAGTTAACCGGAAAATAAGTAAACCGTTGCCTTGGACATGACCCTCATTTTATTGACAACTAATTTCTTACACAAAGCTCATCAAAATTTGATGAAAATAATAATAAATTATTAAAATTAAATTAAATTTCAAAATTTGAAATTTAATGGGTGGTATTTACCCCTACCTCTCCTTCGCCAAGTTCAGCTCTCAATTTTAGCCAGAAACCCCTACAAGTGTCTGTTTTAGCTCAATACAATGCAGCAACTAGAATTTTTTTAGTAGGGTTGTCGGTTGTGAACTTGTTTCGTGAAAACAAAATACAGTTGAATCCCGCTATCTCGAACTCTCAAGGGGAATGGAAAAACAGTTTGAGATACTGTAGTGGAGAGTTCGAGATAGCCGATAGTAAATGACTGAAAAGCAAGGGGTTTGAGTTTGAGATAACTGTGTTTGAGATAGCGAGATTCAACTGTATGACCATCGTAACTTAAAAGCTCATTTCTTGTTTTAGTTTGGAATAAAGTATTTCAAGATTTTGTACTCTGTTTCTTTGTTTACTTACTAGGCTTCTCTGGGGGTGGGGGGGTGGGGGCTTATGCACCACATGGTGCCTCCCCCCCCTCAAGGGGAGTTCTCCCAACCTAATGCTAGAGTAAGTAATTTTGCGAAACTAAACATCAACGACAAAAGCACAACGTGGGAACGAAGGCCCTTTTATTAATAATATTCATGATGCATCTTCACACAAAATTGTCTTCAAATTGAAGAGTATGTTCTTATAACCATTTGCTAGTCCTTTAGGAATTCCATAAATTCAGCAATGATATTCATGAACATCACCAGCTGACTGGATAAATAAACAGCTTTAACCCTTTCGCTCCCAGAGTCAATCCTAGAGTCAATAAATGTGATTGTAACTTTTAAGCCTGTGGATGAAAACCTGGTGTGTGACCATTCAAATGAAAGCTATTGAGCAGTACATTCAAGTGATGCTGTTTGTTTTTGACAATTTTGCAAACGAAATTTGAGATTTTTTCCCTCAGTTTTGAACTTAGCACATGGTATCCACGACATGGCTCATCCTCTGACTTTGAATGATTGTCCTTTGATAGCAAGCAATCCACACAAGCTGTTTTTGGAGTCTGTACTCAAAGAAGCCAGCAGCATGAATGTAAAAATAACTAGTAGCTTGTACGTTGTATTTGACAACATTGGATTACCAAAGTCTTAATCCAAATTCTGAATCAAACTCCCAGTTGTATGACAGTTGTATACTGTTCCTTCTCTGCCTGCGTGTGAGTTCATTTTGATGGATTGAGGATCACTCTTCGTCAACTTCAATGGAAATAATATGTTTTCCTGGTACCATAGCTAAACCAAGAATCCTTGGTTCCTCCTTCTCATCTGCCACAAATATGGGAAAAACAAACATGAGATATTGAGGTAAATTAAACTACAGTCGAAGCTCCCGTAAGCGGACACCCTTGGGAAGAAGAAAAAGTGTCTGAAACTGGAGCTGGCCGCTTACGGGAATGTGTAAATACAGAGTTTGTATAAGATAGTTAAAACAGGGGCTCAGAGAGCTTCGACTGTATTTCACACAATGTGGAGCTTTTGGCTTGAAATACCAAACCTTTGTGATAATAATTATTATCCGAGTGACTAAGAAGTGTTGTGTAACATGGAAATATCATGATAGTCTTTATTTGTGTGCTCAATTCATTAAGCCCCCTCTCTAATAAGCCCCCCCCCCCCCCCCTTCTTGAGGCCTGGAATTAAATAAGCCCCAAAACTTTCTCTTATGTTTGCATCAGGCTATGTAAGCGTGTGTGCCATTTTCTATTATTTTTCAAGTGTAGTACAGTGGAACCCCGATTTCTCGAACCCTTGATTTCTCAAAAACCCTGATAACTCGTTGAACCAAAAGTTGTTTCCCTTGGACTTGTTTCACTGTAATTTTACCCCCGATATTTCAAACTTCCCGATTTCTCGAAACAATTTTTGTTCCTGTGGAGGTTCGAGAAATCGAAGTTCCACTGTATGTTGGTGGCAGGGAATGGTTGCCTTCAATAAAAGGTTACGGCTGGCTGCCCTGCAGTGCTGAACTCAGATAACATACCTAAGGAACCAACAAACTCCTGACATGATCCTAGAATAATGTTCCTGTCCTGATCAGTGCACAGGAAGGACCCAATCAATGTTCTTCCATCAGAAATCTTTATTCTCATGATCTTATTCAGCCATAACTCTAAAAGCTTCCTTTTTTCACTCTTTTCTGAATTATCACTATTGTAATCAGTCTCCTAAAGAAAATAGACACAAATATTATTGTACAAGATTCAGTTGTATGCCTTGACCAAACTAAAATAACATTTTTTAGTTAGAGTAGTTTTCAATAATAAATTAAATTATTGAGTGTCGAAAGTAATCACGGAATTGCTTTGGTTTTGCTTTACTATGCTCTGTGATTGGTTGACAAATCTCGCGCCACCTCAACCAATCAGATGCAAAACCAAAACCAATCGCGACCGCACTTGGCGACGGTTACGTGTATTTGCTCCGAGTTCTCATTGGCTCATTGCATTGTTTACGTTTGTTGTAATTGCTATTGTAATTGGTTTGGTTTTGGTTTTATGCCACTTTAATACTGTCAGTAATCAGGTCAGTAATTGATTCAATGAACAGAAAAAATTACTACTTGGGGGGGAGGGGAGGAGTGAATGATGCAAATGACTGACTGATTGATTGATGATCGATATTTAACAGTATTATTGGCTTGTAGCAAAATATGAAGGTGGTAGAAAAATGTACACCATTCGAATTGTTTAAAATTTTAGCCTAATATTAACAATAAAAAAGCCAAAGGAGTGAATTTTTCCTTAGTAGAGACTTCGACGAAACCCACGTTAGTTGTTGACGTTGATTCTTCATACCCTTCACTGTCCTCGACAATCTGTATAAAATGATAACAAAATATGTTAGAGATTTGAAAAGTACAGTGGAAGAACTGCAATGAAAATAATTTATTACCAAGTCTGCAGAATATTCGTCTAGTCCGTCCGCCATGTTTTCCTGTAATACTCGGCAGGGACTAAGTAGGAACATTCCCGGATGTTAGGGTGCGGTTCCCCGGATATTGCGATTGACCAATAATCTTTTGATGACGTCAGTTTCATTGCGTCGCAGTTTTTTCGAGGAGTCCATCTTTGTTGGGTGTTTTGTAATTTTCGCGAAGGAAAATCCATTTCCATCGAACTCTACGAAAGGTTTTTCACTTGTATAATATAGTAATTCCCTTTATAGTTATCCCAGTTTTCCACATTTAGTGTATTTTATTACTATTAATGCCTCTGAACCTGAGAAATATGGTTCTAAAGTTAAGAATCGCCGTCGTTTGCTCCAGCAACCAAAACCGCAGTATGGAAGCACATAATTTCCTAAGGTAAAGCCTTTAACATCCAGAAAATCGTCTGAAGAGACGCTATTAATGTCTTAATGTGATAAGCGACGAAATACTGACGTTTATTTCGTTTTTAAGGGAAGAAATACGGTAGGAATATTGTTTCGTTTCTTTTGTTTCAGCAAGCGCGGTTTCAACGTGAAATCCTTTGGCTCCGGAGCTCAAGTGAAGTTGCCTGGCCCAGCACCTGATCGACCAAACGTTTATGCATTTGAAACGACCTATGATGATATGTACCGAGATTTACTGAAAAAAGACCCTCAACTGTATCCAGTCGATTTTCGAAGTTTAGGGTTGTTGCTTTTCAAGAGTAGCAAACAAAGGCGGTAATCCGGTAAAAAAATTTGCTCAGATTCTATTTGCATACCATCACGTACGACACGCTAAAACAGTTCCCCTTTGGTATATCATTTTCTATTTTAGAAAATAGGGAATTGGAAAGGATGGATTGGGTAAATTCCATTTTGCCCTGTAATAGCTTGGTTTTGCTTTTCTAGGTAAACAAGATGGTTAAATGTTTGAACGTAAGTAAATTGGGTTGGAAAAAATTCAAACGACGTCATTGCGTTGTTTGGCACCACAGGGGATTTTATTATTATTTCTTTGCAGCTTACTAGAAGTTGACCAGAATGTACCAGCTCAAAAGTGTGAAGCCTGTGTGACCAGTTCAAGAATTAATGAAATGAACTTTCATGAAGTTCTCATTGTTTTTGTGAAAGTAATTAAAAATTAATGTGATTGAGGGGCACAGTGCTTTGCATAGTTGAGACAGACAGACGGGAGTGAAAGAAGAAACGGATCTGGTTGTGGCAAAGGTAAAACCTCGTTTCCTGAGACAAGTTTTAATGTGAAGTTTTGCATTAGGAGAGCATTTGTGTTAATAAATCTTCAGTATGGATCACTGTGTTACTAGTGAAATAACCTGCTGAATTGTCGACCCCCTGCCAGTTCTTTCTCTAACCTCCCATCAATTTCCCTCCAACTACTTGGCTTTATTGTCAAAAGCCTTAATCCTGAAGCCTGTTTAAAATTACAGACTTCTCTGTGCTGTCTTGCAATATTGTCAGTGAACAGTTTTCAGTCGAAGTATAAACCTCTCTCAAACTTTTTTTTTTTGCAAAGAAATTGACTGAAAATTGAGGTGAGGAGAAATGGGTATAACTGTAGAAACTCGATCATCTAACAAAAAAAAACATGGTAAACAAACACCAAATGTCCATATAGATTTTCTGCAATGTGCCGCTAAAATGCTTGGGATTCCTTCCCCCAAACAGTTTGAAATGCGTGAAACCGGTCCTGCACAAAACATTCATCTGCAAAGAAAGGACTTGGGGTGTTGATTGAGCACTGGGTCTGTGAATCTAAATTTGGTTTCCAGAGAGATGAACCTGTCCCCGTAATGTAGCCTTGAAAGCGGAAATAACATGTTTGGAAAATCCAGCCAAGTTCATTTTACGGTCAAAGCGAATTACTAGTGTGGGCAGTCCTGAAGGAGTTATTTGGCACTTGGTTGTTTCCAGTTATCCTCGTGTATATTTGGTTTGGAAATGATCATTCAAATTCCAGTCAATGGTATCCACTAATCCCAACAAATAAGTGCCTGTGAACAGCATTGAGGGTACATCCATGAAGAAATAGAAACAGATTGTCGTCAGAGTAATGAGATTGATGCATGTATCCTGAGTTTTCCTTGGTTTCACTGCCCTTCGACTTGATGAAATGCGCTGGAGCAACCCAACGGAGTGGAAAGAAGCAACCACTGTAGACTGATCAATCGTAAGGTTGAGTTATCACAACATACAAAGTTGAAGAGCTGATGTACCTGTCCGACTAACACGAGTCTGTCAACTCGCATTTCAACACTTGCTCTCAGACTCTTGCTTGTTTTGACCGACTCAATTACGTGGTTGGATACACAAGTGAAACAAAGAAGCATAGACCAAATGTAACTGAATGTTGGCAGCTTTTGCCAGACCTTTTGAGATGCTTGGGACATGCAAGCACAAATTAACAGCCATATTTTACAGTGATCATTTTCTTTTACCTTGGAGAAAGAACATTCATATGAATTAGAAAGAGCTTTGGTGAAGTTCTAAACTCAAAATAGCTGTTATGGTAACCCTGCAGATGCAACGCAATGGTTTCTTCAGATTTACTTATCCCTAATTTTTAACTCGTGAATGCGAAAGCAATGAATGGGTTGTAGCATTTGATGGACGCTCCGTTGTTGGGCTGTAAACTTTGCACTTTTAATTTATGCATTTGATATTAATTTATTCATTAGCTCATAGGAAGCTTTGATTGGAATGTTGCAAAAGTAATGTGTTATTCCAGGAAATATCCATACCCCTGCCACAGAAGGTTTTATGGTTTGAACCCCCCCACCCCTAGATGGGCTTTTGAGACCCCCTCGGAATTTTCCAATGACCTTGCGAATGGATATTTTTCTAACATTACATACATTGGTCAAATCCAGAGAATGGTCAATTTTATTAAAATCCCTTTTGTTGCTTTATGCCACTTGGAGAGTTACACAGAAAAATATTTGCATAATTTATTATGAAAATACCCTGAGAGAATTTTTAAAGCTGAGTAAATTTTTTTAGCCTGATTCTCAGACGGTCCAAGTCACTTGGGAGTGAGAGCGAGTGACCCGGACCGTCTGAGAATCAGGCTAAGTCGATTTTAGTGTCTTCACTTTTATACAAATTCATTTCAGTAAAAGTTAATAAGGCAAGAAATTATTGTGGATTGTACATTTTACACTCCACAGTATGATAACGGCCTTCATGAATTGGTCATGAAGTGAAAATGTCTGGATCTTCCAAAAGGCTAGTGGGGGTCAATTTTGTCTGGCCAAAAATTATGTTGACACGGTTTCTTCCAAGCACAACCCATATTCGCTGATTCATCAAATATTTTGCAGCTACAAAAGACTAGTGTATGTGTGGACAGGCAGATTTTTCTAAAACCCTTATGAAAATTGTGCTCTGTAATTAAATGGCTGAATTTTTTTCTGACGAGAATCCTGAGACCATGGTTACACTTAGAGAGCCAACTATGCCGGATTCAAAATGATCCCAGATTCACAAACAATTTTGATCCTGGATTCGACTAAATTGGCTCAGCATTGTCCACAATGACATGGGTGGGAAGTGCAGAGTTTTTAATTATTGCCCAATCAATAGAAAATATTAATTTTTACAAAGTATTTAACTGCTGCAGAAGTGGCAATCGAAATATTTCACAATAATTGTTGCGATGGCTGTACTGGGAAATATTGGATTGAGGTTGTGTAAAATCAACTGAGGGATAGTATTTCTCAGTATGGCCCCTGTACTTTGTTAGTAAGAAGTTGCTATTTCTATAAGATGATGTCGGCAAATTTGGTAGCGTGCAAAATTTACGTATAAAATTCAGTGTGAAGTTGAATGTGTGTGTTCTGTATGTTAGTTCATTCAGTTCTGATTTAGTGATTATCTTTGAAATGACTCGAAGACCAAGTTGCAATGTTATTTGACTTCGGGTCTGGATTTGTAAAAATAAGATAGGGAATTTTGGATTTTGTTAGCGGATTTACATGGCTGTGTGAAATTAAGGTATTCCTTTACCAATAAAATAATTATCAATTTGTAATCAGTACCTGTATCTCCAGATTTGTAGTTGTGGTTATAAGAACCTTAAAAATTGCCAGCAAAATTATGCATATTATTTGAGCTTGCCCAGGAAATGTTTGTTAGATAAATTGCCCAGCTTTCTCACCAACTGTAACACTTATGTATTTAGCATGATAATTCCATTGTTAACTGGCAAAGCTCTGTTAACCCTTGGACATGCAAGGGAGGTTGGGGGGAGGGGGTGGATGGAACACCCCCTAGATCCACCCCTCGCCCTCCCAAGATTTTTCACAACTTGGAAAGGTTCATTTACTTTGGGATGCAAAATCATCCCTTGGGAACATTTTTATGTGACAACTGTTTCTCCACTGATGTACCATGTTTTGACATGCAGGCTTATCCAAATTTTGAACAGGTGTAATTCTTCACATTCTGATGATAGTTTTTCATGTTTTCTCCAATACCTTTCCAGTTTTAGTTCATTTTAGCATCCCTTCGGGAATATTTTGTATCCATGCTATTTTCTGACATGAGAAAATAGATGGCAGATTTTATGACATCATAACCAACTGGTAACATACTAAAGGTTTGATGCTTTTAAGGTGTCTTAACTTGAAAACCAACCCCTATGTACAGTCGTGGGGTACGATTGGCATGTATGTCCAAGGGTTAAGCCCCTAGGAGATTCTGATTCCCCATGGAATCATCTGAGTTTTGCTCAAAACAAGTCTGTTTGTTCTCAGTTTCTATTGACTTTGATAGTGAGGGGTGAAGCTGCATCTCTGCCAACTATCAGCCATTAGTAAAACTCTACTGTACACTAATGCAAATGAGACAATCTGATTGGCTGAGCTACTCGTACACTATCAGCCATTAGTGTGCAGTGGCTGGAGGTCGTCTACAAAATTGCGGTTTCTTCTCGTTTCTCCGAAGTAACGAAGTTTCGGAAGAAGATTTAGAGTTAATACTAGACACTTGTTATGATTTTTACTAAAACAATTAGATTATTCGCTCTCAATTTCTATGATGTGATAGTTGATTCAGCCTATGGCCTCATCAACTATCACATCATAGAAATTGAGAGCGAATAATCTAATTGTTAAATAGAAACCGAGAGCTTTCAGTCTAATTGTTAAAATAAATTATTACCATCCTGAAAAGGAACCAAATGTTGCGGCCTTATGCGCCTACTCCCTACTGGCGTGAAGAGCTGAAAAGGATGGGGTGACCTCAACAGTTTATTGTCAAAGTTCGAATTCATCACTGTTCATAAAAATTATTCATTTTGAAAGATGCCCAAGCCCACCAAAAACATTAATTTATCAAGGCTGGTAACAACATTTTCACCACTGCAATTTATTTCTGTAGGATATGGAATAGTTTTGCATACATGTTGAGGTGTGAGGCTGTATTTAAAAAGTGTGGCACATAACTGCCATACTAGGTGGGATGCTAGTTCACCATCGTTTACCTCGCAGCATTTTTGTGAAGGTGTTTCCCCATCAACAATTCATTGGCACTCGTTAATACACCTGTATGTATAGATTGATGTTTATTGGCCGATGAACGTCAGTAATGGGCACCCGAAGGCAAGCGTGATAGGACGGCCGAGAGAGACATGGAGGAGAACTGTCGAAAAGGAGAGGGTGCAGCTTGGATTTGGAACGTGGAGGGAGGCAGAAACGGCAGCCAAAGATAGGGCAGCTTGGAGAAAGAGGATCAAAGGCCCTATTATATTCTCCACAAGAAGAGAAAGAAACGACGATGATGTAGATTGATAGACCGAGAGAAAGGTGGAGAAGTCCTGGTGGAGAAAGGGTGAAGGGTTGCAGGCTCAGCAGCAGCAAACTGAGTGTCTTGGAGGAGTACAATGTCCAACCCTATTCTCCATACAGGGAGAGGTAGATCAAAGCACTGTGGACTGAGTAAACTATCTTGACCAGAGGGCTTGAACTATTGACAGTCTTGACACTTACCGCACTGATTAGAATCAATGAATAAAAGAGTGCTGCCAACAGTGTTCTGTTAGTCCCAATCGCAACGACAATGTATGTGTCACCCGAGGAATCTGGCATGACATCAATGGGCTTCTGTTCACTTCTCTTTGTCGTGGCTGACTTGATGCTCTGGTATACCGTAAACAGTGCACACAAGTGGTTGTGGCAGTTGGTCTGCAAGTCATCTGTAGCAATAAGAGAAGGCCGCCCCCAGCTGTCCGTTCAATGTTATGAACTTGGATTGGAAATTCCTATTCATCTTGACATCAAAATAGCAAAGTATTCCTCGGGAGCTTTGGCCACTTATCACAGCATGCCGGAGCCACCCTCTACCCCACCCCCCTCCCCTCTTCACACATTATTGTTACAGCTTCCTGTGGTAACTGATGGGGTCTGATTTAACAAGCTTGGGAAATATTCATTGAAAACTCCTTTAGGCAGTTTTTTATTCATTACTCCAATAAATAATTGTTATTTACCATAAATATTTATTTGCTTCTCCTAATTTATTTTTTGGTAAAAGAGCTTGCCTTATTACTTTCTGCTACACCATATATTTTTATTGTCCACTCAACTTTTTCATTTCTACCGGCTGACCACTATTCATCCGTCAATCACTTTAGGACAGTATTTGAGCATTCTATTTCTTATTCTCCATTCAAGAAATAGTGAACATATACCAAACGTTTCCGTGACAACATGGTGGTGTTGTCAGAATATGTTATGTTACTTCAAAACAGCCCCCTGTTGTAAACCACTGTCTTTTGTCTACACTCAGAGACTAGACAGGATTATAGTTGTAAGTAGCATGATAAATTTTACAGGGCGGATTCAGGGGTGGGGGATGAATTGGGTCGCTAGCCCACCCCCCCCCCCCCCCCCCCCCAAAAAAAAAAAAAAATCTGCCAAAAAATTAAAAGCCAGTCAAAACATAGAAAATAGTATATAAAAGCGCACTGGGAAAGTGTAAAAATTGTTGCTGTTTTAAGCTACCATTAAAAAATTCTGGACCACCCCTGAATTTATATGACGTGAAGTATGAGAATTATAGGCGATTACAGCTAAGGGATGAGCATTATCATTGATTTGACCCCCCCCCCCCCCCCCCCCCCTCTTCCCTTTTAAAATTTACAAAGCTCCTTCACAATCAGGCAAAATAAGCATGGAACTACATACATTAAGCATTTTCCTTCATGTTTTGGAGATTTGACAACTCGGCCGGGAGATTTTGTCTGTATCTGGGAAAGTTGGAGGTGTGCAGTATGGGTTGGGGTAATATTGTTTTAATTTGTTTATTTCATTCCCGTGATTTAATTGGATGGGATGTGTATGCATATATTTGTATGGTAAAAGTAAAGCAACTTTATTTATGTCCTATGTAACATCTTGCTGCTCAAAACCATGAAACGATCCTTAACTCAAAGCTTATTAGATACAAACAAAATGGAATTCTTCACATGCTGGATAGGAACAAGAGAATAAAGAAATGCCCTGAGAGATTCCAAGAAACTGAAGAAGAGTTTGACCTTGTGGTTACAGTCGAAGAGAGAGTCTATGACCAGGTTATTGAGTGTAAGTACACCTCCTTCCTTTATTGTAATTGATTATTTATCATAGCCCCCAGGATATCTCAGTGGGGGGAGACTAACCGGGGGGGGGGGGTACCCTCATATGAAAGTGACGGGGATGCTCGTCAGAAATTTTGAATTAAACCCCTAAAGGAGACCAATCCGGGCGTGGCTCAAGCTTCATTTGACCCCTAAAAGATACCATTCTAAAAGAGGCAAAGAAGAGTTTGCAGTTACCGCTTTAATTAAGTTGCAATCGATCTCGGGTAATGAGACTACCAACTCATTATGACAGTGTTTTTTTTTTTTAATTTCTTCGTGTACAACCCTAAATGATAACTCAATGGCTAAAAATATCAGTGTTCCGACCTATACACCCTAAGCGATACCAAAATCCGTAATTTACACCCCTAAACGAGACGACGAGCATCCCCGTCACTTTCATATGGGAGTCTAGCCCCCGGGAGACTAACGGGGGGTGATCATCGGAAATTTTGAAAGAAAACCTGTAAAAGGTACCATTAATCTTGTGGGTGTGACTCAAATTAATTTTTACCCCTAAGAGGTACCAATAATAAATAATTATTATTTATTTTCTGACAAGTAGTTCCTGACATTTTTTTTATGGATGTTTACCCTAAAAGGTATCGGGATGGTACGACGATCACGCCTGTCACTTTTATATGGGAGTGCCCAGGGGGGCGGGGGCCTTCCCCTAGGTACATTGATATATGTTTTAAATAATAATTGACCAGATTGAGTTGAAAGGAGGCAGTCTATAGGTGCAGTGTAACACTTTGGCATTTTTTTGTCTTGCAATTTGTTGCGACACATGTTGCATGAAAAATTGCCTGGTATAACACATGGTCCCTGAGATGAACAGGTTCCTGATGCCTTCACTCTTGCAATGTTTTCATCGTAACAAGCGTTGCACACACAAAGTAAAAATTATCAAGTTCTACCTTTCACACCAATTGTGTGGTTTCAGAAAATATCCATCCCCCCTCATACCCCTGGAATTTCCAGTTTAGCTTCATACTTTTCTTTTTAGCTTTAGAGACCCCCCCACCCTCCCCTCGGAATATTCCAGTGACCTTCCTTGGGGTGGGTATGGATATTTTCTGGAACCACGTGCACATCAGCAACACTGACAGTAGCAGCAAATTTTATATGCATTGCCCAGGTCTTTTGTACTAAACAATGGATTAGACATTGTTTATTTTTACTGAGTGTAACAGCTACTGTAGTACTATGAATTAACATTTATTTAATGTTTTGGCTTTTTCAGATCTTGAACAAAGAGGTGCCCAAAGCTACTCACCAGTTCATGTGATAAACCTTGATATTCAGGATAACCATGAAGAAGCAACATTAGGAGCCTTTCTTATATGTGAAATGTGCCAAGCTGTGAGTAGAAACAAACCTTGTACTATCTAAAGTAGATTTGTTGGAAACTATTATCTGACAGTAAAATACTGGTAGTTACGTCAGGTGCTCTCACTGTCTGTTTTTCAAATTTCTCCTATTTGTTGCTCGAAAATTTTATTATTCCTGTATGGTGCGAAGCGCGGTAGCCTAATGGTTACTGCATTGGACTCTGGATCAAGCGGTCTGGGTTCAAGTGCTGGCCGGGGTCATTGTGTTGTGTTCTTGGGCAAGATACTGAACTCTCACATTGCCTCTCTCCACCCAGGAGTAAATATGGCTGCAGTTACATTTGCCAGAGCAACCTGGCAAAAAATGCTGGGGTTTACCTGTCAGTCTGTTAATTCTGTTACTTAGTTTCAGTGGTAGCTTTATTGGCATTTATGGTTGGAAATGATGTAAAAACTTTCAATATTCAAAATTATACTCTTCCAAACAAAGTTGTTACTTCTAAACTGTATTTACTTTTTGGTAAGGGTTTAATCTCTTAGTCTTGTTATCCTTTTAGATTGAAAGCCTAGATGACTTAGAAGATGAAATTGATGAGGTTCTTCCCAAACTCGAAAAGAAATGGACGAGAAATCTTCTTCATACAGTAGCTTTCTACTAAATATTAATTAATATTTGCACAAATAGATCTATATATTTTATTTCACTGTAAGTGTACATAGCTATTTACGATAATTTTTGTGATATACACTGTACTAGTTGTACCAAAGCAATTTAACTTTAAACATATATGACTTAGAGAGTGTAAAATAGGCTTGCTAATTTATCATGTTCGTTGTAATTTAAACCCTGTGGAAGACAATTGCAGCAATGAAAGTCTGTAAATGAATGAAAGAAAAGGAACAATTTTCTGGTAAATATTTAGGTGAAAGATGGGGGAGATTAAGGGCTCGAAGGAACAAAATGAGTAACAAAAAAAAGCATAAACAATATAAATAATTAATTATTGTGAGATTATGATTTAATGGCACGTTAGTCAGCCGACTAAAGTCTCCTTAAACCCTTCGCCCTTCATGGTCCCTGTTAATATATACATTGTAAGTGGGAACTTTTGATCCCCTGGATCCCTGGTTGGGAGATTAGCCAAGTGTTTAGAGTTTTTGCACCACTTATCACAGCACAATAATAATTAAATTATTTATTTATACTGCGTAATAATTAAATTGTATTGTATGCCTTCAATAACAGTTTGATTTGACTGTTATTGTTTTTCCTGACTTTTGATTCTTTTTGTACAAATAATTTATATAAAACCATCCTGACCATCAGATAATACGCAGAACAAAAAGTGAGTTGATAATTTCAATGATTATATAAATAGCCGACTATTCTAGAGAAGTGTTTCAGGCTAGATATATTACATTTGATCTGAAGTGGTTAAGATAATATTCCAAATAAACCTTTAAACTGCAGGTTTCTGGAACTTAAAACAACACTTGTTGTTGCAGTATTGAACCTGTCGAGCAGGCAGAGAAACAAGTCAATAATGTAGTAGTTTCTGCAACTTATAATAATTATTATTATAGTAATATGCATGTAAAAATTTTTTCTAAGTTGCAGAGTGTCTGCATTTGTAAAATACCCAGGGTTTACACTTGAAACAATTTTGAGAGGGGTGACCACATTATAGTGATTTTCATGGGTATGACTTGTGCATCTCATGTTTTTAATTTTTTTTCTGGGAGATGGGGGTATTGTAATTTGCTGAGGATGTTATCTTGGGAGTGTAAAAATGACTGAATTGTTTTGGGGTGTATTTGATTAAATGGAGGCTGATGGAGGTTATAACTATGCACCCATTAACAATGTTTCGAGTATATTTCCTGGGCTTAAGGCTAATTGTCTTGTAATGTTTTCACCACTACAAGTGGTCTTTTGTATATGTATTTGTTTTGCGCTTATAAAAACGCTCTTGGTAACTCTGCAAGACAGTAGAGTCCAAAATGTGCTTGTTCAAAATGGCTTCCTCGTAAGTAAATATTGTACAGGTCATGCTTGTAAAGCTTTAAAATTGATCCTCTTTTTATCAATTATTGAATCTATAAAAACAAATAAAAAATATTTTGTGTACACCATTGTGGTTTTGTTTCAATCAGTAACTTGTTCAAGTGAAGTTTGTTGACTAACAACGTTTTCTGGAGAATGAGAACCGCAACGGTGAATTTGTAAAGTTTCTATTTGGAATTGATCGCATTCTTTACACATTCAGTTGAGGATAGCTCTGACACCAATAGACAAAATGAATGGGTCTGGATTATCCAGAGTCTCTCAATTAAAATATAAACTAGTTTTTTAATCAATGTTGTCATCAGCGTAACCGTCGTGGGTTCTTAAAGTCCCTAATCATAATTACGACTATGAAGGCTACAACAGAAATGGCAAAATCGACCTAAAACACCGAAATAGCCCAAAAGCACAAGGTGAATTCTTTTACTTCTTTTTATTGAAAATACAACAAAAATTTACCGTATTGAACGTTTAAATTTAAATTTTTTAAACGCTGTTTCGAACTCCATACAACGCCTTATAGAGCGCTCAAATTCTCAATGGCCGACATTGTAACACAACATGTCTTAGTTCAGTCGAGAATCACGTTCCACTCGTAGCGCTTACATAACTCATTAATTATCATGAACTTGGGATTCCTGTGATCATAGCACCTTTGTGGTTTATTAACCCTTTTATTCACAAGAGTGCTAAGTTCAAAACTGAGGAAAAAGTCTTTGGCAAAATTGTCAAAAACAAACAGCACCAATGGTCACACTAGGCTTTCATCCAGACTCAAAAGACAAGGTACATAAACAACAACCACATTAAATTTTATTGACAGTCTCTGTGACTGAGTGAAACAAAAATACATTCTGACCCAACCCCGTTCCCAGGCTCTCTCTCCTTTTCCTCCCTTGGGAACGAGGTTGATTCAGACCAACAGCTTAATTAAACTTGTGAAACTTTCAAATTCTATTAAACTATAATCTGGTTGATTTTTATGGCAAAAGTTATAACTTGTGGGATTACTCTAACCACTATAACAATAATAGCCACAAAACAAACATGTTGGCTGGACGGATTCATTAACTTTTCCAAGGGGTGAACATGGAAGGGTTTTTTGGAGGGGGGGGGGGGGGGGTGGAATTGACAATTACAGTATTTTGGGGCTGTTGACGGGGGGTGGGGGGGGGGGGTGAGAAATTTTCTCTGGTGGTTTTTTTTTTGGGGGGGGGGTGAATGGTATTCTAAGATTTTTTTTTGGGGGGGGGGAGGGTTAAGATTAACATGTTTTGTGATGTATGGTTTGGGGTATTTTTTTGAACAGTGTAGTATTTATCATAAATTATGGATATTATTTTTGGAGTGTTATATAATGGTTTCATGTGCACAGTTTAGGGAACAAGTACCAGTTGACACCCAATTTCGGTCTCCGAGAACTGACTGAGCTCACGGTTAGTAAGCAACATAACAACTTTTGGAGTGTTTTTGAGTGTTTATGCTATTCTTTGATTGGATAATAAAATCAGAAACTTTACAAGTGTTTCCACAATGATTTGTCAAAAACGGCACTTGTTCCCCGACTGTGCACATTCCCTTCTCTTAATGCCTCAACTGGGATAGCATTACCCAGCCCTAACTGAACAGTAACAACTTAGTAGGTTAACTGTACTGTGCTTATTCCAAGCTGAATAGAAAACTGAGGGAACTGTCCTTCTTTGATGGTGGTTTTTACATTCTTCTTGTGGTTTTTGAAACTAAACTTCACAGCGGGGCACTGAATGGAACCGCTACCACCACGTCCATGCCAAATGATTGGACCAGACATGGCAGCTTTCACATGGTACATAACACCTTTCTTGAGAAGCACCGGGCGGTCAAACAGAACATCAAAGCCATAGAAACTACCTGATCCGTCCTCTACGTCTTGTAAGTTCAATAACTCCATTTGCAAAGAAGAACATTTTTCCTGTTTTGGTAGCCACAACTGAACCAATAGTGGAATCTTTGATCGTTACCGTCACCTCATTTCCTATTCTCGCTTCCAAACATGCAGATACCATACAAGACAATGTCTCTATCAACCACAAAGTGAAGGCTATCTCGATGGTATGACTGATATGTTGATCCAGTTTCCAGCACTACGGAGGTAAATCGACAACATCGTTGCCGCAGACCATTTCTTTTAACTTTTAAGAATTCCATTGGTGCAGTTAAAACTGAGTTGTAATACTCCACCATAGTAAACGCCTCTTGTGGTGTCAGTATTTTACGATGAAGGACAGCTTTGTTGAAGTCATGCCGTTTCATTACTGGAAAACGTATTGCTTTGACAATCTTGTCGCCAAGTACTGTTCTTTTTGTTGCACCATCAGGTTTCATACTCAGTCGTTCGCATTCCTTTGCTGCCCAGCTGTCGACTGCTTTAAACAAGTCGACTTCTTTGATGTTTAACGAGTCCCTCTGAACGAGCGCCTCCAGCAATGACCTCTCTATTGTGTCGAATCCCTCTGTTTTCACTGCGTCTTCGGTGTGTTTGTCAATCACCTCCCAGCACTGATTCACCAGACTTTTCTCTTGATAGTTTTGAGCGTGAGCCATGACGCAAAACACATTAGAAACATTCAAGACTCGTTGCAGGTATTCAGTGCATCTGTCAACAAGCGAAGGCAAGATGTACTTTTGGGCTAAATACAGCACTTGCATGACGTTCTCTTCGTTCAACTTCACTTCGTCGCAGTACATAAAGCGAAATAGCTCTAGCAGACTCTCGTACTCACAGTCAGGGAGAACGATAGAGTTGGACGTCTCCGCAAGGTCACCAAAGAACATGGCAAAAAATACTGGGCTGCTTTATCGCCAGCACGAACTTATGAGCAGGAATCACCTTTTTGCATTTCTTGTTTACATTCGCGTCCAGTTGCACTGGGACGACAAAGCTTACATCGCTCAGAAGCTCGTTGTTGAACATAAACTTGCTTCTTGCTCTAATGGTCGGTCTTGTTGTTTTGCCACGTTTCTTTCTGAGACGACATTTTGAAGAAAGAATTGCATAAAATCGAAAAATACGATGAAACCTGAACTGTATTTTGCAAAATGGCGGGAAATCCGCGCCAAAAAACACAAACAGCAGAATTTCACCAGGCGTTCTGCGTGACCGAGGGAGACTACAAACGAATACTTCGTTATTTAGAGCCCAGTTCTACTCGTCCACTTCCTTTTTCCGTGCCAACTCATTCAACATGGCGGGCGGCAAGAAACTCACAAAAGAAGACGAAATTTTTACTGCAAAACTTCAGTAGAACCGTCTCCACGAAATCTTCAGCATTATTCTATGCCAACGCGTTCTTCATCTCAGCCATTCCCCTTGTAAGCAATGTCGTTTTAATGTTTATTTCACCGTTGTAAATAATTTTTTTTATCACGTGCCCTTTGTTTGTGGGGATCAGTGATTAAAAAGCGATGTTTTCCTGATTTCAGGGCTGTTTTGGAGGATCCACCAAATGGATCCTTATTCTTCTGGCATCATGTTTGTGGTGATGACTTTGATCAGTACGTGGCTAGTGGCTTTTGCCTACAAAAACGTGAAATTCCAGTTGAAACATAAGTAAGTGCTGCAATTCAATACCAACAGATTGAGCCTCCTTACGTATCCTAATGTTATTGGTCAGTTATAAATGTGGCTGTAGTTGTGTTATATTAACTAAGAAGAATAGTTGAGTATTTTTAGGCTTTAATAATGAAGTATTGTATTGTGTAATGAAGTATTATTATTGTAGGCCAGTTTATATATCTTTTTAAGCTCATTTAATATTTATTCATTAATGTTTTTTTTTAATTGAAACAAAAAGATTCATTAATAAAACAACAATCTCAGAGTTTGATTATTGAACTAATGGAACTTTACTAATTATGTTATTTATTCATTACAATTTACAGCAAGGCGCCCAAAAGTATGACCACTTTTAATTAATTCACATTATTTCGTGCATGCAGACTATCCAATCAGAAGCCAAATAATGGCTATCCTTGACTTCTGATTGGATAGTATATGCGCACGAAAGAATGTGAATTAATTAAAAGTGGTCACACTTTTGGGTGCCTTGCTGTAATGGAATGCAAAGAATACACAAAATAAAATAAGATTGATCCATAAAAGGGTTGATGACGCAGACATACCAATTACTGATTGACTGATTTTTAAAGTATTTTTTGTTACATACAATGTATATTTCAGGATTGCCCAGCGTCGAGATACTTCAGTTACCAAAGAAGTTAGCATGGAGCTGGATTCTAACAAGAAATTGACCCGCCAAGAAAAGGATGAAAGGTTCAAATTTTATCATTCTTTAACTTCTGTTATACATTGTAATATAAACTTTGATTGGCTAAAAAGCTGCTTTTTGTGAGTATTTAAAACTCAGAAAGATGTGTTTTATTATTTCGTGTATGTTGACATCTACATCATAAAGCCTGTAAAAAGCCATTAAAGATGATTTCCAGTCCGTACTGCGCAAGCTCAGGGTTTATTTACATTTTTGTTTTGAATTTGTTGATACGTTACACTTTGGTGATAGCGTACATGAAGTTGTTATGAAGTTTTGAGTCCCCGCCATTACGTGTCGTTGAATTACTGAATGCTCGATGAGCTGAAACGTCGGTGTGGGATAATGCCGAGGTTCTTCTACTCGTTATTATTGTTTGGCAAGGATATCTGGCGTTAATAATGAAGAAAAATGTAAGTTTGTACAACAATTTCTATTTTTGTGGGTATTTACATTCCTTCATATGCGACTCATAAACATAGCAGGCGGAGATTGCGCAGTATGGACTGTTAATCATCTTTAAGCCATGTACATGTATTACAGTCATAAAACTCTCCAGTGAAATTTTGCGGTTCAATGGCCATTTGGTCCATTTTGTTTCCTAGTTTTTCTTTACCCTCCAGTCCCCCCCCTCTCCCCTTTCGTGCAGGCTCATGGCTGGGTTGTACCATGGGAACGGTGCTCTGTTTATGTTTAGGGGCTGGCTGGTCAGCAGTGGAGGCCCCTGGATGTATGTAGTCTATCAGTGCTTTAGTTATTTACCCCACATTCTTTAATTGGTTGCCACTTTCATATAATAATTCTATATGCAATATGATAATGCTGTGAAACTAATAAATAAAATTATGATTTCTTTTTTGGTAGAATCCTTTGGAAAAAGAACAAGGTTGCTGAAACTGAAGCTATCACTTTCTCCATATTTTACAACAATGCCCTGTACCTGTTTTTGATCCTGATAGCATCATTTTATGTTCTGCGAACATTTAATCCTGCTGCGTATCCTTTACAGTGTTTTCCACTTACATGATAATGGTTAGTTTATTGGGCTCTGGATCAAATGGCCTGTGTGTTTGTGGCCGGGTTATTGTGTTCTGTTCTTGGGCAAGACACTTTACTCTCACAGTGCCTCTCCCCACCCAGGAGTATGAAAGGGAACCGTGGAATTGTTGGGCCAACATGACTAAAATGCTGGGGGTAAACTGGGATTGATACATCGTGGACTACTAGCATCCCATTCAGGGGGAGTAGCAATACTGCTACTAAGTTGCTACATGCCACAGAAACTGGAGTTAGGTGCTGCCATTGATGAGCCACCTAGCTCTCTAATCCCATTAACTGGAACACTGACTTTACGGGAATGGTTATGAGCAATGTCTTATCACTTGTTTGATGTTAGTGTAAGCATCCCCTGGGCTAAAAAATCTTACTAGTTTGAAAACCTGTCTCCATTTCCGTGAATTCAGTATCTAAATTACCATGACTACTCCTGTCTGGCCTCGTAGCTGAGTTGGTTTGAGCGATGTTGATCTGAACCAGAGGTAATGGGTTTTTATCCCCCACTGGTCAAAGATTTTCTTTGTACTCCCAGTGGTCCAATTTCTTTTCTAGGGCTAGTAGTCTAGGGGGATTTCATAGGTGTATTACTCAGTTTCTAGCACTCTCGTATACACAACACATACACTGCAATAAGATTTCTAGCTTGAAATCATACTTTGGCAAGTTTAAATTTCACTAACTTTTGTTTTCGCTTTGCTCTCATGACAATTCCTTAACAGCATTTTAGAAACTATCTGCTCTCCACGTCCCTGGCTGGTGGTGTTCTAGCTTTGCTGTCAACCGGGTCGTCATCCTCTTGAGAAGGAAAAGGATCATTGTTGCTCAGCTGTCTTCCATTTATTGATTTTAATAAATGACATAGTCAAAATATTTACTGTGTGTTCAATTTTAATTCCTTGTAGTGTTAACTGATCTTTCATCGTTGACCTTTTGCGCAAAGCCCAGAATATTAATTTTCCTTCATAGTTGCCACAGTTTTAAGGCTGGTTCACACTTACGGCACAAGCATTAGCACAAGCAACATACGCAGTAACTTGTTGATCATTAGCAGCATTTGTCCTAACAAAAGGAACTAATGATCAACACATTACTGTGTCTGTGTATGTTGTGCTTTTGTTTGTGTGTCATACCTGTAAACCAGGCATTAGGGATTGTTTTTTCAATATCAGGGAATTTAGTATACTGGCTATACTGGTTGCTGCAGGTTTTGATAACTAATTTTTGATAGTATGGTATTGTTTTATGCAAAATATTGACCATGTTATTATGGTCAGTGAAAATTGTTTTTCTGGTCAGTGTAAAATCAGGGATTTGTTTTCTTTATGGGTGGTAACCATTTGCTTGCCAATTGCGATACATTTCCTTGAATCGTTTCTTCTGAGAGTTTGTTGATACATGAAGATGATATCCCCAAATATTGATGGTTTCTCACCTTGGTTTTGGTTTTATGACCTTCATTAGAGCAGCTTTCAATATTGAGCATTGAAAGTAATCTGGAATTGCTTTGGTTTTACGTCGCTCTATGATTGGTATAAAAAACAAGCTCCACCTATTCATGATTGATTTTGCTTGTCTCCTAATGATCACCAGTTGTATCACATTCAGTCACCATAGACTAACAAAATGGTCTTTGAACCTTTTTTACAAGTATAACCATTGAAAAGAAACTTGCTTTTTGAGCGGCAAACATTTTGTGTTCAGTTTACGAATAAGTTGTGAGAGGTGCAGGGGCCAAATGGTTAGTGCGCTGGACTCCAGATAAAGAGATTCAGGTTCGGGTGCTGGCTGGGGCCATTGTGTTGTACACTACCTTGGGTAGAGCAACCTGGCAAAATGCTGCGGGTAACCTGCTATGGACTAGCATCCCATCCAGGGGAGTAGCAATACTCCTAGTCGCCTCATGTTATGAAACAGGAGAAAAGATGCCGGTTGAGTCACCAGGCTCCAAAAATGCTTTACTGCATGTATGAATAAGTTAGGGTGTAGGATGCACAAGACTGGAGTGCTAAAATACAAGCAAGTGTGCAGGACACTGAGAATGATGACCATAAAAGGACGGTCTTACACCAAAACAGTTTCATTAAAGTGTTTGTATTGTGACCATATAGATTCCTAATGGAAATAAAGTTTTGCGGAAGTTGTCTGTCAATGAATAGTAATTTAATGTTTGGCAATCCCAATATTTTACAATTTTATTGAGACAAAACCCCTCATCAAACAGTTTCGCAACAGTTCCCAATCAAAACTGGCTGAGGCACTGCACTGTTAATAAAAACACCAACATATGTATGTGGTGAAGAGTGGGGGGAGGGGGGATGCATTGCTGTGAAATTTTCGAATGGAAATATTGTTTAAAACTAATGTCAAGATTATCCAGATGCTAAACAAAGGTAGGAATAATGTGTGTTCTTTTCTTTCCAGTCATAAAGCTGTAAAAATAAAGTTAAATTCATAGGTGCATAAATTATGCATCTTTTATTTCTTTTAGCAAGAGGGGAAAGCTAAAGGGAGTGGTATTTACTGTAAAGCAGGATTCTGTCAATCATAAAAGTATCCAGCCAATCACAGTGAAGTAGGCATATTATGGGCTATCTATTATTTTAACATTTGACCAACTCCTTGAATTGATGGTTGAGGAGAATTGAGAATTTGATCAACTTTTGTCCATACTTGAATGTTTCTTATTTTTCTGTTGATGTGTTTAATAAGAAGGATATTACCTTAAATCTAAAACTTATATTAGTTGCTAAAGTTTTGTAGTGACTTTTCTACTCTTTTCAAGTTGCCATGTGAAAAAGCATGATTTTTCGGACAACGAGTACTGCAAGATCTCTGTGAAAAGGAAACTCTTTTGTCACGTGAGGATTTGTAAGGAGAAAATATAAATGATCATTTATCACATAAATATATTTCCTAAATCATGTATTATCTTTTATAGTATGATGATCCAAACATAGCTTCTATTATTTCCGTATTTTTATAACAACAAACGGTATTATTTCGTTTAAAACTGTGCGAAAAAACTTAATCTGTGCGCAATTATCTTCTGATCGATATTTCATTTTCTTCCTACTTGACCCACGTTCCTGCCGGCGACAAAGGCAGCTGCGCAAGTCGCAGTCGCCATCTTTCAGAAACAGAGAATTTTTACATTTTTCCGCTCCTAATTTATTTCCTATTTCACTGGCTTGCTAAGCTGTATTCTCTCTCCAGATGTGACGACTGAAAATGTCTTCGACCAGCAGTAGAAAGAAAGAATTACAGTCCTCCGCTGAAGGCTCAAATGGTAGGTACTAGGTAGCTCAGCGTATAAATTTCCGTGATTTGCATGTGTCTTACGATACTATTTGGGTAACATTCATCCCGTTAATTTTTCCAGTTTGATTTCAAAGCATTTAGATGAATAGGATGATCGATTCCTGCTCTTATTTTGTGAAATACTTGTATGTGGACGAGAAAATGCTAGGTTTTCAAGCGTGATGTTTAGTGTTTTGAGAATTGGCGCGTTCATCTGACGGGGGTGCATGCATGACACATGCTTTGTCCCTTGTTTTGTAAGCTTACTTGTTCATGCATTATTACGGTGGAAATTTCCCCACAACATCAATTTTCCCAGAACTCAAGGGTTTTAGCGTTATTTTTACTTGTGGACAGAGTTTTCGTCGCCTTTACATCGTAAATTTAAAAGTTCGCGCTACGGCGCGAATCATCGAGTCGCTCCGGTCTCGCCGGCTTTAAACCGTGTGGGATTTGGGAAAGAATCGGGAAATATCACCGCAAAAAACTTGGATTTCCATTCATTGATTCTTATCCGAGTTGTGTGTGTTAAGTAGCTTAAAGCACAAATTGTCACATTGAAGAATGTGATAATTTTTATGCTAAAACTCAACATATTTACGGCTCAGCTAAATCTTTTGACGGCTTAGCTACCGTCTCGTGTCCGCTCGTACATTTGTACGTGGACGTCGGACCGAAAAAATTATCGTAAATGACGAAGTTCAAGATGAAATTAGTTAGAATACCATGTGGTTCTTGTTGATGAAAGTGATCACTGTAAGGCCAAATAAGGTATATATAAAGTGGCAGGGTTGCTTCTCTTTTAAAAGCTATTTCTTGTGAGCAATATCACTGATTCTTTGAGTGCAAGACATGTACACTGTATGACAGACATGACAGTGTGAGCAGTTTGTTCTTCTAGACTGAAAACGTTTATGTAGATCTCTGGATACCCTGGGAGTAGAGGTTTTCCTGAATCCTACGACGGTGACAGTGAAGTGAAAGAGAAGAGATTGAATTTCAGAGAATCCTTAGGGGCCGTCGACATATTCCCAATTGCCCCAACATCCACTGGACGTTTAGGGGGGGGAAGGGGGAAGGAGGAGAAAATATTTGGACGAAAAAAACAAAATGATGCATTTCTTTTTATTTTACTTCATGTTTAAGAACGGAACATAAAGAGAAAACATAGTTCAGTAGAAAATGAGAACAAATGAGAACAATTTTGCAATTATTTCACTTACACATGTGATTGCTGGATCGCACGTAAATCTCACTTTCGTCGCTCGTGTATGGGCCCAAACATGAGCCTGGTTGCAGGCTACTCTAGAAAAAGATCGGACAGCAAAATTCCAAGTGGGCATTAAGAAGGCGAGGGGGGGTCTGACCTAAACGTCCAGTGGACGTTAAGTGGGGCAATTGGGAATATACATATCGAAGGCCCCTAGTCTGTCTACAAGCCATGTGGCTTATCAGGCTGGCCTTAATGACGGTTTCCTTAGCATGAAGTGACTAAGAGTATTAATATCGCTTGGATGGATTGCTAGTAAACATTCTGTTTACTTACTACAAAGCTGCCCCGGGTTGGCCTTTGTACCCCAAAGAGAAAAAAAACTTTTTTTTGACAAACCCTTCGCCTCATTGAGTGGTGGTGACTTAAATTGAAAAAAATTGCATAAATGTCAATCTGGGTTGGTTCATCACTGACATTTTACATGGAAATCTTTTACATGGTGGTAAATGCTTAGTGCATTTACCACAATGACTATAATAGTACATCAAATAAATGAATAATTGCTACACTGCAAATCCTGACCACTGAAAAAAAATCAGTGGTTCAGGTGGGACTCGAACCCACGACCTTAGGGTTACATGTCCACTGCTCTACCATCTGAGCTACAGAGCTATCAATGGGAACAGCGTGTGAGTGAATCCCATTTTTCAGTGGTCAGGATTTGCAGTGTAGCAATTATTCATTTATTTGGTTTGCTTGAGGATGGTTCTGAAATACAGTAAAAACCCGCAAGTAAGAACCTGCATTTTACTAAGTTAGCCTAAACAGGTTCTTACATAAAATGGTAATTAGGACAAATTTAGGCTATTTAGGTTCTTAAATAGGTTCTTATTATCTGAAGAAAAAAATTACATTGTAGCTAATATAATTTAGTGGTATTCAGCGTATTCCTTATATAAAATCTGCATACCAAGTAAGTATTTATGTAAAAATGACTATAATAAGAACAATTGACGCACTGATCACATTAATTTTCATGAATTCCAAAATGTTGACCTATCTTATTTGCCCAAGTGTACCGATTTTTTTACATAGATTTTAGAAAATAAGAACTTGTTTCAAATTTTAGGCTAAACAGGTTCTTGTATAGATGGGGTCTAACTGGCAAATTTAGCCTAACAGGTTCTTAAAAACTAGGTTCTTACTTGCGGGTTTTTACTGTAATAGTACTGTACATGTACATTTTTTTAAGTGTTTTCGGGAACCAGAATATGGTGGTTAGTGCTTGAATTCTAGACCTCTAGATCCAGGGTCCAACACACTAATGTACATTGTATATTATGACAGATGGTGATGTTGAGAGACCACAAGCCAAGAAAAGGAGGACTGACGATGCTGGATCATCAAAGAGCACTCAAAACGGAAAGAAGCGCAAGAGAGAGGATGAAATTGAGGTGAGATATTGATGCACACAGCAGCTCGGTCTGTAAGAACAATATACAGTATAAACAAAATTTTTAAAGATTAGAATCTTGCTATGTATGTGCAGTCTAAATAGATCAGGAAAATGAACAGATAGAGTACATGTATTTTAGACCCAGCCTTTGTCAGTGTGAATATGGCTCATAATAAATGTATGGGTTATTGGCCAAGCACGAGGCCGAACAAGCTTGGTCAATAAAGGATTTATTATATGACTAGAAGGACACAGGGAAAATAGTCTTCTTGCGGGAACAGAGCGGGCAATCCCGAGCGGTCAAGATGGTTCCATCTTGATTGCGCGGGTAGCCAATCACAGCACAGGATTTGCTTCATTTTGCCCGCTCATAGAGCCAGCCATATAATAATTATTATTGCTTCCAAATACTTCACAGGAAGATGTAATTGTCATTGATGAAGAACAGGCATCAAAGAAGTCCAATGCAGCCTCTGACAAAGACTCACTTTCTGGGGACACAAATGCTGATGAACAAAGTAGCAAGGATGTAAGTGAACTGCTGTGATTATATAATGTATACATGTAGTTAGTTTTAAAAGGTATTACATGTATGTTGCTGGTATAAGTCTTTGACCTGTCATGCCTTCCGCAGGTCTGAGACTGCTAAGGGGATAAACCACTCGCCACATTAACTCAAGTCAATGCAGCAAGCGGTTTATCCCCTTGGCTCTACATGGCCTGCAGGGCAGCCCAGGGACATTCTTGTCACATTTTGAGATGATCTTTGCGGATCATTTGCTTTATTGCTTGCAAGGTGAATCTTTCATTTTTACATCAAAATGATTCGCACAAGGATGTGCAATTTTTTTATTGTACAAATTTTGCTTCTTCTACATATGAACTACTATGTCAACTGCTTGAGTCGGACATGATGTCGGACACACCACACGTCCCGCTCCAGCATGACGAGTGTTCTTAGTTCTGCGGTCGACGCAGTGCCGCTGTCCTCCAGGAGAGACTTGGTCATTGTCTTGGGAGGACATACAGGGTTCATCCTCCCGTGTGTCGGCTTTGTGTGTCGGCTCCATGTGTCGGCTGCTTGACTTATAAAGATGTCGTGTTTTTATTTTAAGGAGGAACCGTCAAAGGCCGAGGCAGTAGCAAAGCATTTTGGTCTCAACAATGTTGAAGTGAATATTTCAGAAGAGAATGAACAAGGAATGACTTATCTCAAGTTCAACAAGCTGGTACGACCCCTGATTGTCTCATCCAATCCTGGAGTGGCACACACCAAGGTTAACTCTCTTCTTGGGGCAATTTGGAGTGATTACAAAAGAAAGAAAGGCAAGGACACTAGTACTTCGACGTTTACGCCAAGTCCCAAAGCAGCTGGCAAAGCTAAGAAGCAGAAAAACTCATCGAAATCTGCTAAGTCATCCAAACAAGTTGTAAGTATAAACACGGGTTTCCTTATGTCAATGGTTTTGTTCATTTAGTTATTTATATAAAATTAACGACTTGTACAAAATAAAGAAAATCAACACAAATGAGATGGTACATGTACATGTAATATTTCCTGATGAATGAAATTAACACACAATAATTATTTATGGCACAAAGAAAACACTCTGTGATGACTCTTACAACAGAAACAAGATAAAGAATAAGTAAGCAAAATTGAACAGAGCCAGTTCACTTGATTTGAGAGGTACATGTACAAACATACCTCTGAGAAAGGAGAAGGAACTTGCCAAACAGCAAGCTGTTGTTAATTTTTTTAATTGCCTGTACATTGTTTCAGGAAAAAATTCAGAATTTGAGGTAAATATTTGTTTTAGAAATTAAGACACTGTCTACATTATCAACAAGGTCACTAAAATTAATGCTCAATTTTAAAATGTGAATTTTGAAAGTTGTGTCAATTTCATGGAGCATTAATTTCCCTATAATAATAATTATTATTAGTAGTAGTAGTAGTCACTTGTCAATGGGAAAACTCTGGAATCTTGCATACTATTTTCTAGACCTAGAAAAAGTATGGAAGAAGTAGCCTGAATTTCAGCGATCTGCTATGTCGCTTTACTCCCAAGAGAGACATCTCTCTCGGGAGCAAGCGACACAGGAGACAGCTGAAATTCAGGCTATGGAAGAAGAAGTTGTGGCCTAAATGCTCCGGCGATGATGGGGTAATGCTATTGCAAGCATTAGTTTACTCAGCCTAAAGTTATTTGCCTTGTCTTGCTTGTAGAAGGAGGTTGTTGACATATCAGATGGTGACGAATCTGATCCAGTGTCTGCTACTGCTGCTGAAGAGGAAGAGGAGGAGGAGGAGGAAGTCGTCGTCGCTGAGAAGAATGGCACTTCTAAATCCAGAACCAAGATTAAAAATGGTGTTCAAACCAAAACCAAAGGGAGCCAAAGGTTAGTTCAATCTTTCATTCTCTCCCTTTGTTTTTATTCTAGATTGTAATACAATTCTCAAATGCCAGACCATACAAGTCATGTACATTAATCTGGCCAACATTCAACATTTGAATGAAGATCCTTTCAAATTTTGAATACCTCAATGAAGGAGTGAAAGTTTGAAATGAGGAATAAAATCAAATTATTCCAATGATTGATTAATTTATTCACTTTAGTTACATGAAGGAACGATTGACCTATAAAAAATATGCAGTTCTCCATTTCAAAACAAATTTGTTACTTGATCAAAACTATTACCTTTTTGGTTTTGTATCACAGCAGACAGAAAATCCAAATCTTGGATGACGACAGTGACCGAGGAAGTGAAGCCAGCTCAGGTAGCAGATCAAAAAAGAGTAACAGCAGAGCAAGCGCAAAACTAAGGCTAACAAGAAGAAGGACTGACGAGGCAGCTGATGAAGACAGTGATACAAGCCAGGCCAGTGGAAAAACCTTCAAGAAAAAGGCAAGGAACACCCTGAAAATGAAAAAGGAAAAGATTATTATCAGCAAAAGGAAGAAAGAAAGGAAGAAGAGCACAGGTGAGAGTCTTATGACAAATAAAACATGTTTCGTGTTCACATCAGGTGGTGCATTGTGCAAACCATGATCAAAACATGTGTATTCTGAGCATGATCGAAGCTACCTCGCGAGGTAGTTTAGATCTAAGCCAGACGAAACACATTAAACATGGTGGCCGAGAGCAGAGAGGAAGTGATTGCCCGATGGGCTTTAGAATGAATGCAACAGCAAGTTCGATCTCCACATTTTCGGTTATAAAAGATTTGATGCGAGTACTGTAAAACTGCATAAATTATAGAAGGTTCCAGGCATGAATCATGTTTGAAACAGACACCTAATGTGAACGATGTAATTGCAAACATGTTCAGGGGAAACAATGTTTCCTTTAAACATGTTTGCTCTAAAACATGTTTCGGCCTAGTGTGAATGCAATATTAGTTGAATCTTTGCTCCATTGGTTTGTTTCAATATTTAGCTTGTTTATCTTTGATGTGATTCTAACTGTTTGGTCTTAACTTTTATAGGAAATGATGAAGATAATGTGATGAGTGTGGTAAGTCTTCTGTACTCTATGTACACTTTGTAAATTTATGGACAAAACAGGTGCATGGTCAAGATAATTATTGTCTTGTGTTGTTCCAGAAAATACCCATCCCCACCCATCTGGAAATTCCAGTTTAGCTTCACACTTTCCTTTAAAAATTTTGGCTTTTGAGACCCCCTCCCCATCGGAATTTCCAGAGACCTTCCTTGGGGTGGGTATGGATATATTTTCTGGAGCCGCACATTCCTAGGGAGTAGCCTCTGATGATGGACAAGCATTTCTTCAGGGATGGTATCAATAATGACTCCTGAATGCCACAGAAACTGGAGTTTAGCACCAGCTGTATAAACTACTAGACTTAATATGGTCAATCCTTGGTTATTCAGACTTGCTGGGACTCACAAAAATAGCCTTGATAATCAAGAATCCAGATAATCAAAAAATATAAAATAATACAGTTGAACTTCCTGTAAGCGGACACCCTCGGGAACAGAAAAAGTGTCCGCTTAAGAGAGGTGTCTGCCTATGGCAGCTGTCCGTTAGCGGAGGTTCGATTGTATAAGGAATCACAATTCGGGACCCCAAGGTTAATGGAAAAGTGCAGAAAATTGATGTTGATGTTTGACTGTAGTGGTATTTACCTTTTGGTTACAAAATACCAGTAGTTGTTACATGGTTGTACCACTTACAAAATGTTATCAATAAATAGCAGTACTAATGGATAAATATCTAAGGAGATATTGTTACTAATCAGTATTGATATGAATGTTTCTAGGATGAACATCAGGATTACTGCGAGGAGTGTGAAGAGGGTGGAGACCTGTTACTGTGTGATACTTGTACACTGTCATTTCACTTGAGGTGTCTTGATCCACCACTTGACGAGCCTCCACAGGGACGTTGGAGTTGTCCTGTCTGTGTAAGTCATTATTGACTGTATCAAAGCCCATCTTTTTTTACAGCAAGGCGCCCAAAAGTCTGACCACTTTTAATTAATTCACATTCTTCCGTGCGTGCAGACTATCCAATCAGAAGCCGAAGAATAGCTATCCTCGGCTTCTGATTGGATAGTATATGCGAACGAAAGAATGTGAATTAAGTAAAAGTGGTCACACTTTTGGCCCTTGATGTAATGCGGCATCCCTAAAAATTATCTCAACTTTTGTTAGACCTCTAAAAGTCCACTGTGGTGCAAATGTCATCATGATGTTGTTAGAAAACCCTTTGCATTCATTGCTTACCTCGCCATTTTATTATTTGAAAAAAAAACCACTTCTGTCTTATTATGTAGGAAGATGAAATGACAAGTGATTCCAGTGAAGACATGCACAGCGATTATTGCAGAGTGTGTAAAGATGGCGGACAATTGTTATGTTGTGACAGCTGTCCATCAGCTTATCACTTGCATTGTCTGATTCCACCAATGAAAAAGATACCTGGCGGAGACTGGAGGTGTCCAAGGTGTAAGGTAATAACAATTATCAAATTCATTATTCATTTCTCGTGTTATAATGTTTCAGACTTTGCATGTCAATGTCAATGTAATTAAATTCAAATATTTTTCTTCTTAGAGTGAACCACTAAAAGGCAAAGTTGAGAGAATTCTCCATTGGCGATATGTTAACCTGCCAGTTGAAGGTAGTGGGTTTTTTTTATCTCTTTCAGTATCAAAGTTTAAAATTGAAATCAAAAAATCAAATTTCATAAAACAAACAGCAGCATATGAAAGTACATGTACTGCTCAATAGCTTTTAAATTTAAATGGTCAAACACTGAGGTTTCATCTACAGACAGACACTTTGACTCTGGAAATTAAAGGATTTACAACCCTCAGTTTCAGATATGGCTTTGTAAGCTTTTACAGACACAGGAATAACTGTCAATGTATTGTTGCAGGTACTTTGCTTAATTCAGATGAAACCAAAGAGCTAACTGAACCCGAGGTAGGCATTAATTACTGCTGTACAAAGATTACTAACAGTGTAGAGCGCTTTTCAATTGAGTGTCGTCGAACATAATACAGAACCAGGGCCGTAGCTAGAATTTTTTGAATGGGGGGGCAATAAAGCGAGTGCCGAAGGCGCGAGCCGCTAGGGGGGTCTGGGGGCATGCCCCCTCAGAAAATTTTGAAATCTAGAGGCTCGGAAATGCTATTTTGAGCATTTTCCATGAGATATTTTGTCAAAAAATCAATCTCGATTCAGTGTAAAATGACAGGTATTTTTAGTGCTTACAGCAATATTTCCGAGGTTTTGTTACCTTGATACATACCGTATATCGGCCTTAGTACACTAAACATTTTATTAGTCTATTTCGTGTGTAAAAGATGTCTCCAGTTGGATTTACGCTCCAAAATATATTTCTCAATCAATCGTAAATGTTCAAATTAGTATGGTACCGGGCAGTCAAAATATAACTACTTACTTTGTTACCTAAGAAGTAAGAAGTTCTCGCCTCTTCGTTCCCCATCATCTTGATTAATATGCCGAGCAAAATCTGGGGAGATGGAGTACCAAGCCTTTGAAATGTTCAATCTTGTTTTTGAAAGACCCTCGGCATATATTTTTATCAAGAAGACGGCTGTTTGAACGCGAAAAAAACATACGCAGTTTTCGTTTTTCAGAAAGCATTAACCCATTCTTGGGGGGCAACTGCCCCCCTTGCCCCCCCGCTAGCTACGGCCCTGAGAACTGCTTTGGGTTTGCTTTACTATGTTCTGTGATTGGTTAAAAAAAATTCATGCCACCTATTCAACCAATCAGTTGCAAAACCAAAACTAACAGCGACTTAATCATACATGCGTTTTCCCATGCTTGGTGCTGGTTATATGTACGGTTTGAAGCTCCTGTAAGCAGACACCCTCGGGAAGCAGAAAAAGTGTCTGCAACTGAGGTGGCCGCTTACAGGAATGCGTAAATGCAGAGTTTGTTTGAGCTAGAGTTCAAACTATGTTTTGTCAGGGCAGCCGTAAGTAGAGCTGGGTCTTTGAATCCAGCGAACCAGAGACCCGCCAGCTTACGAGGGTGTCTGCTAAGGAGGCTTTGACTGTATTTGCTTTGAGTTATCATTGGTTCATTGTGAATAAAACTGATTGCTGTTAATATTGTTCTTAGCTTGTTTTAATACAACAAAATGAAATTAGGTTATTTTAGTTCAACTTATTACAACTTATTGGGTATTTGTTTTTGCAGACTTATGAAACTAGGGAATTCTTTGTCAAATGGGTGGATATGTCTTACTGGCATTGCTCATGGATCACTGAACTTCAGGTTTGTTGAACTTTACAGATTCATGTGACCATGTAACAGGGCTTCTGATAGTTTTGAGGAAGGTGTCAGGGAGAACTGTTCAGCTATCCTTGGTTGTTTTTGAATGAATCCGAGTATCTTGAAATTTGGTGAGCTTGTTTATTGAACTGATATGGGTGTGTCTTTTCTCACAGTTGGAGATCCACCACCCCAGTATGTACCGAGCATACTTCCGTAAAAATGACATGGAAGAACCTCCTCCAGTTGATGATGGTGATGAAGACAAGGAGACTCCAGCGCATGTCATACAAAACAGTAAGGCGGAGGATGAGAGTAACCTGGAAGCAAGGTTTTACAGATATGGAGTGAGACCTGAATGGCTACAGATTAATCGCATCCTAAGGCACAGGTTAGAAAACGTAGGGAGCCCATGGGAGCTGTGTACTAAACTTACAGGAATGATATCATAATATTATGATCTAACGAGACAAGAAGGTCGTTCACAAAGTGCAATAGCAGCGAGTTTCCTGCTGGGACTGTTTTCTGGACAGTTCCAGTTGCAGGTAAACTTCTTGCCTAGGGAGTCTTTGCAATCCTCAGTAGTGTGGCTGTCCGTATTAAGCGGGTGTCCTTAAAGCAGGATTCGACTATATATAAAAATTTGAAACATCTATATACTTTTACTATGGTCAGTCCATCAGTGTAGTAATTGTGGGATGCCAAGAAGTTTAGATTTACAAAGTCGCTAGTCCAGTGGTTATTGATTCTTGCTAAGAGATATAATGTATGTATCCCTGTATACTGTAGGGTTACCAAGCAATCCAAAGAAATGTACTTTGTCAAATGGAGAGATGTTCCGTACAGCCTGTGCACATGGGAAAACCCAGATGATCATGACAACTCTCAAATCAGGTATGATTTCTTTGTTGTCTTTGTTTTTTCGGGGGGGGGGGGGGGGGGGGGGGGGGGGGTTCATTCATTGAACAATGAGGGCTTTTGATGTTATTTTATTCTCAGTCTCAGAAGAACAAAAAACTACTTAAGAATGTCAATGACATAAGCTTCTAGTTGAGGCCTTCATTAGTTTTAGCAACAGCATCATTCGTTTAAATTCTTTTCCGAAATCCAAACTTTGAACCGTGTTTTGCATTGCGCGCGAATATGAACATTATGAAGACTACAGAAAACCTGTTTAACCGGTCTCCTGGAGTACAAATATTGTGAGATATTTGTACTCATTTCACGCATTATTTGTACTCTACTGAGTGGTGTTGGATAATAAATGACTGTACAGTTGTACAGTCATGTAATATGTCTTTGGATTAGTAGCAATATTTTTAGTGCTTTATGTTTTGGGTGTATCAATCATTTTACATGTAAGTCACACATTTTAGATAACACTGGTTTGTTTGTTTGTTCCTGCAGTGATTTCAAGGACCATATAGCAAAGTACAAGGAACTCAGGTGAGGTCTTACTCAACACTTCACCTCCTGACAGTGTGCCATGGATGTCCTAGTTTCCTAATTTAGCATCGTCTTCAAAAGCGAAATAATATAGAGGACCACCAGGGATAATGAATATCTTGCTATATGAGTCACTGTAAATGTTGTACAGCAGTTAGTTAGTTCCTTCCTTTCTTTGTTTGTTCATTTATCTGTACATCCATTTGTTGATTGGTTCCCTTCATTTTCCCCCATTCCTTCCTTCACTCCTTCCTTCATTCCGTCCTTTATTTGTTCAGCATAATGTCAAGGTTAGTGCTCTGTATGATGGTTGTTCGAATGTGTAATGTTACAGAGATGCCTATGAGAAGAAGTATAACACCAGCAGAAAGAAGCCCCATAAACACAAGAAAGTGAAGAAACAAGCACCGGTGGTACCAGTTGGTGATGTAAGTTCTGTTTACAGTCATAATGAATCCTGTTTCACTTTTTAACTTGTGAATTCGAAAGCAATGAATGAGTTATAGCATTGAGTGGGGCAAATTTCACTCAGTCATTGGGCTGTAAACTTAATTAATTATGTTAGGTTTTAGGGGGTAGTAGAAAGGTGGCCTTTTACCCAACCACATGGCAAACAAAATGGTGTCTTTCATGGCTGACTTCAATCAGAAGCCGAGGATAGCCAGCCTCGGCTTCTGATTGGATATTCTGCATGCACAAAAGAATGTGAATGAACTCCTACACTACATGTATATGGAAATAAATAACCCTGGAGAATACTAGACCTCTGGAAAAGAGGACATTAATTTTAAAATCTTAAAAGTGATGATGTTTGGAGTCCTTTGATTAAGCTCTCAAAAATTAAAACCAAACTGCGGACTTCAAAGTAATAGATTTTCAAGGCTTAGGAAAATGCTACAGTATGGTAAATGTTTCTAAATCTTGATCTGCTTTATACCTACAGTTGTATTCCGATAACTTTGGCATACAAAGGGTGTACATGTACAATTTGATTGATTGATAGCTTTGAACTGAAGCATTGGCAAAATTCATGTGTGTGGTTTCACGCTCTCAAGAAAATTAATCTTTTAACTTACATTTGAAGGGCATGCTGGAATAAGGGCATAATTAACAATAGAATTCTATTGTCGTTATGCCTTTATTCCAGAGCACGCCCTTCATTTGTAAAATAGTGCATTTAGATAACATAACAAAATTAAAATGTAAATTACATTGTATCAATAATATTCACTTGTACCACTTTAAAAACAAGATTGATTTTTAAGACGGATTCCGCTCAACGTTCGAGCAATCAGTGCAAAAATTAATTACTAAAAAACTACTCATAGCACGGTAACATTTTGAATACTATTTGAAACATATCACTTTAATTCACTTCTCCAAGTGACCCCACAATTAAATTCTCAAGCATTCTCGAGAAAATTAATGTCAAACCTCGTAAAAAATGATAAAAACGCACGCCATTTTGTTTTGAACTGACGTAATTAAAATATATAATGACTGCTCTCGCGGGGTCAGCTTGGGAGCTAATTTATCGATAATTTCTTCTTAACTGTATTCAAAATGTTACCGTGCTATGAGTATTTTTTTGGTAACTTAATTTTTTGCACTTATTGCTCGAACGTTGAGCGGAATCTGTCTTAATATTTAAAACAATAAATTATTGTTTAATATTTATTTTAAATTAATGCTAACATATAATACTGATTATACTAATAACTCATGTATGTTGATTTTAATGATTATAAATAATTAATATAAAATTAAAATATGAAAAAAGAGGTAGTGATCATCTATCAAATTAATATTGATTATTTAATAATTATTAACTGAAGACTTGTATTCCTTGATGAAAGAAATGATTCAGCAGGACTTTATCGATGTGAGAATCCTCAGTTAATTTTTTTTGCATTCACATCGCAGCAAAATCTTATATATGAACGTGGAATTTCCAGTTTAGCTTCATACTTGCCTTTACAAATTTGGGCTTTTGAGACCCTCCTCCCTGTCGAAATTTCCAATTTGGGGTGGGTATGGATATTTTCTGGAACTGCACATTCTCGATTTGGCCCTCAACTGGTATTTGTTCCCCCAACTGAAACAATAATAATTTATTCTTAAATTAAATAATTATATGTGTAAAAAAAAATTATAAATATTTTTTGCTAATGATGATTTTGTGACGTGTGTAGGATGAAGTTCCTAACTCAGATTCTGAATCATCAAAGGTTGATAATGCCGATAAACCTGACAATGATGTAAGAGGCCTCAGTATAAATTAGTACATTTAATACTTGTAACCTTAAATTAGGCTTTTAACTGGTTCTAAATTATGGAAATCTAGTCGTGCTGTTAAACTTTAAATGAATGCTTGTTCACAAACTCGTACCAGAGTCAACGGTCTGCTCGGTCAGTGGTGGTCGTCGCCAGGTTAGACTCTGGAGGAATGGAATAAATATCTAATTTTTTGATTGGCTGTTCATGTAACAATGAATGGGAGCAGAAGTGACTGTAATACCAGATTTCTGGTATTCAAAATTCCATTCCTCCAGAGTTCCACCTGGCAACGACCAACAACTGACCGAGGAGACCGTGGACTCTGGGTATGAGATTGCAGCTGTCAGTGAAACAGTTAATAAGAAATTTAATGATCAGAAAAATTTAAAATTAAAAGGTTGAAAAACTAGTTTAATTAATGAAAGCTTGAAAAGCTAACCTTTCATTTTTTATTGAATAATAATAATATCACAAGAACAGAAATGCTAATTACAGTGTATCAAGAACCTAAATTGAGCTCCTACTGTACATGCAAACCAATGACAAACACTTTTTGTTTTACCCTAAATCATAAGTAACGTTTAAACTAAATGACTGTGTAGGTTGTTAAAATGCTAAAAATAATCATTTGATAGTGCTGTAATTTGGCAGTATATTTCAATAGCTTTGTGTAAGTAACCACTTGTGATAAACAACTATCAAAGACCTTTATGATTCTTTATAGCCACGTGATAAGTATGACGAGCAGCCAGACTTCGTTACAGCGAGTGGAGGAAAGCTGCATGAATACCAACTGGAAGGATTAAACTGGTTACGGTTCTCCTGGGCACAGGGTACTAACACTATCCTGGCTGATGAAATGGGTCTTGGCAAGACAATTCAGACTATTGCCTTCTTGTACTCTGTCTGGAAGGAGGTACGTCAATGAACATTATTGATTGTGTATAATAATTATTTTTATGCAGTAAAATGATGCAGATATGGAGTAATAAAATATATTTTTAGACATTGTAGTATGTAGTATCACTGTACATTGTAGAAGTCTAGCTGTATTTTGATGAGACTACAGGGTGAGTCAAAATACAAATCTGAACAGAGTCGTATATTGTGAACTGTCAGAAGGACTTAGAGAACTACAAATAACCTGGAAATAAATGATGGGGAATTTTTAGTGTGGTATAAACACAATGAGAAATATATTAATTCAGTCATTGCACAAGTTACTCGGAAAAAGCATTGCAAGTTCTCCCCTTCCACACACTGGTGGGACCCTCTACCACTGAGCTACAGGAGACTCGTGGGAGCTTAGGCCTTACAACTAGTTTTAAATGTGACAAACGTCCTGCATACTGCTAGGATTAGTTTTGTCGATACATGAGATATACAAATAACCTGTCAAACATGTTTTCTACAGTACAAATATTTGTACTTGTTTTGTGCATTATTTGTACGCTCTAATGAGTGGAGTTGGATAATAATAAAAAATCATTGTTAACCAAGTCAAATCATTTATTGTTATTGCTTTTTTTTTCAGGGTCATTCTCCAGGTCCGTTTTTAGTCAGTGCGCCTTTGTCAACAATTATCAACTGGGAAAGGGAATTTGAATTTTGGGCGCCTGATATGTATGTTGTCACTTACGCTGGTGATAAAGTCTGCAGAGCAACCATCAGGTTGGTTTAATGTCATTGATTGATTGATTTGTTATGTTTAAAGTACAGTCATCTACATGTATTTTAAAGGGGCACTGTCACAGAGGCTTTGTTATTTTAGGTCAGAACTGTGCAAAATCATTACTTATAAGTACCTAAGATATCAAATGACTGTTGGCAGGGAGAGCAAACCATAATACGACAGTAAATTTGGTTTGGGTGACGATTAAAATACTTTGAACATAAATTTTGATCATCTTAATAATACGTCTTGTTAAAATTATTAATTTTTTTTTTCAGGAATAATGATTTTTCTTTTGATGAAGATGCGGTTAAGTCAGGACTAAAACCTCATAAATTAAAGGTTTGTGTTTCAACCATCCAAAGAGTTATCATTACATTGGAAGCCCATGTTATGATCAGCCTGTTAATGTGATCACTTTGTTTTTGTGGGCATTTTTTTGTCTCCACCAATGCAAGAGATCAGACAAACCAGGTGGCTCATCAGTGCTAGCTGGATAGCAACTTAACCCTTTCACTCCAAAGAGTGCTAAGTTCAAAACTGAGAAAAAAATCTAGAATTTCATTTTGCAAAATAGTCATGTTGCCCCACTGGTACCATTAATACTCCTGGGTGGAGATAGAGGGAGAGGAATGGTTCAGGGAGAAGGGAAAACAGTTGAAAAAAGTAGGTGGGGAGGACAAAATTGCTGAAAAAATAGAGAGAAGGGAGAAAAATGAGTTTACAAAATAGGGAGATGTGATACAGTGAACTCTCTCTAAGACGGACACCATTGGGACCGGCACAAACTGTCCGTCTTAGAGAGTGGTCCACTTATAGAGTAAAATGACTAAAAAAATGGCACGCAGGGACCAACACCAAGTGTCCATCTTACAGAGGTGTTCGTCTTATATAGGTGTCTGTTAAGAGAGAGTTGACTGTATTTAACTGTCTGGTCCAGTCCCCTCTAGATAAGTGCTGTGAGAGTAAAGTGTCTTGCCCAATAACACAACACAAGGATCCCAGCCAGTGCTCGAACCCGGACCGCTCTATCCATATATTATGTGTGCACTGACCATTACTGGGACACCTTGTCTCCCAGTAACTGTACGAGGATTCAATGTTCATTTAAGTTAGAGTAGAAAAATTGAGACTGTGTAATTGTGTTTTGTAGAAGGATCACCCTGTGAAGTTCCAAGTGCTGTTGACATCATACGAACTGGTGGCAATTGATATGACTGCTCTGCAGTCAATTGACTGGGCTGTGTTGGTTGTGGATGAAGCTCACAGACTTAAGAATAAACAATCTAAGGTGAGACAAGGAATGTTATGCAGTCTATGAAATAAATTTACTAGTTTGTATAAGAAAAAAATAGCAAGACATAGCCCCTTTAATACAGCATCCTCTCAATACAGGTTTGACTGTATTGCTGATTGGCATTTGTTCTTTATTTCAGTTTTTCAAGATTCTGACTGATTACTCAATTGATTACAAGCTGCTCCTGACAGGAACACCTCTACAAAATAACTTAGAAGAACTGTGGAACCTTCTTAATTTCTTGGATCCAAGAGAGTTCAGGTAGATCTTAATTCTTTGTTAGCAAAGCCAAGCCAAGAGACCCTAATCAGCTCACAAACCTGAATGGTAAAATTATGCTTCTTCCTTGTGCCTGTTGTAAATATTTTGTATTTGCTTTGAATTCTTTTTAGGAGCCAAAACAGTTTTCTGACAGAGTTTGAAGATGTTGCTAAAGAAGATCAGATCAAGAAGCTACATGATATTCTTGGTCCTCACATGCTGCGCCGTCTGAAGGCAGATGTCTTGAAGGGAATCCCCGGCAAGAGTGAGCTCATTGTCAGAGTGGAATTGAGTCCACAGCAAAAGTAAGCTGAAATCTGATATGGTTTGTACTTCAGTCTTCTCTTCTCGTAGTAAATTGACTTCCAATAACAGAATAAATAAATATTCAGGTTGAGAAAAGCGTGATTAGAAGATGTTGTTCATAGCTCCTGAAGAATGCAAACCAATGTTAAGGGGTGGCGAATGGTCTTTAAAAAAATATGGGCCTTGCAAAATTTTAGTTGAATTTCATGGGTCTCACAGTCTCGTTTTGTGAGTAAAGCCATTGTGGAGTCTCGATCTCGCAATCTAAAAATCTAAAAAGTCTCGGGCTTGCAGAGAAAAACGCTAGTCTCACCATCTCGTCTCAAATTTACCATTTGCTACCCTAATGTAAGGAAGAACAACTAAGTCAGCGATAGCAGAGCAAGCAAGAGACATGAATCATGTAATAAACTGGGAGGAAGCTGAAATATTGGACAATGAAGGCGATCTTTTTAGACACTGGGTACTAAGAAAGTCTTTGGATAAGAAGATGAAGGAGATCTACATTGTTGTATGAATAAAGACAGAGGGCTATAAGCTTTCACACATCTGGGACCCCCTAATCCTGCATGCGCCTCCGGGGAGGAGTACCCACATGGGCAATTTAACAGCTACGTGTATTGGCCTCAAGAGAGAATAGAATAGAATAGAGTTGGATTCTATGCAACTACTGTAAGGATGATCCTACTCTGAAGGTGATCAGTGACACTGGTTGAAACATCAACTAGCAAAAACTTTGGCTGTGTTAAAAATAATTTATTTGTATCATGATTTGAATCCTTCCATTCATTCATTCTGTCTCATTGGAATGGAATGGATTCTGTGTTGTTCATCCATTTGAATACTAAGACGGATTCCGCTCAACGTTCGAGCAATAAGTGCAAAAAATTAAGTTACCAAAAAAATACTCATAGCACGGTAACATTTTGAATACAGTTACGAAGAAATTATCGATAAATTAGCTCCCAAGCTGACCCCGCGAGAAAAGTCATTACATATTTAAATTAAAAAGACGCTTCATGTCAGTTCAAAACAAAATGGCGTGCATTTTTATAATTTTTTACGAGGTTTGACATTAATTTTCTCGAGAATGCTTGAGAATTTAATGGCGGGTCACTTGGAGAAGTGAATTAAAGTGATATGTTTCAAATAGTATTCAAAATGTTACCTTGCTATGAGTAGTTTTTTAGTAATTAATTTTTGCACTTATTGCTCGAACGTTGAGCGGAATCCGTCTTAACTAATCACTTGAACTTGTCCACCTTGTTTGTTCAACAGGAAGTACTACAAATACATTTTAACAAGAAACTTTGAGGCTCTCAATACTAAAGGAGCTCACCAAGTATCTCTGTTGAATGTGATGATGGAACTGAAGAAATGCTGCAACCATCCTTACTTGTTTTCTTCTGCTGCGCTGGTATGTTGCTCTACTTTTTCAGTTGGGGGAACAAGTACTAGTTAACCCTTTCACTCGCAAGAGTGCTAACTTCAAAACTGAGGGGGGAAATCTGGAATGTCATTTTGCGAAATTGTCAAAAACAAACAGCACCACTTGAAAATACTGCTCAATAGCTTTCATTTGAATGGTCACGCACAGGGGTTTCATCCACAGACTCAAAGGGTACAACCACATTTATTGGCTCAAAGTTTGACGTTAAGCCATTCTGGTTAGCCTTTACATTGGGATTAGGGATTTCTGGCTTGCATGGCTCACCTACTGGCTTGCTGCCGGCTTGCATGGCTGACTCGCATGGCTCACGCTTTATACGCACTCAGCAACATGGTGTATCCTCACTGTGCCGTTCTGACGTGACAATTTTTGGAGTCCTTATGAGTTTGCATACTTTTTTCTGTAATAGGAATTCATCGAAAACTCCTTGAGTGTGTCAACAGAGATTTGCCAAAAACTGCACTGTCTTGTTCCCCAAAATTAGTGGTCAAGAAATTTCATCATCCTCTTGCTTGAGACAGGGCTCATGTTTTCCATCAACACTCATTATGCTCATTATGTTAAAAATGCTAACAACTTTCTAAAATGCAGTCATTGAAACAAGTTGTGTTATGTGTTATCAGGAAGCCCCACGAGGCATCAATGGTAACTTTGACTCACCCACCTTGACTCGTGCTTCTGGCAAACTGGTGCTGCTGGAAAAGATGTTGAAGAAATTACAAGAGGAGGGACATAGAGTGCTTATCTTTTCTCAGGTGAGAATAATGTGATCAGTGGGCCGTACATGATTAGGTAAATAAATACTGTACACTTTTGAAAATAAGCCCTTCGAAAAATAAATCCCGAGATCTGAGACATAAAAATCTGTTGGATTATATAAGCCCATGGACTGGGTGGAGAGAGGCCCTGTGAGAGCAAAGTATCTTACCCAAGAACACAACACAATGACCTTGGCCAATGCTTGTCAGATTAACTTGATGAAAGTGAGCATTATTTTTTTTCAACTAGATGACAAGGATGTTGGATCTCTTGGAAGATTTTCTTGAGGGACATGCTTACAAATATGAGAGAATTGATGGAACTGTTAATGGAGCAGCCAGACAAGAATGTATTGATAGGTTCAATGGTGAGTCAGCTGTTGTTTATAAATTTACATTCTCTCATTCTGTACCTAGTCTCCTTAGCAGCCACTATTTGGGTCGTCACCAGAGAAGTGTTGCGTGATGACCCATATAACAGCTGTGAAGGAGACTATTCTAGTATAGAGTTTGCATCATTTTAGAATAGAGTAACAAAAGATACACAAATCTCGGTAAAAGTGAAGTCGGCCATTTGTCGACTCACAGATGTCCATATTGGAAGAGTGTCCAAGAGCCAAAGGCGGCAACAACTCATAGCATTGTTAATGTTTTCATATTTTATCTTGTTTAGCTCCGGGTGCACAAACATTCTGTTTCTTGCTGTCTACTCGAGCTGGAGGTCTTGGTATCAACTTGGCTACAGCTGACACTGTGTTCATTTATGACTCTGACTGGAACCCCCATAATGACATTCAGGTATGTACTATACAACATTCAGGTTTACCAGTAAAACTACCATTTTTGTTCAAAACCAGTGTGATAAAGAGATAGGATTAGTAATATTGTTTAGATACAGTAGAATGAGTGAGCAACAGTAACAGATAGGACAAAAATCAACTTGATTTAACCCTTTCACTTCTAGATTCAAACCGTGTGTCAATAAAATGTGGTCTGTGGATGAAACCCTAGTGTGTGACCATTCAATTGAAAGCTATTGAACAGTACTTTCATGTGGTACTGTTTGTTGTTGACAATTTTGCAAAATGAAATTCAAGATGTCTTTCTCAGTTTTGAACTTGGGAGTGAAAGGGTTAAAGGTAAAAAGGAAAGGAAAGGACAAAAGAAAATGAATATAAGATAGTAAGCGGTAGTAGGTAGCAAGGGCCTGCTCAGCTAGGGGTCCAGGGTGTAGTAAGCTGGAGATAATCTATTGTATTGCTGGCTGCTGGTGCATTTTGACAGGGCTGAGTAAACAATTGTTGGCTCTGAATGAATATCCTCTATGGATGCTACATCTGTAGCATGCCAGCAAGACATCAATTCAGTTGCTGACCCTTGTTATCATTGTTTTGTTTTCTTCTTACTCCTCAGGCATTCAGCAGAGCTCATAGAATTGGTCAGAACAACAAGGTACTTCATTTACATGTTAACATCCCGTAAGGTGTTTGCTTTACTCGTGGAAATCCTGTTTTCATGCCAACATGGCACGATTAGGATACATGTAAGTCATGTTGCTTAGGAACTTTGGGAAGAAAACCGCATGCTCGGTCAATTCTCGGAGACTGGAATTCACCATCAACTGGTACTAAGAACAAGTCTTGTTCTCTTGACTGTGCTACGGTTTCTTTGACCAGACAAACTGTGGTAAGGGAGACAAATCCCAGTTGATTGTGCCCGAGTGGCTCACAAAGATACCTAGCCTTGGTTGTCTGTGACTTGCGTTAATGTTTTCTTTCTTTTTCTAGGTGATGATTTACCGCTTTGTTACAAGAGCCAGTGTTGAGGAACGTATTACACAGGTAACTTTTTTTATGAGGATAGAACTCATGAAATTTGTTAAATCCTACTTGCTATCACACAATTTGATTGATGATGGCATTAACCCAGAAATATTAAAGGAAGTGTTTCATAAATTGCAAAAAATTGTCCGGTTGAACACTTTATTCTGGCCATTAATTCTGGTATTCTATGTCGACATATTTGTTGGTATAATCCGTTGCAATTTTCAGTAAATTTTGGTCATGAATCCGTCTTTTTGCTTGGATTATAGTACGTGATTACTGACAGAAGTACATGTGGTTGGGGTTTTTGAACCGATAAATCTCATAAGTGTGCACATGCACCAAACCGTGAAACACTCGACCCTCTAAATTAGTTTAATTTATATTCATGAGTAACACCAGATATGTGTAAATTAAAATTGCATTTACTTGTTAGGTTGCCAAGAAGAAGATGATGCTGACACATCTTGTGGTAAGGCCTGGACTGGGATCAAGTAAAACAGCTCTGATGTCCAAGAGTGAGCTCAATGATATTCTCAGATTTGGCACAACAGAACTTTTCAAGGATGATAATGCCAAGGATGGAGGTAAGACGTGTTTCTTATGACTGCAAGAGCTTCTTTCAGCCCGTTATTACTTAGTAGTGACATTGCGACAAACAAGCACTGCATGGTACAAAGCAATTTCTTATTTAAAGGAATAATATTACATGTTTTAGCAGGATAATTCCACATTGATTTTAAAAGAAATCATGTCTCGTATCTAATTTATTGTCCCTTGAGGGGTTGCAAAGTAACAGTATAAGGTAAATTGAGCTTTTGAGGTAATACAGTTGAACCTCTCTACATCGGCCACCTTGGGACCGAAATAACTGGCCGTTGTAGAGAGGTGGCTGTTGTAGGGAGGTTAGAATTAGAGTAAAGTGTATGTATCGGTGTACGGTTGGGACGAAAACTCCTGGCCATTGTAGAGAGGTGGCTGTTAGTGGAGGTTCGACTGTATATCAAACACAAGAGACTGGGTTTCATCGCATTTCCAAACACAGAGAAGAGAGTTGAAAATATGACGCGCAGTGGAGTATTTTTGACAAAATTCGACGTGTTTGGAAATGTGATGAAACACTGGCTTGAGTGTTTGATGCATCTTCTTAAAACTAAGGAGTAAACAGAGTTCAAAATCATAAAAATCTATGCTAATTAAGATCAGATATCCAAACCACCATCATTATGATTTCCTTTGTTTTAACTTGATGAGTTTGAGAAGCACTTGTCATTGGACAGTAAGAAATCCCTTGGGTGTTATTTGAAAATTTACGAAAAATATTAATTCAGTCTGCTGTGCATGAACTGTGCTGTGGATCATGGTTGCTATCATGCTACTGTAACTGAGGTTTGTAACATGTTTTCATTTATTTTTTTGGAAGACTCTGGTGACTCGGGCCGCATAGACTATGATGATAAAGCCGTTCTGTCATTGTTGGATCGTACCGGCAGCCATGCCGCTGAGGCACCTGATGAAGACAAAGATATCATGGCCAATAAATATCTTGCTTCATTCAAGGTAAGAGGAGGAAAGAGATTATTAAAAAATTTCAAAATGCCTGTTTGTAGACACTTCCTCGCTGGATATCAAAAACTACAAAATTAATGTATGTTACATGTTGATTAGGTAGAAATTTAGATATTGGTCTTCAGCATGTCTATGGAGAACGAACAGGACAACAGCATTTTCTTGCTGCAGTCTTGTAAGGACTTCTCCTGCTCTAAGTGTTTGTATTGATATTTTCATGACTACAAACCCACCATTGTGACATGCGATATTAACAATAAGTGATCAGGGCCTGTAGCCTTAGCATTAGGCTACCAGAGTAGTATATCACTCAAACAATAAATATTGTTAAACTTACAATTAACTTACCAGCATGTCAGTAGTGAATTTGTCACTATTTGGTGTCTGAAGAAGATATCCAGACACTTAACTCAGACATGCAAACATTAACACATCATAATGAACCACCATGGCCTGCAGACTTAATGTTAGACTGCGCGGTAGTATATGTTCACACAGTTAACCATGGTAATTACCTTTTAATTATCAAGATTAAGGGTAATTTTCCACTGGCTGAGTGAAACGAAAAAAGTGGAAAATGTTTTTCTCACACACCGCTGGGGCCTGGGTATAGGTCATGTGACCGGTGAGGTGGGCAGTTGTTTTTGTTGCGTCCGCCATTACTGACCTTCCCACCCACCCACCCACCCACCCAAAGAATTTCAGTAGTATTTTGTTGTATTTTTAATTTCGGCGTTATACAATGTAACTAATGTACAAAGCTTGTAATTTTGGAAGCTTCCCAGTTTTAGCGTGATATGTGTATAGTTTTTGATTTTACAATAAAGGTCAGGCTTGCGGCGGTCGGCTTGACATGGCTACCAGTGGTGTGTGAGAATTAACATTTAACATTTCTTGTTACAATATCAACATAAATCTGATATGGAATTTCCCTGAAACTAAGTTCTCTGTTACGGTGTCATTTTAAATATTTTCAATTATTTTTCTGTATCAGGTTGCAAGCTATGTGGTGAAGCAGAAAGATGAAGATGTTGAAGTCCTCAAGGTATGGCATCTCCTCTGACATGGATAACTTTAATTAATACTGTTGAGAATGAAGCAGTTATATAATGACCATTTCAAATAAATTATGTTTTCATTGTTGTTGAATCTGAGCATGATACGATTGCTAGTCTCCTACGCAGCCGTTATTTGTGTCGTCACGCAACGCTTCTCCCCACTAACGGCTGCTCAAACCTGGACCACATTCCTTTCCTTTTGTTTTGACCGCAGTAACTTTGACACCTATCGGCAAAAACGTGACTGTTACCTTTTGCCGAAAACTTGCTAGATCGATCCAATTCTCGAACTAGGATGTCTGCTGTAATAATAATGAAGTTTTTTCGACATTATTCTTTCATATCATACATTTTTCTTCAGTAAAACCGTGTTTTATTTTGATGTCTGGTGTGCGTCAAATTCAAAAGGCGGCATACTTGCGTGCGTTTGACGTTTCCAACGCTAAGGTCATGATAAGACAATCTATGATTGGTGTATTTTGGCACGAACAAGTTCCGAAAATGGCACTGCAACTGTGATTGGCTTAAATCTGCAAAGGAATGTGGTCCAGGTTTGAGCAGCCGTTAGTGGGAGTAGCGTTGCGTGACGACACAACGGCTGCGTAGGAGACTATACAATTGCCACTCAACAAAGTTTTTGACAACTTTTTGACATTTTTTGAAAACTTTCTGATCGCTTCCATTTAAACTAGCAAATCAAATTGCAAGAACTGTGGGAGGTGGAGATTGTCAGAACGCGAACGTGGAGCTTGACATCTCCGCCTCTCATAGTTCTTGCATTTTGATTGGCCAGTTGAAACGAAAGCCGTCAGGAAATTGTCAAAAATTAGTCAAAAACTCTGTCAAGTGGCAACAGTAGGGCGCTCAATATTCACTGTAAGTGTAACCACTTACAAGATGTAGAACCAATAGCAATGACATTGTTATATTTTGGCTCTTCCTGACTTTGTTCTAATGGTTGACTTACCTTGGATGCCAGAGGTGTTTTGTTATGCTTCCGTGGACCGGTCAGCTTTAGACCGCCTGTATATGAAAGCACAACTCAAGTAAAATCCCGGACACCCAGTATAATGGTGTGTTCCTGTCTACTTCCTTACTCTGAGAATATTGAAAGAATCTAATCTTGAGTGTCAACTTTGTTCAATAACAGCAAGACGCAGAGGCAGCTGACCCTGACTACTGGGAAAAACTTCTGCGTCATCACTATGAACAGTTCCACGAAGATGAGGCAAGACATCTTGGAAAGGGAAAGAGAATCCGAAAACAGGTAACCTCTTGAGGTTTTTGAATACAATTATATGAATAGGTTTAATCTTATTTGTACAGTGACCTTATGGTTGGGTTCAAGCCTAGACACTTAAGGGACACTGTCCTGATTTAGCATGATTTTGGGAAGCTCAGAAACATATCTAGATCATAGGAAGTTGAACAATAATGGTTTGATTCTGTAGAATAGCACTCGACAAATGACAGGAACCCATTAGGAAGTGAGGATGACAAACGACAGCGAGGATGGAAATGGATTGCAATATGGATTTTTGAAAAAACGTCAGGATGTCATTTTTTCAAAGATTCAAATTTGGCTCAGAAATCTTTGAAATTTTGCAAACATTTTGTTGCAGTATGGAATTTCTTGAAGAAATTGCTTTTTATCATTTAGTTAGAGTTTATTAAGTTCTTATTTCATAGATTTAGGGACCATTTCATGCATTTATAACAGTTTTGAGCAAAACGCCGGGAGAGTGTCCCTTTAACTCTCACTGTGCCTGGCTCTGCCAGAAGTAATGGATCCTGGCTTGCAACTGAACGAAAATCATACTTACATACTTGTTGCCCTATACAACCATTGACGCTAAGGGCAGCGACAAAGCTCTTCCACTTTTGTCTGCCCTTGAGCTTTCTCTCAATAATGCCCCAGGTTTAATAATTAAGGGTGTTCACCTCAGCCTCAACTGTTCTCCTCCGAGTTGTCTTTGACTGTCCATGTTTTCTCTCTTGTGCTTAGGGTAAAATAATTTTCTTCTATTCCTTAGCACCAGTTTATGCAAAATAACACAGGAAATATTTCTTCTACAGGTCAGCTATGTTGATGGAGGCATGGAAGATCAGGAAGAATCAGGTATTCTTCTTCTCTGTCACCCATTGAACACGCAGTCAAGTTCAGCTTATTCCTAAGCGTATTCCAAAACACAGTCTTAAAAATTTAGCCCAGCCTATGTTTTCAGATTCAGCAATAGGATGATTTCTAATTTGTGCAATTTTCTCTTACTAGTCTTAACCATCCTTATTCCTTCATGGCTTATTTCTACCTTAGTAAACTGTTATTTTGAGTTTTGCGCATTGCAAGAATGGCTTCCAATAGATCTAGGTACTCGTGATGTCTTTAATTTACTAAACATACCCTAAACAAAAAAACACTATATATATATATATTTGCATTTTTTCCTATTACATCTAGTAGCGAACATTACGAGTTCACATTTCTACCAGCTACTGGCCCACTGTCTGATTATCTTTAGTAAACTGTTGAATGTACGTTTTATGTTTGCAGCCTGGACCAATAACCTGTCAGACTACGAAGACGAGGGATACAGTGACATTGACGAGGATGAATCAGATGAGGAATTCAACCAAAAAACTGAAGGTAACACACACAATTGTGAGAGACACACACAGTGGGAGGCGTGATGACCTTGTGGTTAGCGCGTTGGACTCCGGATCTAGCAGTCCAGGTTTGAGCGTTTGCCGGGCTCATTGTATTGTGCTCTTGGGCCTCTCCACCCAGGAGTATAAATAGATAACAGCGAATTGTCTGGGCAACCTGGCAAAAATGCTGAGGGTTACCTGCAATCTGCAATGGACTAGCATCCCATCCAGGGAAGTAACGAAGCTCCTAGTCGCTTCATGCTACGGAAACCGAAGTTACGCATCAGCCTGATAACCTGGGCCCGGTTGTTCAAAGCACGATTAAGCTAATCCTGGATTAGCGTGAATTTGATTTCAGTTTTGTAACTTTTCAGTGAGATTTTCTGGTTATATTTTTTGCTCTTCAGTTTTGACTTTGACTAATGTCAAACTCCACAAAACATTGTCATGGAAAACCACAGTTATATGGAAGAAATTGAAACCAAGATTATTTGTTAATCCTGATTAGCGTAATCGGCTTTCGAACAACTGGACCCTGGCTTGTAGAGAGACTTAAACCTTTAATGTACACAAAAATACATGTTGTTTGTTAATGCTTTTGTTGCCAATTTTCACGTTGTATTTCCCATTGCAGGTCGTCGAGGAAGAGGTGCTCGAGGTGCTGAAAAGGAAGTCATTCCTCCTCTGCTGGCCAAAGTTCAAGGCAACTTAGAGGTACAGTGTCAAATACATCATTTGCAGTTAGGGGGTTAAGTACCATTTGATGGCGAAATCCACCTCCGAGACGGGACTAATCCCATGGTGTTCGTCCCCGAAGTTAAAAATAAATAAATAAATTTCTTAATTGACCACTCCCCAATGGGGCTTTTCAGGGCCAATGTAAACAAACACAGAAACAAATATTGCAATTTTCTGATTTGCACAGTAATCGGCTTTCAAAACAACTGGGACCAGGTTCATAGTAAAGCGAGTACAGTATTATATTTAGTAATAGTAAAGCATAAACTGATGGGCTGATACACACAGATTTATACCAAGAACTTCTCATATAAATAATGCATTGTATGATAATTATTGATATTTAAAGTTCACTTTCATCTCATTGACGTAGTGATATGCAATTTATTATTTGTTTAGGTTTATGGCTTTAACCTACGACAGCGGAAGGCATTCCATAATGCAGTCATGCGATACGGTCTGCCCTCTCCAAAAGGTTCTCGTAGATCACAATGGTAGGACATCCTTCTTGAATACATACAAATGAAAACGTGTTTCCATCAAATTGTTGTTTTAAGCTGCTGACATTCTATATACATTCTATTCCAGGTTTGCAAGAGATCTCCGCGGTAAATCAGAGAAAGCATTTCAGTAAGTTGAAGATACTTTGCCTTGACAAAGTGGATCTTTGTTATATAATTTGTTGTTATGTGAGAGAGGCGGTGTCCTAATGTTTAGCGCATTGGACTCTGGATCGAGCGGTCCGGGTTCGAGAGCTGGCCAGGGTCACGGTGTGTGTTCTTGGCAAGACACTTCACTCTCACAATGCCTCTCTTCACCCAGTGTATAAATGGGTGCCGGCGACAAAATGCTGGGGGTAACCTGCGATGGACTAGTATCCCATCTAGGGGAGTACATAGCAATACTCCTAGTCAGCTTGATGCTATGGAAACTGGGATAAGCTCTGGCAGTGTGGGCCAGTTGTTGGGCCAAGTGCAGCTTTACCTTATAATTTGTTGTTGACCTACAGGGCGTATGTGGCCATGTTTTTGCGTCATCTGTGCGAACCTGGTACAGACAACAGAGAGATGTTTAATGATGGAGTACCTCGTGAAGGACTGCAGAGAACACAAGTGCTCACTAGGATCGGTATCATGAGTCTGATAAGGAAGAAGGTACGATATCAAACAGTTGTCCTCTTGTCTTTTATCATATTTAACCCTTTCACTCCAGAGTCAAACCTTGAGTCAATAAATGTGGTTCTAATGTTTACTAGTAGGTCTGTGGTGAAACCCTAGTGAGTCACCATTCAAATGAAAGCTATTGAGCAGTTCTTTCAAATGGTGCTGTTTGTTTTTGACAATTTTGCAAAATGAACTTCGATATTTTTTTCCTCAGTTTTAAACTTAGCACTCTTGTGAGTGAAAGGGTTAAGTGTCCCAGCATATTTGTTTCTGTTCTCATCGTGTTTGTTATACCCTGTTGTCAGGTGGAAGAGTTTGCTCATATCAATGGCTGGGAAGCTTATCCCGACGAAGACAGCTTGACAGACAAGGCATCAAGTAAGACCTCATCGCGTGTCTCCACACCGATAGCAGAAGTCGACAGCAAGAAGGCAGAACAGGAAGCTGTTAAAACAGAGACAAAGTTACCAGAAAAGAAAGACGAGGTGGAAGAAAGTAAACCTGCTGAGCCGATGGAGGTTGACAAAGCAGATGAAGCAGGTATGAAAAGTAACACTCCCGACCCAACTGTCAAGCTCTGAATATTAATTCTCCTTAATGATCATCATACATTTAGTTTATTTTGGTTAGTGAGAATGTAGTGGTACAGTGAACTCTCTCTAAGACGGACACCATCGGGACCAGCACAAACTGTCCGTCTTAGAGAGGTGTCCGCTTATAGAGAGTTTAGATACAGTAACATGACTGAAAAATGGCGCGCAGGGACCAACACCAAGTGTCCGTCTTACAGAAGTATCCGTCTTATAGAGGTGTCCGTTAAGAGAGAGTTGACTGTACACAAGTTGGCGATTTTCTCCCATCTCGTCATCTGTCTGCTTGACAACGTATCTATATTCCAGGAAAATCTGTAGAAATGTTGGTCACTCGTGAAATAAATGCTTAATTAAAGTGAATCACCCTTTTCTAAATGCAGGAGGTTACTGATTCAAGCCCTGGCCGGGGTCACTGTGTTGTGTTTGTGGGCAAGACACTTTACTCTCATATAGTGCTTCTTTCCACCCAGGAGTAGAAATGGGTATTGGTGAACTGTTATGGCAACCTAAAAAAATGCTGGGGGGTAACCTGACGTTAGACTAGCATCCCTCTCAGGGCAAGTAGCAATACTCCTAGTCGGCTTCATGCTATGGAAACCGGAATAAGCTCCGGCAGTGTTGGCCAGTTTGGCCCCAAACGGCTTTACCTACCCTCTTTTAAATGCTGATGGACTGACATCTCATCCAGGGGAGTGGCAATACTCCGCCTTAGCTCCTGCACTGATGAGCCTCCTGCAATGCCTTTAATTGGAATAAATCTAACCTAATATATCTTGTGTCTTCCTGCAGCTAAAGCTAAAACCAGCGAGAAAGAAGACAAAGATACTGTGAAAGAAGAAAATGGTGAACAAGCCGCAAGCTCTACTGTAGACAAAGGTGAAGACAATAAGGATGTGGCAGATAAAGACAAACAGGACCAAACTGATGATGGTTAGTTTAAAGCTGCAGTAGTTTGCTTTCAAACAAAAAATATGGCATTTCTTAGAGACTGTGACTAAGTTAGAGCTCAATATTCGAATCCCGTTTAACCCTTTCACTCACTCCCAAGAGTGCTAAGTTCAAAACTGAGGAAAAAATCTTGAATTTAATTTTGCAAAATTGTTAAAAACAAACAGCACCAAAACCCATTTCCCACTGATAATTTCAGGACATAAAGAATAAAGGTTAATCCGAGTAATTGCATTGTGTCAAATATATGGACAACAAAATACAACTAGAAACTTTCTGTGGCTATATTTCGGTATGATTCTACACCATCTTCAGACTAAAGTGACAAAACAAAGTGCAGAGTTTAAATACTAGGTGGTAATTTGCATTAATACACACGCGAAAAGCAAAACAAAAACAAAACTTTGCCTTTTCAGGAGAAAAGGCAAAGTTCTCTGCTGGCTTTTAAGTGTTGCTCAATAGCTTTCATTTGAATGACACACACTAGAGTTTCATACACAGACTCAAAAGGTACAACCACATTTATTGACTCAAGGTTTGACTCTGGGAGTGAAAGGGTCAAGGGGCGTTATTTCGACTGTGGGGGTTACTTGTTGGCTAACAAGCTGTTTATCTTGTGTGACAGGAGATGCTAACACCGATAAAGAATCTAAGATGGAGGTTGACTCGCCCAGCCCGAAAGAGGATAAAGAAAAAGATCAGGATAAAGTAGATACGTCGGACAAAACAGAGGCTATGGACACTCAAGAACAAGGAGAAACCATGGCTGAAGATGACAAGCCTGTGGAACAAAAGGAGACGAGTGGTGATAGTGATGAAAAGGCTGCCGAGAAAAATGTTGATTCTGATAAAAGTTTAGATGAAAACAATGTTGAGTCTGAACAAAAGGAGGACAAGAATGCTAATTCTGATGAAAACAAAGATGACAAAAATGTTGCTTCTGATGAAAAGATTGATGACAAAAATGTTGGTTGTGATGAAAAGAGTGCTGATAATGAAGCGAAAGTGGAAAATGACGAGAAGGAGACGAAAACAGAATCAGCAGATTCTAAGGTTGAAAGTGAAAAGGATTTGTCGGAGAAAATGGAAAACAGTGAAACATCAGAGTCGGCCCAAGAAGGTGAAAAACCTTCTGAGAAGGCTGTAGATCCAAAGGAGTCGGATGACACATCAAAGACGGCAGCAGAGTCACTTGAAGAGGGTGAGAAGAAATCGGAGAAATCCGAATCTGATGAGAGTAGTGACAAACCTTCAGAGAAAACAGACTCTATTCAAAATGACGAGAAAATTGATGACACTGTTGAATCGGATCAGAAGTCAACAACGGAAAAAACTTCAGAAAAATCTGAAGCGGCTCTGAAAACGGAACAAGCTGCTGCAAAATCTGATGCCGCAGAGCCTCAGAAACTGGAGAAATTCCCTGAAAAGACTTTCAAGCCTGGCTTCAGCCCGCTTGGAGACCAGCGTCGCTTCATGTTTAACATAGCAGATGGCGGATTCACTGAGCTGCACACGCTGTGGGAAGTGGAGGAGAAGAGGAAGTGCGATGATATCTGGTGGAGATGTCACGATTACTGGCTGCTAGCAGGAGTTGTAACGTATCCTGAATAAATATTCATGTTATTGAACAAAACTTTCTAGGCTCCAGCCTGGGCAGGGCACCTCACTTCCTTACTCCTGAGAGATACGTCTGTGTCTGAATGAATCCCAGACGTATCTTTCAAGAAACACTTATGTAGTTGATTATCAAAATGCATTAATAATTCATAAAGAAAATGCAAAATAGATTAATGTTTAATGAGTGTCTTTATATTTGATAAAGATACGGCTGAACTTTTAGTTCAGTTTTCTCATCTGAAACAAACTAAAATTACAAGATTAGGATCAGATTTAATAGATTTAGAGGGAAGTTTTTGAAGTCGTTTAAAAAACGAGCAGCAGTGTTTTATCAGATTTTAAAACACAAGGCGAAGCCAAGTGTTTTTAGACATGATAAAACACGCTCTGCAAGTTTTTTAAACAACTTTTATACATCAACTGCCGTAGTAAATTTGCAAAGCTGACGTTTCGAGCGTTAGCCCTTAGTCGAAGTTAGGTTAATTTCCATTTATCAACTTCAAGTCGATAATCAACTAAGTGTTTCACTTGACCACCGATGCAGCACAAGTTTCTTTGGAAACTAATCACTCTTTCGAGAGTTTCATCACCTTTGATTTAATACACGTTTTTAATTATCATGGTTGTATTTTTATCAAGATAAATATGTTAGCATTTTCTCCACGAATTAGTCTGCTTCAAAATACTGATGCAAAAAGACTCGCGTCAATAGGCAGAGTTTTGGTGGAGTGTTTATGTACCTTGTGTCATTTGTTATCAGTTTTTCCTTGTGTGGTTAAATTCTCCTTGACTGTATTGATCTGTTAGTCATGGTTATGGTCGGTGGCAGGACATTGCTAATGATCGCAAGTTTTCAGTGATTAACGAGCCTTTTAAGAACGGTAAGTTATAGACGAGTTTACACGAGAATGGCTATCTACACAAACACTACCAAGTTATCTCAACTCACTCTCATGTATCCATCAGGCTGTACAACACATTGTCACAATGGGATAATTTTCCATTTAGCTCAGTATACAGACTACACACATGGCATGACATCATAACCATTGTTATGTATAGGTAAAATTACATTGGGCTGAGTAAAATTAGGATTATTGCATTATCTTCGTCAAACTATCGAGAATATTATTTTGCTGACCTTCTGATTGCGTTCAAAAATCTTTGAGGGACCTCGGATAATTTACGGAAATCTTCGAAAATCTTTGGGTCATCTTTGGCAATCTTCGGAAGGGTTTGGGTCATCTTCGAAAATCGTCAGAAGTCTTCAGGTCAACTTTGGAATCTTTGGAGGTCCTCGGGCGATCTTCGTGAATCTTCGAAGTAATTTTGTCCACCACAAACAAAATTAACAAAGAATGCCCTCTGTCTAAACCAATCAGAATTTAGTAATTTTGCCCTCTAAAAATACCTGGGCATCTATAATAAGGATTTGATAAATCATAATACTCGTTGTTCACTTGGGCTTGTTTGTGTTCCAGTTACCTTGGAATACAAGAACCGGTTCATCGCAAGGCGCTTCAAGGTTTGTTGACGAGATCTAGTTCCACTCTCTTTTATGAAATAAACAAGATACTTTGCACACTCTGATTGGCTCATAACCATTTACCATACAATGTAACTCTATGGAAACATAGAAAATTGCTTTGTGCTTTTATTTCATAAAAACAATAGAAAACGTTTTCCCCGTGTTTCCATAGAGTTATGGTAACACTCGTGAAAGTTTGGGAGAACTCGAAATTACTTCCACAGCATTTCTCGTTCTCCCAAACTTTCACGAGAGTTACCTTAACTCTATGTAAACACTGAAAACATTTTCTATTTGGTATTTGTTATTGGATAATGTTTTCATTCACTTTAATCACATAGCTTTTACCTCAAGTTACTTATAACTCTATTGATATGTTCTTGCATTTTCATGCGGTTCCTCTGGCGTGTCAGCGCATGTTACTATGTGAGAATAACTGCTGTTGTGTTTTCAGTTGTTAGAACAGGCGCTAGTGATAGAGGAACAGCTGAGAAGAGCTGACTCCATGAAGCTCAGACAAGACACCAACCACCCGGCCATGGCTCTTAATGCGCGGTAAGCATTCTACATTACTTGCTGGCTGGTATAACTGTTTTCAAATGCAGTTGAACCTCTGCTAATGGACACCTATCGTAAGCGGTCTAACCTCCCGTAAGCGGACACTTTTTCTGGTCCGCTTATGGGAGGCTCGACTGTGAATGTGTCTGCATTGGTTAGCGTCTACAGAGCTACAATTCAAAGAAACAAATGCAACTTACTCTAACCAGTGCAGAATCAAAACTAGCCACAATTTGCATCACTGGCGTTTTCCCACGCTTGCCACCAGTTTCAAGTGCTTGCTTTGAGTTGTAATTGGTTTATTGCCATTTTTACCGCCATAGCGATTGGCTTTTTGATCACTTTGGTTTTCCCTGTTACAATAGTCGTAAGGAAACCGCTCCAACTCTAACCTTTATTTAAGAAACAGGCAAGTCAAACGAATGGCCATGAATGCTAAGAAAACTAGAGATTTTAACTGAACCAGAATAAAGAAGTTAGTTGCCCTGGAGGTTTATTTCTTAACCACACATGACCTTTTCTCCCATTTAATTATTGTCTCCTGCCTGCTGTGCATTGAAATGAGAAATTAGTTTTTGTGTAGTGAAAACTAGACCTTGTACCTTGCTGCTGGCATTAGTGATCTGTTCTGTGATTGGCAGGTTTGTTTACCATGCCCAGGTTTTCTAGCACCTGTTTTGTTAGAACCTGTTTTTGTTAGGCCGGAGACTGAACTGTCCAATTTACTTGACAGGTTTGCAGAGTTGGAGTGCTTGGCGGAAAGTCATCAGCATTTGTCCAAGGAGTCGTTAGCAGGAAACAAGCCAGCCAATGCTGTGCTTCATAAAGGTAGTAAGTATATTATAAGCTAGTGTTACAGTTGTTGTATAATTGCATTTGGTTGCCCCCTAGGTGTGGGTTTTCCGTCCTGTTTTCTACATTGCTATGCAGAGATTGACTAGATATTTTCTAGCAGTGATCGGGACAATCTCATCCCTTCGATAAAGCATCAATCAATTTTTTTATTGTACTGTGGACTCCAGTATAATTGACAAACAATACTGTTTTGGCCACAAATAATGTAAATTCACCCGGATATAATGACGAACATGAAATTCAACAGAAAGGGGAGCGCAGGAACGTTTTACCCCAGACACATAATAACTATTCTTGGACAGTTTTATATTATTTTAATAAAAATGGTGAACGATGTTGTCCTATGCATAAACGCACCGATGATGTAACCAAAGAGTTAGCATGTCAGCTTGTCGCTGTTGGGATACGTCATGTTGCTAAGCAACCCATGACAAGAACTGTTGGCTCAGTTGGAGACGTAACTGTTGTTTTGTTGGTCTTTACAGTGCTAAACCAGCTGGAGGAGTTACTATCAGATATGAAGTCGGACGTCAATCGGCTCCCCTCGGCTCTTGTCCGAATGCCACCCGTCACAGCTCGGCTTAACATGTCCGAGAGAGGAATCTTGAGCCGCCTTACCAAACGTGAAGGTGCACCACCCAATGTCACAGTATCTGGAAACCTAATGCAGGCTGCCCCCATCCCAGTTATGGGTTCAGTTCCCATCCCAGTTATGGGTTCAGTTCCCATCCAACCAAAGGTCCAACCCTTGGTGCTGGCTGGAGGAACCATCCTACCGCCTGCTCCTAATATCAAGCCTAGACCTTCCTTCCGCTTCAGTGTACCTCCAGTGTACTACCCACCTGTCATGTCAGGCAGTAATGCAACCATCACAGTTCGGCCGCCTCCCCCCACCACTCTCCTACTTCCCGCTTCCACCACAGCATCAAGTCTGGGCAAGCCTGGGCTGGTACAGACTGCGGTGCCGAAACCAGGCTCTCCACTGGTAAGTCATCATGTGAACTCGCCTACACCAACACAGTATGTCACCACACTACTCACCAAACCTGCCATCGCCACTGCAGCCTCTGTACTGCCCCAGTCAGTGGCGGGTCCTGTTAGCAGCTCCGTGCCCATCCTCACACCGGTCATCAACAGTGTCTACAGTCTGAGTGCAGGCAAAACAGGAACCGAGGCTCAGCGCAGCGCTACTCCTCCCACTTCTGTCATCCAGAGTGGTATAGGTAAAATGCTCAGTAAGAAAGCAACCACTCTAGTGGAAAACCAGATCACCAATATCATACGCAGAGAGGCTTCGGCTATGGGTCTAATCAGGCCAGATGCTTCTTCCAACCCCAGCTCTCCCTCCGCAACACAAGTTTCCTCTCCTGGACCGAGTCAAGACTCGCCCCAGGCTCCACACGATGAACCCGACCAGAAGCAAACCCCAAAGACTGGAGACAAGACGGACAAAGATCCAGACGTGATCTGTTTGGATTAGAGTGAATAATTCAGTACTATATAAAACGTTTTGTTCTTTTCTCGTGATGTGCAATGGCACTTTACAACTAAGAACATTGGCCTATGTCACGTGTGGTCGGTCTTGTAAATCAGTGTTATTTTTGCTTTGATTTATTTTGAATGTAAAGTATTTTACAACGCTTGTGAATGGAAATGTTACAATGGGTCTATTTAATTTGATTAATATAGATTCTGCTGCAAATAAAATATTCATTTTTATCCCCTTGAGCTTTGTTAGACAAATAATTACTGATGTTGTGAAGTTAACTTGTATTCCCCATACACTTTGCTCCAATGAAGGAAGGGCCAACACTCAAAATATCAGCTTTCAAAATTCATTAATTTACCTTTATCAACTTCGAGTTGATAATCAACTACAACGCAGCACAACGGTTTCACTAGAAACTAATCACTTTGTTCCCATACACTGCTTGCAGTTTCTCTTTCTCTCCCGAAATAATCTCATTGTGGCATGAAATGAGCTTGGGGCGAGGGTTTGTCTCCTGCACAGCCGTTATTTGGCTCGTCACGCAACTGTCTCCTCCAACAGGAGAACATTGCGTGACAAGCCAAATAATGGCTGCATAGGAGACTAGGGTTTGAGACGAGAAGGGCATTTTGGATCTGCAAGCAGTCTGTATTACCCCATGTCTTGAGGGAAAGCCAGTCACCGAGGAAAGCCAGTCTGTTTTATAAACTTATTTTGCGTAAAGCCCTGGGAACGAGGTTGGGCGTCTCCTTCCCCTTCCTGTGTTGAACACTGCATCAAAGCATCTTTCGCCGACGATTCAGAAAGCAGATGGAGTTTTCCAGACAACAGTACCTCACAGAAATGTCTTTTAAATCTTTTATTTTAAAAATACTCCAAGATGCTAACATTTCATAATCTACTGTCTAATGAGTAATTGGGTTATAGAGCGATTTTCAATTGAGTATCGAAAGTAATCCAAAATTGGTTTTGCTTTACTACATTCTGTGATTGGTTTAAAAAACTCGCGCCCCTACTCAAACAATCAGATGCTAAACCAAAACCAATCATGGTTTTGGTTTTACGACACTCAAATGAAAATCGCTCTATTTCATTGTTCCTGCTAGTTTGCATTAAACTTATATTACAATAATTTATTTTAACAAAATTGTATTTAACGGAGGCAGCACTTCACTTCTCTTTGAGAACTTCTAGTATTATAAAATTGTTAATTTTAAGATTAAATTGTCTTTTTATCATTTTCAATTATGATATTCCAAAGAATTATTTTATTGTATGAACTTTTGAATCAATTCCAGTTCTTGTTTGCGGGCTTGTGTTACTGTGGCTGGGTCCAGAGGGTTGGATGCCCTAGATGAAAATCAACCCCATAATAATCAATAATAAAAATAATTTTAATTAAATTTATTAACCAATTAATAATAACAAACATAAACATTAGGCAATTACTTTCACATGACCAGTACCTACAGAGAGATTGAGTCTGGGTCTTCTAAGATGTTATAAATTTAAGTTCTTAAAGTGTGTAAAAAATCTCCAAAACGACCTTTGGCACATCTATGTAAATTATGGAAGTCATAATATGACCCTTTGGGCCTCCACAGACTAGAGAGATAAATGTCGACAACTATTTAACTAAGTTGTTGATCATAAAAAGTTGTCGATAACAAAAAAGCCAGTGTGTGAAGCTAGTTGTCGATAACTACTGTAAGGCCCTTAGTTATCGATAACTAGCTTCACACACTGGCTTTTTTGTTATCGACAACTTTTTATGATCAACAACTACAATGTAAATAGTTGTCAACAAACTATCTCTCTAGTCTGTGGAGGACCTTAGCAACTGACTCTAGGCTTCATTTCTTTCACACGTAGACAGAAAGGAGCACTTATCTCTTGGGTTTGTATGTAAATAAATGTTATCTTTCAAATTATTAATCTCTCTGGTAGTTGTATTTTTTGAGCTTAAGTCAATTTTAACAAGAACAACAACATTCATTTGTAACAAAAAGTTACAACATTAAAAAAATTACATAACAACAATCATAACAGCCGTTTATTGTGTGGTCATGCAACGTTCAGAGGAAATATTGCACGACTACTCACCCCCTCCCCTCTAACATTGGAAAATATTTATAAATGTACCTGAGATCAAGATGATGGGCTCCACCCTTGACCAGAACTGTGACTAGTGTTGGGGAGACATCTTCCAGTACCTTGACATAGAAACAAGAGATTACAAGAATCAACGATGGTAATAATACTAATAATGAGAAAGATATTTCAGTTTGTCACGAGCGTGGGACAAGAAAAAACAATCTAATAATAGTGATAATATTCAGAACATACCCCTCCTGGTCTCCACGGGTCCAGGTCACCATTGGAGAAAATAATATTTGAAGCTGAAGCTATGTCTGAAAGGGAAAAACAAAATGATTCATTGACAAATATTATTTCCAGTAAGGGCATTATGAATGCTTGCATGAGGGAAATTAAGGGTGAAGGTTCTAAAATTCAGCACAGGATTTTCGGGGGTTTAATTTTGGTTCAGGGGATTTTTGGGGGTTTTGCTTCAAGCCCTAGGGGTGTTTTTACGTTTTAATTGATGTTTCTATTTGCACCTCCCCGTCACTTTAAATCTGGGGTCCCACCCCCAACCCCCCCAACCCCCCCACCCCCCGGATGCTATTTACAATAATACCAACCTTTTCCCCAGAGCTGTGTAGCCGCCCAGCCTGGTCGTTGAGCAACACCCCATTTTTCCTGGCAATACTTTGTTATCATGTCCAGAGTCCATGGCAGAACTGGAAACATGTCTGTCTTGTTGTTGGAACCTGCTGGCAATGCCACCTCAGTACAGGCCTGTAATTGTCACATGTTCACATTATTACTAATCCCCCACTATCCCTCCTCTAGGTAACAAAATACAGTCGCACCTCCCGTAAGCGGTCACTCGGGACCAGAAAAAGTGTCCGCTTAAGAGAGGTGTCCGCTTATGGGAGGTAAAAAATGTAGTGTTTGTATGTAGCTGGGAACATGACCCAAGTGTCCGCCTACAGGAGGTGTCCGCCTACAGGAGGTGTCCGCCTACAGGAGGTGTCCATTAGCGGAGGTTCGACTGTATTTGGATTACCGTAAGCGATTATCCGCTCCTGAAAATGCCACATGGAAATTGCTACCACTTGATTATCTAGAAAAGGTTGGAGGGGAACTCATTTTTTAAGTGCAATTTCTCACTGAAAACTCTTCAGAATTTATCTTGTTTGCAATCTCCGAAAAGGCTTTATTACTTTAACGTCTGAATCACAAATTTTAAGGTGTCGTCTGATACCTGATAGTCCCATGCACGGCTATCTGGACCCAGACCACACCCAGTGGGATCAGCACATTCGATGTACTCAGTGTCTGGATCAAGGCAAGTCAGTGTCCCATTGGTGCCATTGTAAACCATCGCTGTGACATCAGCAAGACCTTGAAGCTTGGATGACGCAGTAGCCATCATTTTACATGCCACGTTCACAGGATACCCAGGCAATGGAGCAAGAAAGGTAGTGGGGTATGGATAATCACCCATGGCAAGGCTGGTAAAAGAATTACGAATCCAACCTAACAGGTGAGGGATCTGCCAAGAAATAGATAAATTGATCGATCAAAATAAATAAATACAGTAGAACCCTGCTAACTCGAACTCCCAAAAGAAAACAAAAAATAGTTTGAGATAGCGGGGGTTTGAGTTAGCCGATAGTAGATGACTGAAAAACAAGGGCAAGGGGAATATGGGTTTGAGTTCAAGATAGCTGGGAGTTCAAGTTAGCGGGGTTCTACTGTAAATAGATCGATTGATCAAAATAAATAAATAGATCGATCGATCAAAATAAATGAAGGAAGGAATACCTGTTCTGTTGACTCAAGTGGTTTGCAAAGTTTAAATATCCTTGAAAGTTCAGCTAGTCCTGTAAAAATGAAAAAAACCCACTGAACTAAGAACTGACTAGAATTTTTAAATATTCATGTCCGATAAGGTGTGTATTATGTTCCTAATTTAGAAACACTGGTCAAAAACTCTTCTGCTATATTTGAACCAAATTTTCAGAACTCTGATCTGAAAATATGGAAACCTTTGCCGACTTCAGATTCTCAACACATGATTTTTTAAGCCCAAATTGACTCTCTTGAACTTAACTGAAAAAAATATTATTAAAATATTTCAAATGAACTCACTAATTAAAATCAGTGTACCTTTTGATCCTTGATTTTTCAGCATCTCAATCATTTCAAAAGCAGTAACAACAAAACCAGGACAGTTAGGGTCAGCATTTAAAAGTCCTTGAAAACAAAATTAATTGAACAATGGATTTTACTCTGAATACACATAAAAATAAACTTCCTTCAAACAGTACAGCTAACTGGCTTCCACTAGTAAACTTGTCTAGCAAATCAAATTGCAAGAACTGTGAGAGGCGGAGATGTCAATTGTCAGAACGCGAACGTGGAGCTTGACATCTCTGCCTCTCATAGCTCTTGTTTTGATTGGCCAGTTGAAACGAAAGCCATCAGAAAGTTGTCAAAAAGATGTAAACAATCAAAAACTTTGTATAGTGGCAATGGTAGGGCGCTCTTCGCTATTCCACTTTGCTCAATTATTGCTAAATCAGTGTGAGCGAGGCTTATAAATTAATATAGTCAGTGGTGTCATTATTATTATTATTAATAAAATAGTATTTTCTAAGAAAAGGAAAATTAGCCTTGAACAACTTTAAATTGGGAATCAAATCACCTCTGTTACTGCAGAAAAGAAGAATTCCCTTTCAATTCCCTTGAAGGTAACCATGTATATTGGAGCACTGGCTGCCAGGGCTACATCAATCACATTTGGATACTTGAACCTCATGTAAGCACTAAGCATGCCGCCATAACTGAAATATAGTTTAAAGATCAAGACGCATTCATCATCATCATCATCATCATCATCTTCATTAGAATCATCATCATCATCATTATCATCATAACATAGTTAACTACAGTCACTCTCTGATCTCTTAATAACAGACACCTCTATAAGACGGACACCTATAAACGTGCACCTAGTGTTGGTCCTGAGTGCCGTTTTAGTCATTTTACTGCATCTATACTCTCTATAGCCGGACATCTCTCTAAGATGGACAGTTGGTGCCGGTCCCGATGGTGTCCATCTTAGAGAGAGTTGACTGTATTCAAGAATGTAAAATACACTTTGCAGGAAACCAGCACGACCAAAGGAAACCACATATAAGCAAAATTGTTTGCTTGCTTTAATAAGTTAGTTTAGTTTCAGTTTTGAGGAATACAGACAGATTAGTGATTACACGTTTACGGTTGAACAGCTACTCACCTTCCACCAAAAGCAACAACTTTACTCTGTGTGGCTTTAAACTGAATCTTAAGCCCGGTCACTAAAACAGCAAAGTCTGCCAGGGCTTGCTCCACTGTTAGGTAACCAACTTTATCATGATCAAATGATGATGAGCCAAATGGCATAGATTCTCCATAATACCTCTTAAAAAAATAAATGCTAATAATTTCAATAACATACAAACTCTCCTCAATCAACGGTTGCATTAAAAAATGTTTGCTCCCGTCAATCATTTTAAGTTTATAGCAAATGCCACTGTCCAAGGAAACGGAAGTTCACTTTAATGGGTTCAAATTAAAGATCACGTCCATGGATTGTGATTGGTAGATTTCAATCTATTTTTTTTTCAAGGTCCATTGGTTGTCGTTGTAGTTATTACGATTGTCAGCGGTGAAAAACAGCAGCAGCAGAAGAAGAAGCAATTGATTAGAAGTGTAATACTATACTTTTATACCAAATACTATCTTTCTGGAAAGATGGAAACCTCTTGGGGAAAAAGCTGTTTCTCCTTTCTATCAGTCCCTGCTCACGCGTTGTAATCTCGTACCCAGAGTCAACGGTCTCCTCGGTCAGCAGTGGTCGTCACCAGGTTAGACTCTGGGGGAATGGAATTTTGAATCCCAGAAATCTGGTATTCCGGTTGTTGTTTGTTACACGAACAGCCAATCAGAGTCTAACCTGGCGACAACTACCGCTAACCGAGGAGACCGTTGACTCTGGGTACGAGATCGCTCATGCTTAATATGTGCCAAACCCAACTATCCCTAGAAATCTTAACACCTGTGGAGGAGGCATTATACCTAACCGGTAGTGAGTCGATAATGAGTGCTGTCTTTTTGGTTACTATAAAAGTGAACAAAGGTTGAACACAATACAAAGCTACCGTGTATGAGTTCAAGTGGGCAGCGGCAGACTACAACTTACAATATTACAAACCCATAACTTACATGTTCCCCAAATATAACTAAGGCATTAAATTTCTCAGCTGCCTCAAAGACGAAGCCAGAATTGTCCCAGAAACCAGGGATAGGTCCTTCATTACCAGTGTAAAAGAAAATAGGTCCATTTCCATTCCAATACTGATCTAAGGAATAAAGAAACAGTTCAGTTTCAGTAAATATTTTTGTTACACACTTGAATGCATTTTTTTTTTTATTGGCAATGGACCTTAATCACGCGGCAGCCATCTTAAATCCCAGAGGATTTAAAACCTTTGTTTCCGCATCTGAAACCCAGTGTAAACCCGTTGTGAAACGTCTGAATGCGAGGCTTGGGGGACCTTGGGGAATAAAAAGCTATTGTTTTTACCAACATGGTAGGCTGTGATTAAGGCCCATTGGCACCCCTTAAAACTTGAGCCAGACCCCCCAGAATAGAGTCTGGTACCTTGACGTTTCTTTAATTTCAAAATTTCTGACTGCATCCTTATCTCTTTTATATTGGAGTCAGGAGAGTGGGGGAGAGGGGGTTGCCAGGGTGCATTTATGTTCGTTATTCCAAAGATCTTTGGCGCTCAAGTGTTTGGCATACGATCGTAGCCTGGGGGGGCCTCCCATAAAAGTGATGGGGGTGATTGTTGTAAATTTTGAAAGGAACCCCTAAAAGTTATCAGAATCTCATTTTGTGGGTGTGGCTGAAATGCATTTTCTCCCCCTAAGAGGTACATTGTACCAATTCTAGAACAGAACTAGTTCCTGTCATATTTTGTTTCTGGCTTAATATCCTAACAGGTGCCAGGATAACTCTAATGATTGTCACTTTAGATTTAAACACCCAAAGAGGTACGACGATCACCCGGGATCATAGTCTTTGGCATAATTATACCAGCATGTGTAAGCTGGTATGCAGATGACCTACTTTGGAACAGTTATATGTTGGCATAGAATTTTGAAATCCTTGGACTGTATCTTTGGCATGGGATGTACATGGAATGCACTGGGGGAGGGAGGGGATTTTTGGTTTGATCAAGAAGAAATGATTTCATACCCAGGGATACTCCTCAGCACAAACATGGGTTTGGTTGTACACCATGTAATTCTCAAAATATTTACTACTAGTATTTCAGATTTTTTTAAACGGGATTTCGGGTGGGTGGGTCCACTCAATGAGACTCAGTGGTGCCTTGGCGTGGCTGACTGGCTTGTGTGTCCCAATAGAACGATTGCATAAATGGCGCTGAATTTGAATAACAAATTTTATACTTTAGAAAACCTTAGCCTCGTGCTTATGTTTCCAGACAAAGGATTTCTCCCATCAATGTGAGGCTTAGGTTTTCTAACGTATATTGTTATTCAAATTTGGCGCCATTTATGCAATCGGTCTATGTCGGTGGGGGTTTATACCCCTGGCAGGGCCTCCCAAGCCGGAAAGGCCAAAGAGTGGTCCTCCAGGGACCTCTCCAGGTGTGGAGGTTGGGCTTGAAGTTAAACCACAGGGGGCATACAAGTTGAGAGGATTAATAAAGAATAATGAATAAATGAATCATTACCTGGTTAATTCTTGTATTTTCTTTTGTATTCTCTTGCGCGAACTTATAGGAATGACCGCTACCCACATTTTCTGCGCCAGCATTAAACTCGCACCCAGACCTTCTCGCTTTCCGGAAAAATTTTTTTTCCTATATAATATATTCTTAACAAGGGAGGCAGCTCCGAGCGCAAAACATTTGAACCACAATCAGAAACTCGCTTGAATCACAACTTTCCTTTGCTTTCATACAACCAGACAAACAAAATGTGAAGTCGATAGATTGAAGTACAACTTGCCCGATTTTTTTTTCGATTACGTTCGCCACAGTCGGAGAATGTGAACGTCTTTTCCAAAGTTTTTCTTGAATTTTTTTTTCGCTACATGATCGTACCGTAAGGCCTGTCCCAGTACGCGCCATCACTCGCCATCCAGCGCGCGCGCGCTTCCCTTCCCTCTCCCACACGTGTTTTTGACGCGACAAATCTTTACAAACCCTCCCCCTGCTCGCAGCAAAATCAATTCACTGCGCTTGATGATTACGCTAAAATGTAGGGCGACATTTTTGTTTTCGATCGATCGGAGGAAATCCGACACGCGCAAACTGCTGCGAGCAGGGGAGGGGTTTGTAAAGATTTGTCGCGTCAAAAAACACGTGTGGGAGAGGGAAGGGAAGCGCGCGCGCGCTGGATGGCGAGTGATGGCGCGTACTGGGACAGGCCTTACGGTACGATCATGTAGCGAAAAAAAATTCAAGAAAACTTTGGAAAAGACGTTCACATTCTCCGACTGTGGCGAACGTAATCGAAAAAAAAATCGGGCAAGTTGTACTTCAATCTATCGACTTCACATTTTGTTTGTCTGGTTGTATGAAAGCAAAGGAAAGTTGTGATTCAAGCGAGTTTCTGATTGTGGTTCAAATGTTTTGCGCTCGGAGCTGCCTCCCTTGTTAAGAATATATTATATAGGAAAAAAAATTTTTCCGGAAAGCGAGAAGGTCTGGGTGCGAGTTTAATGCTGGCGCAGAAAATGTGGGTAGCGGTCATTCCTATAAGTTCGCGCAAGAGAATACAAAAGAAAACACAAGAATTAACCAGGTAATGATTCATTTATTCATTATTCTTTATTAATCCTCTCAACTTGTATGCCCCTGTGGTTAAACTATTTTGTTCTGATAAAAAGAAAATGCAGCTTGAATGTACTTATATCTTGTACTCATAAAGCTGTACAAACTGTTCTTTCAAACAAGCTTAAACAATTTAAGGGTAAGTTTTATATTAAAAGATTCAGCCTTGTTCAGCTCATCAGCTGGAGTCAGCTGGAGTACACTAAACTTTATAAGCTTACCTGTATAAATATAACGTTGTTTAAACGTTTCAACTTGAACGAAGTTGAAATGGTCGAGGTTTTGCTCAAAATAAGCGGTTTTGTAAGGTATGATAGCCCCAGTGAAAGAAAAGAAAGCTGAAGCAATAAGCACAAAGTTTAACGTGCAAGCAGCCATCTTCACGAAATATTTATAAAACTGCACGCGAATGTCTTGTGACTTCGTGACATCCTCCCTTGCCCAGTCTCCTTCAGGTCAAAAATGTTGCGTGACACGAGGACCCCGAAAAATTCGATTTTGTTGTAATTTACATTATTTTTCAGGTGCTTTGCCTCAGCTCCAAACATTTGAATATCAGAGAAGACTCACTGACTGGCGAGTCCAAACGTGAGCATTTATTCTTAGCTCATCACGGGGCTGATTAGTCTCTGACGCTTGGGAGAAGCGTTGCGTGACGACAAATAACGGCTGCGAAGGAGACTAGGGGCTGATCTGATCGTAGGAAATTTTCAAAAAAGCGTCCTAAAAGGTACCAAACTCTCGTTTTGTGGGCGAGGCGCGAATTCATTTTCACCTCTCTAGATCAGAGGTGCGCAACTCGGGAAATTGTGAAATCTTTGAAAGTAGTTCCTGTGCATGTGAGTGGCATACTTAAAAATCTTAAAATTTTTGGGCGAGTTGCGGACCAAGAAAGCATTTCTTCATTTATTGAAAATAAAGGAGTTACAAACTAATGCAGTTGTGTATATGTTCTTTGGCCCATATGAAAAAGTGTCAAAGTCTCTCTCTTAGAACAGCTATTATGACAGTTGAGAGGGCCAATAACTAAAATCAGCCAATCAGAATGCTTTCTTTCCGGTCCAATATTTTCTAAGTATTGGACCAGGTAAGGGACTGACAAAGTCTGGACGAGCTACCCTATCCCCCCCCTACCCCCCCCCCCCCCCCCCCCCCTTAGTAGCTGAACTTTGTACCAATGTCGTACAGTGGAACCCCGATTTAACGAAGTGCCAGGGACTGGGGAAATTGGTTCGTTAAATCGGGGTTTCGTTAAATCGAGAACCCCGATATAACGAATTTGTTGAAAACTGACCAAAAACTTCGTTAAATCGGGGTATAGTTAATAATTAATTTGCCGTAATCACTAATGTTAACTGATTTTAAAAAGACAAAGAAGATAAAGCCGATTAGCAACCTCGAAATCACTTTTGGCGGGAAGAAGAGAGACCCTGGGAACGAGCAACATGTATGACTGTAATGGACTGCTGATAACTTTCTTAGAGAATTAAAATATTTTACTGTAGTCGAGTATTCATCTTCTGTGGCGTGATGACATTTATTCGTTATATCGGGGTAGATTTTACATTCGGGCTTCTAGATTGTGTTCGTTATATCGGGTATTTCGTTAAATCGGGGTTCGTTAAATCGAGGTTCTTTTCCATACATTTTATTGTAATTCTGGCCGGGCTGAATAAATTTGTGCGTTAAATCGGGGACTTCGTTAAATCGGGGTTTCACTGTAATAGGTTTTCGAATAGTGTATCAGGTTTCATTTTGAGACGGATTTGCGTGTGAGCTTCGGAGATGTGGAGAAAGATTAAAGAGTTTTGAATCATACGTTTCTAGTGAGATTTGATATACGTTCAAGTTTGGTATGGGACCTGTCATTATTTACTGGGGGGAGGGCCACTAAGTTTTGAAAAAGTGGGCATAAAAATAACGACCCTCCCAAAATCGGAGTCTAAAAAATTGTGGCCCTGCTCTTGGACACATAAAAAATGAAACACGGCGCCTTAAGGGCGTTGAACTTGTTTGTGATTCATTGTATTCACATTGTTTGAAAGATCTCTATTGTTTAATTGAGAGGCGAATAAAAGCCGATCTAAATAGGTTGTGACTTGGACACACAAAGGTAATTTACCTTAGTTTGCTTCTAGGCTATTTTAGATCATTTTTCCGCGAAACCAGTAGCCAATCACACAGGAAGAAATTTGCCAATAAAAGTACAGTCGAACCCCTATTAAGCGGTCACCCTCGGGGAAATGGCAAGTGGCCGCTTAACAGGGGTTTTATTTACAGTATTATACTGATATTGAGACTTGGAAACCTAACAAGTCAGCAGGGGCGGATCCAGGGGAGGGGTTGAAAGGGTTGCAGAATAAAATTGTTTTATACGCAGTTGTCTCACTTCCACCGATTGACTGATTGTGAAGTTAGAAAAATATAATCTACATTTCGCGACTTTCAATGAGGTTGTCAAGCCAAAAATGACAAAAATCACGCCTCCCACACGCGTGTTTTTTAGTCCTTCCTATAACAACAACAAGCTTTATTCACTCTTTGGTTAAAATACATAGACGAAAAACAAATTATAATAAGGGTAGCTAACAGTAGGGTTTTAGTAATAAATCAGTAACAAGAAGAAAATTATCAATTTATATAATGGCGTAGAACAAAGAAATTAAAGTAGTAATTTTGTTTCTGTATAAAGTAGAGAAGAGAAAGGAAAACTAACTAACAAACTAACAAAACAAAACTAATCAAACAAAATTAAGAAAGAGATTTAAGGCTATCTATGAGGGAATTGACTTCAACATAGTCGTCCTGAGCTGAGAGTATATCAAACATATGGTTGCGAATTGTTTTTCGAAAATTGGCTTAGGTTTGTCTCTCAGGGTAGGTGCGATATTGTTCCAGACTAAAGTTCCAAAACGGGAAAATGAACGTTTTTGAATTTCCAGCTTAGCATCTTTCTGAAAATAGTTACCTTTTGCTGCGGATCTAGTATTGTATCGGTGGACTTCATTAGATTTTATGAAGAAAGCTCGAAGAGGTGACGGTGCAGATCCATGGGATATGTCGTGCATTAGGTTCGCGACAGCTTCGTAATAGATCATTTTTACGGGTAGAATCGATGATTTAACGAAAAATGGAATAGCATGTTCATTTCTAGCAGTGAAGTATATAAGCCGAAGAGCACGTTTTTGGAGGATTATAAGCTTGTTGATAAGACATTTAGCAGCGTGGCCCCATACCCATATCCCATAGGTTAGGTAGGGTAGAATCAAGGATCGATAGATCATTAAAAGTGTCTGTATAGGGACAAAATGTCGCAATCTGGCTATAATCCCAGGGCCGTAGCTAGAATTTTTTGAATGGGGGGGCAATGAAGCGAGTGCCGAAGCCGCGAGCCGCTAGGGGGGTCTGGGGGCATGCCCCCTCAGAAAATTTTGAAATCTAGAGGCGCGGAAATGCTATTCCAGCATTCTCCATGATATATTTTGTCAAAAAATCAATCTCGATCAAGTGTAAAATGACAGGTATTTTTAGTGCTTACAGAAATATTTCCGAGGTTTTGTTAACTTGATACATACCGTATATCGGCCTTAGTACACTAAACATTTTATTAGTCTATTTCGTGTGTAAAAGATGTCTCCAGTTGGATTTCCGCTCCAAAATATATTTCTCAATCAATCGTAAATGTTCAAGTTAGTATGGTACCGGACAGTCAAAATATAACTACTTACTTAGTTACCTAAGAAGTGAGAAGTTCTCGCCTCTTCGTTCCCCATCATCTTGATTTAATATACCGAGCAAAATCTGGGGAGAGTACCAAGCCTTTGAAATGTTCATCTTGTTTTTGAAAGACCCTCGGCATATATTTTTATCAAGAAGGCGGCTGTTTGAACGCGAAAAAAACATACGCAGTTTTCGTTTTTCAGAAAGCATTACCCATTCTTGGGGGGGCAACTGCCCCCCTTGCCCCCCCGCTAGCTACGGCCCTGAATCCCAACAGTTTTACTTATTTTGAGGGCAATGTAATTAATGTGATGATTCCATTTTAGGTTGCTATCTATGAGAACACCAAGGAATTTAACATAGTGTTTACGATCCAAAGAATGGTATTTCTTAGTATTGTTGTCATAAACCTTGATAGTAATTTCACGATCAGTCTTCTTTTGGGAAGGATGAAAAATAATATAATTTGACTTTTGGATATTTAAGCTTAATTTGTTTACAGTCAACCATTCGCAAACCTTTTTTAACTCAGTATTCACAACTTTTTCAAGCGTTTGAAGGTTTTTGTGTGAATATAACAGAGTAGTGTCATCTGCAAAGAGAAACAATTTAAGTATATCAGAGGATTTTTGAATATCGTTAATATAGACCAGGAATAAGAGTGGGCCAAGAATAGATCCTTGAGGGACACCACAGGGATTTCTTTTCTTTTCTGAGGTATGTTCACCAATTTGAGTTACCTGTGATCGTCCGCTGAGAAATGAAGAGAACCAATCGTTAATAATGCCCCTAACGCCATAATGATACAATTTATTCAGCAATAAAGTGTGATTAACGGTATCAAACGCCTTTTTTAGGTCAAAGAAAATACCACAGGAGTACATTCCTTTGTCCAAGTTGTTTTGGATTTTGTTGACAATATCAAGGATTGCGTGTTGCGTGGAATGTTTTTCTCGGAAACCATACTGTGATTTATAACTGAAATATATCATTTACTTCAAAATAGGATTTCAAGCGTTTATATATTAGTTTTTCGAAAATTCGGTTGAAAATAGATAGCAACGAAATAGGACGATAGTTATTGGGATCTCGGGGAAGCATGTCTCCGTACCCCCTAGAAGCTCGTGTAGGCGCTCATACCAAGTTATAAAGCCCTACAAGCCCTCCCCCCCCCCCCCTCCCCCCCTTTCAGAAAATCCTGGATCCACCCCTGAAGTGGCAGTAATACTCGCGTAAAACGTACAGTAAAACTCGCAGGAAAAGTCGCAGTAAAACTTGCAGGAAAAGTCGCAGTAAAGTCGCATGTTTCTGTTTTAAGCTACAAACTTTGTCAGTTTTCCACCTTCACCTTCACCTTCCAAACTGAAATAACTTGAAAAAGAGCTTCACTTATGCTGGTCCTAAATTGTGGAATGCCTTGCCTAATTTCATGAGGGAAGCTAATTCTTTAGCTACCTTTAAAACAAGAATGGAAGATTTTGACTTTGGTTTTTTGCTTACTTCTCGATGATAGCTTATCCCGCTAATTTTTAAGTTGTACATATTTAATATTTTAGAACAGTTGAACCTCTCTACAACGGCCACCCTTGGGCGGAATTAACTGACGTTGAAGAGAGGTGGCCGTTGCAGGGAGGTTTCAATAAGAGTGAAAAGTATGGATATACGTACGATTGGGACGAAAAATCCTGGCCGTTGTGGAGAGGTGGCCGCTATAGAGAGGTGGCCGTTAGTGGAGGTTCGACTGTAATTACTACTCGGCTTTCATGAAAACCAATGTAAATTGATGGAATTCTGAGTATAAATAAATTTTCAGTTCAGTCAGTTCAGTTCCAAGAAATGTCAAGTATTTCTCCTCCGATAAGAAAGAAAGTTTTTCTTTAGCATCCTCTGTTTGACAGCTAATTTTTGTTCCATCATTTTCATACTCACTCCCAGGTCTGCAAACGTTCCTTCAGCAGCTTTCAGAACAGCTAGCCATAAAACGACTGTAATCTACACGTTACGATTTGTCGGCCCGATTTCTCTTTTATTGGTATAGCGCGAGGATGAACTAAAATTCGCCCAGAAAGCGGAAATCTGTGCAAAAGACTTATCAAGCACAGCAGCAGAAAGCCATACAAGTTCGCCTTGCGGACCTACTTTTTAATTTTCCCCTCCCTCCCCTCTTATCATAATATTTCCCACTGATCTTTGCGAGTGTAGTTCGTTTCCGCCATGTTGCACGTGTGAAAAACAAAATGGCAGAAAATTCGTAGTGGAGTTTGTGGACCGGAGTTTGTAAAGGTTTGTTCCTTTTTTAAAACCACTTGAACCGGTGATATTTTATTTTATTTGAAATATAAGCTAACTTTCTTTACTTTTGTTTGCAGCTCGGAGTCAGGAGACACAATGTGGAGGAATTACAGAAAGCTTTGTTTACCTCGTCGAGTATGAGATGGCGATCAAGCAGGTAAGATTTACAACTTAACTAAGCTTAAAGGAAACCTCCACTGTTTGAACAAATTGCCTTTAAATTGTTGAGAATATTGTCTAAACTGTAAATTTGTTGGAATAAATTGGAAAAACGTAATAGTGTACGGAAAAATTGGATTCAAATGTCAGCCATTTTGATGGTTAAATTAATTTCCCGCGCGCCGCCATTTTGTATATATGACGTATTGTGTGGTTGCCACTATTGTCAGAAAACAATAGCTCTTTTGTTGCATAACAAAAGCGGCAACCACGAAAAGTCATAAAATCCAAGATGGAGGCACGCGGTAATTTGAAACCCAAAATGGCAGAGATTTGTAGCCAGTTTTTTTTTTTGTTAATGCTCAATAATTTTTATTTTGCTTGGTTTTTCAACAAATTTTCGGTTTAGATTATCTTTCTATCAATTTAATGGTAACTTGTTCCAACAGTGGAGGATTCCTTTAAGTAAGCTTATATTGAACTAGATAAGCTTGCAATTGAAGCGGACACCCTTCAGATGCGGAAAAGTGTCCACAACTAGTTGGCCGCTTATGGGAATGTGTAAATACAGAGTTTAAAACTCAATGCGGAGGTCATTGGTTCAAATCCCGTTCAGAAGCATTTGCAAGTGCAAAAAGTGCATTCAGACCTGCGGTGATCACTTATTCATTTGTGGTTCGACTGGTTCCAGAAAATATCCATACTCCCCCCCCCCCCCCCCCCCACGGAAGGTCACTGGAAATTCCGAGGGGGTGGGGGGTTAAAGGCCCAGGAATTCCGAAGGAGAGGGGGAGTTCATGCAGAGCTTGTTTTCCAGAGGGTTTCCCTTCTGAACAAACACAACATATTCGTAAGAAATACTTACATACTTTGTCTCTATTTTCGGGGAATGAAACCAAGCCAAATCAAACATTCTGGCCATTGAAATAAACCCAAACATCTTGTTCTTTCATGTATCTTTTATTTTCTGAGTTTACTGCCTCTCTAAATGAGAAAAATGTCTCTTGAAGTTGCAAGCACGAACTGAACCGAACAGGATCAAAATGGCCGACCAAAACTCCTTCCCAGGCTGCTCAGCTTTGTTACAAACATGAACGATTTTCGAATTTTCCTTCATCGTGCAAGCGCTAAGCAATGGCAAAGTGTCTTGGAAACAAAAACATAATCAGACTTCAAGACAAGTAAGTTAAATTTTTGATTGGAAAGAAAGATATTCTTTCTTTCTTTGGATTAAATTTGTGATTCGCGTTCATTGATTGTTCTTTCTGTAAACTCTGTTAGCCGTGTGCATGTTGATGAAAGCGATCGAATTGTAACGTATATTTTGCGTAACTGAGTCTTCATTTTTTTAGGTACATGTACATTTAAACCTTTTGGAATTTCCGAGGGAGGGAGGGGTCCATGTTTAAAAATACTGGAAATTCCTGGGGGGAGGGGGGTCATCAAAGACCCCTTGGAATGGAAATTCCTGAGGGGTGGGGGGGTGAAAACCAAAATGTCTTCCGTGGGGGGGGAGGGGGTATGGATATTTTCTGGAATCACACATTTCCGTAGTTCACATATATGATTTCATTCATATATTCATCATCACATACAGAGTTTGTATGAGCTAGAGTTCAAACTGGGTTTTGTCAAGGTGGCCATACGTAGAGCTGTCTGCCTAGTTACGAGAGTGTCTGCTCAGAGAGCTTCTTCAACTGTGTTTACATCAACACAGCATGTACAGCCATTAGAGTTTCTTCTGCGTTAGTAGTGGCACATATAAATAAGCTGACAGAATCCGAGATGAACAAATATCATGTAGACCTGCAAACACAATTTCATCATGTATCGGAGAAGCAGTCAGTAATCAGACCGTAATCTTGTTTTCCAGATGAGATGCAAACGGAAGAACCAAATGGAACAAAGCTCAACAAGCAGCATGTAACAGTTATCCAGTGTCACCAGGTGAGCAAAATGATAAACAACTCTTGATAAATAATGGTAATAGGACTGAGTTGAGTCCAATTCGGTCTGTAATCATACAAGTGATTTAACAAAATCGGACGAGCGGGAGTCTGATTTGTTAATCATGAGTATGACTACAGACATATTGGATGACACAAAGTCCTGTTACCTGTTACCCTTATCAAAGGGAAGGGGATGCTCGTCGGAAATTTTGAATTAAACCCCTAAAGAAGACCAATCTGGGCGTGGCTGAAGCTTTACCGTAAAAGCTCTATTTAGCTTCCCCTCTCTATTAAGCCCCCCTTATCTAATAAGCCCCCCCCCCCCCTTTGGAAGTCAGATTTTGTAATAAGCCCCCCTCTCTATTAAGCCCCCCTCCCCTTTCGTTAGGCTGATGTAAATGACTTTTTCAGCAATATTTTCTGGTGTTTCAGTCACTTTGTATTGAAAACGTGGTCTTTAATTTCAAGAACTATCATTGAGTTAGGGTAAAAATGACTTATTTGTAAAACAGTCACACATAACCCATTTTTGTTCTGTTTTAGTTAGTGGTATAATAGTAAAGTTTGAAAAATTAATGTGAATTTTCTCGAAAATTTGTGCGTGCAACCCTAAACGATACCTTGATGGCTAAAAATATTGGCGTTTCGCCCTGAACACCCTAAGTGAGACCAAAATCCGTAATTTAGACCCCTAAACGAGACGACGAGCATCCCCGTCACTTTTACATGGGAGAACCCCGGCCCCCGGGGGGTCTTCTCTCCGTCAGCCGCCATCTTGAAAACACGAGACACGAGAAGACCCTGGGAATGAGGTTGACTGAATGGTGGACTGACAGACTTGCTGGCTGATCAACTGACCAACTGTATCACTAACTAAGTTTAAAATAAAATAAGATCAAAGTGCCAAAAAATTGTTGGATGTCCAGACGCTTCGGGGTTAGCCCTTCATCAGTGCATGATTATATACAGTTACTAACTGTAATGGCTGGATAGGTTACTAGATTATGATTATTAGCTCTTCAACAGTGTATGATTGACTGGTTAACTGACTATGACTGACTGACAAGCTGACGAACTGATTAATAATGATTTACTGACTAACTGACTGGATTATTGGCCAACTGATGGACTGACTGACATGCTGACAACTGATTAACCAATTGACTGTATGACTGACTGGATTATTGGCTAATTAACTGATAGACTGACTGACAAGCTGGCTAACTTATTAACCAATTGACTGACTAACTTACTGGATTATTGGCTAACTGATAGACTGACTGACAAACTGGCTAACTTATTAACCAATTGACTGACTAACTTACTGGATTATTGGCTAACTGATAGACTGACTGACAAGCTGACTGACTTATTAACCAATTGACTGACTAACTGACTGGATTATTGGCTAACTGATAGACCTTCTGACAAGCTGACTAACTTATTAACCAATTGACTGACTAACTTACTGGATTATTGGCTAACTGATAGACTGACTGACAAGCTGGCTAACTTATTAACCAATTGACTGACTAACTTACTGGAATATTGGCTAACTGATGGACTGACTGACAAGCTGGCTAACTTATTAACCAATTGACTGACTAACTGACTGGATTATTGGCTAACTGATGGACTGACTGACAAGCTGACTAACTTATTAACCAATTGACTGACTAACTTACTGGATTATTGGCTAACTGATGGACTGACGACCAACTTGAGCCACTCTACTGGAACAGAGGAACCACGCTGATAGAATTGATTGACTGTCTGACTGATGGAATGATTGGCTAACTGACACACTGACTGACAGGCTGATCAAGTGACTATAATTTATATTTGTAACTGATTGACTGACTAATTGACAAACTGTAAAATTTAACTGCATATTGACTGGTTGATAGACTTATTACCATACAAACTGAATGGTGGATTGATACACACGAATAATAAACAGTGGGTTCCTTGTTCTTCCTAAAATCCTCTAGAAATTTTCATAAAATTTCTGAAAGTATTCACAACCTTTCAATAGAGGTGGAAAATCTTTGTAAATATCTGGGTGATCTTCAGAAGTCTTTGGGTGAACTAAATGGTCAGCTTCAGTATACCTTGTATGACTGTCGGCAGTCATTAGAGGTCTTTGTGTTTCTTCATACTAACTTCGGCAATAAATGTATTACAACTACATTTATACACTTGTGTTACACTCTTCTGTACTCGTGTTACATGAAAGCTGCACTTCGTTTACAGTGAAGATGACGCTACCGTTGCCACTCGACAAAGTTTTTGATTAATTTTTGACAACTTTTTGACGACTTTCGGATGGGTTCCATTTGACTTGACCAATCAAAATTCAAGGAGTGTTGGAGGCGGAGTCGTGAAATTTGAATGGTTTTAGATTCTAGTCTAGTTCAAATGTGGCGCCACTGAAATGGAACCCATCAAAGTTGTCAAAAAGATGCCAAAAATTAATCAAAAACTTTGTCGAGTGACAACGGTAACGTCATCTTTACTGTAAGCCATCAGAATTGAGTAATTTTTAACATTATTAAGGTACCCGCCCAGGCAAAAACTTTGAATTTTTAAAAGCGCTCAAAATTTGTATACATGAAGTAAATTACACCTAATTTCTCAAAATGCATTTATTTTTAGGATATTCTTGCACCAAGTTGAAGAAAATTGTTTTCGAAGTTGTAATATTTACCGGAAATTGAGCTGTGTGTTTCACTTCCGTTACTAAGAAAAGTGCCCGTAGGTGGCAAGGTCCATTGCCTGACGATCATGGAATCTTAGCAGTCCCGGTAAAACTAAAGCAATTAAGAGAAACACATAGAAGAAAACAGTCCATAGATGCATTCTACGATAAAAGTTTGGTTTAGGAGCGACCAAAAAAGAAAGGACTAACTTTGCATCTTGCAATAATTGACAGCACGGCGCAGCATGACAAAAATCGCAAGAGAACATACCAACAACATCTTTCACGGCAGCAGCAAACTTATCTATTTGTCCACAAGTCGGTCAAATTAGGCAGGCTAAACCTTTCGCAAAATAGAACTGAGTGAAATCAAGCTTTTATGTGCCACTGGGTAGCTGTAATAAAGCGTGAAAACCAACTAAACTCTGACTAAAGTAATAACAGACATCATGTTCAAAGGGATCAAATTTAACTGAGGTCAAACGCCACGCCACAGGAGCTCCTGCAGAGATACTCTTCTTAGAAAAAATCAACGTTTACCAGGCTCTTCTGAACATCAAACCTTCTAAATAATGAAGAACTAGAAGATGTTAGAGCAAAACAATTCATTTCTGAAACATGCATGTGGATTTTTAACCCCGACATGCTACCAAATTTAGCGCATGCTGTGAATGGAAGAAAGCTGATCCACCTAGCAACGGGTAAACAAAACAAGACTCAGTAGGGATGGGTCGGGGTAAAACGAGTCAAAATCGCGTCCACAGAGCAGTTGAACAGCGGAAATTGATTCAAAATGGCAGCACAAGACAATGGCTTCGATCCTTTTGCCAAATTTGCTTGGATTTCTTAATATTGGAACCTTCAATTCAAGTGGTAGTGCTTACATGAAGGATTTACAACTACAAAATTTCGTTTTTTGAAACAACCAAAGGGATTTTTTCTACAAAACTTGGCAGGATGTTTCACAAGTATCTATCGAACAAATCTGTGGTTAAGTGGCCGGGGAAAGTAAATATATACCATTTTCTTGGTGTGCAAAGTTCACTTTCAGGCTTGCTGTAATAACTTCAGATTTTTGAACATTTCACTGAAACCCAACCACAGATTTATTCCTTTTATTTATATTTCAGCATTTCTGTTTTCATATTTTGGTTTCTTGGGTCAGTTCTAACAAAAAACGCAAATCTTTGTCTCAGACATGGGTTAATATTTAATCCAAGTACCCCCGTAGGGGGTCTGCTGCACAAAAAACAGGTGAATTTTCAAGTGTTCTATATATTGATGATTCATTCTGTAAAGTATCTTGAATAGTTTGAGACATTTGGTAAGAAATATTTTAAAGGAAAAAACCCCTAAATTTGCCTGGGCGGGTACCTTAACATTACTAATTGAGCTACATGTACCTTACCTGTTGAATGGCTAATGGGATAATCACCTTACAAATTACTGTTCAATTGAACTACTGAATCATTGGCACACTAATTTACCGGCTGAATTATTCACTGACTAACTGACAGACTGCCTCATTGATTGACAAGTTAGCTAATACACTCTACATATACATGGACACATTTAAAATGTGGTTAATTTTTGTTTTACTGAGGCAGTGTTTACAAACATCAACATTGTTAACTTATTATAAATGTTTACATGTAGTTGATAAAGTGTGTTTCACACTGAAACAGGTTAATCTTGTTTTTCCAGATCTGATGCTATTGGACCAAAGATTCAAGACTTTATATTTAGTAGTGCTGCATGTTTTACTTTGCAATCCAGCTCTTGAGTGAACCAGGTAAACAAAACTCTAATATAAGCCAAGTTCTGCTCTTGACTTCAGACATGCCAACTACCTTGCCATGGTTAATTCGCACAGTGGATAAGTGAAGCTCTCAAAGTTAATAACTGCTTATTGACTGACTGACTGACTTGACTGACTGATTGATTGACTGACTGACTGACTGACTGACTTACTGACTTGACTGACTGACTGACGTGACTGACTTGACTGACTGACTTGATTGATTGATTGACTGACTGACTGACTGACTGACTGACTGACTGACTGACTGACTTGACTGACTGACTGACTGACTTGACTGACTGACTGACTGACTAACTGACGTGACTGACTGACTGACTTGACCGACTTGACTGACTTGACTGACTTGACTGACTGACTGACTGACTTGTTGATTGACTGACTGATTGACTGACTGACTGACTGTCTGACTGACTTGATTGACTGACTGACTTGACTGACTGACTGACGTGACTGACTGACTGACTGACTGACTGACGTGACTGACTGACTGACTGACTGACTGACTTGACTGACTGACTGACTGACGTGACTGACTGACTGACTGACTGATGTGACTGACTGACGTGACTGACTGACTGACTGACTGACTGATGTGACTGACTGACTGACTGACTGACTGACTGACTTGATGACTGACTGACTGACTTGACTGACTGACTGACTGACTGACTGACTGACGGACTTACTAACTGACTAACTGACTGACTGACTGACTGACTGACTGACTGACTGACTTGACTGACTGACTGACTTGATTGACTGACTGGTTAGACTTAATTACAGGCTTCAACTGATTGATTAACAAACTGATGACTGACACCTGCTGACTAATTGACAGTATCAAATGAGCTGCACATGTCATTGTACATGTACCATACTGATTGACTGGCCAATTGACCAACAAATGGACCAATAGATTGACACTGGTCCACCCACCGACCAATAACTGCATTTACAGAGAGGCTCAGTATATTCATGTGTTCATGGTATAGACTGTTTACAGCTTCTGTATTTTCTCATAAGATCTTGGAAGAAGCATGGAACCAAGGAATCACAAGTGAGGCAAGTGACCCAAAGCACTTGCTCTCAGGGCTCCTGCGGACACTTGCTTTGCTTGTGATTTTTCAATCTTGTGCACCTTTCATGATCTTGTTAGAAAATAGAGAGACTGCAACAATCTATACATTGATTGGTCTTGGTAGATTGCATGTCTGGGGTATTTAATACAGTTGAACCTCCCCGAGTGACCACCTTGCGTAAAGTGACAATCTCTCGTGTGCAGATGCATGTTACATGTAAGTGTGAAAAATTGTCTAGTGCAGCAATTACTATCTACATGCATCTCTTTCTCCCAGTGGGGAATAGGGTGGGAAACCCCATAGAGGCAACTACATTGGTTTGACAAAATGGGTTGTCGCCTACGGGTGGTTCAACTGTATCTTTGATTACTGTAAACTTGATGGGTATGTTTTTTCAAGCCTCTCTCCTTATCCTCTACTTTTGGATTTGATTTTCATTTTTTTTCATTCAAGATTGCAGCAGAAATTTTTTACGTTGTCAAAAAATTTTCCTTTTGCAGCACGTTTTTGAAAAGAAATTTGTATGGTACAATGTAGGTGTCATTTTCAATGTTGTGCAATTCAAAGACTTAAAAACAACAAATTACATGTGGTCTTCCATTGCATGACTGAATTGCTTTCTGTTGCCAAAAATAAGTGTCACGTAAGACGACAAGCACACTGGAATACATTTTGGAAACTCAAAGACTTAAAAATAAGAAATTACATATGGTTTTGCATTGCATGACTGAATTACTCTGTGTTACCAAAAAGAAGTGTCACGTAAGATGAGAAGCATACTGGAATACATTTTAGAAACTCAAAGACTTAAAAATAACAAATTACATATGGATTTGCATTGCGTGACTGAATTACTCTGTGTTACCAAAAATAAGTGTCACGTAAGACGAGAAGCATACTGGAATAGATCATTTTCACCAAAATAACAAGATCGTTTTGCGTGCATCAAAAGCATCAACAAATTCAGAGATTTTAGAGTAGGTAGAAATAAATATATTCCCCAAGTTTTGATTTGGCAGTGTCCATTGCAACGAAGTTATTGGGAAAACAATATTCGGAAAATTACAGAGCTTAGTATGGGTCTGCCATATTACAACACCAATATGGCGGCCAAAAATGTCTGCGAGAAGAAAAAAGATTTTGCTACCAAAGTCATGAGTTTTCACTTCTGAATGCTTTAGTTATCATTTTTAACTTATTAGCAGTGCGAAAATATTGGTTTCTGTAACATTTCAGGTCGCATTGAGCCAGGTCGTCTCAAATTTCAAAACGCTTTTTCTCCAAAACGAAGCAATCTGCTGGCACAAAATTACCCCAGCAACTAACTACACTGATGTATAGAATATACTGAAAGAACAGCTTTGTAGGATCAATAGTTTTGAATTTAACATTTTGATGACGTCACGTGAAAACGATCTATACATTTTGGAAACTCAAAGACTAAAAATAAGAAATTACATATGGTTTTGCATTGCGTGACTGAATTGCTCTGTGTTACCAAAAGAAGTGTCACATAAGACGAGAAGCATACTGGAATACATTTATGGAAACTCAAGGACTTAAAAATAACAAATTACATATTATGGTTTTACATTGTCACATAGGACGAGAAGCATACTAGAATACAATTTAGAAACTCAAAGATGCGGTTTTGCATTGCGTGACTGAATGGCTTTGTGTTACCAAAAATAAGTGTCACGTAAGACGACAAGCACACTGGAATACATTAATTGTGGAAAATCAGACTTAAAAATAACAAATTACACATGGCTTTGGATTGCGTGACTAAATTACTCTGTGTTACCAAAAATAAGTGTCACGTAAGACGAGAAGCATACTGGAATACATTGAGAAACAAATTATTGCTCCGAATTATAGCTTTGTGGGGTTTTCATAACCGAGTTATTACGAAAATAATTTTCAGAAAATTACAGTAAATGCACTATAAATGTATTTAGTACGCAGCCGCCATGTTGGTGCCCTCCTTTAGGACACCAATATGGCGGCTATAAAATTGTACAAGAAGTAGAATAGATTCTACCATCAATATCATTAGTTTTCACTTCTAAATTGTTATCACGTATGAAAATTTTAAATGACAAAAATATCCGTTTTGGGTCGTTTTTGTGACAGTTCAAAAACACATTCATCTGGGACATCACAAATTTCAAAATGCTTTATTTTTGAAACGAAGCACTGAATCGATACCTAATGTCTTGTATGTCTATATGAAAAGAATAGCTTTAGAATTAACAATTTAGATTTTAGAATTTTGACGACATCAGATGCAAACCAAGAATAGGAAATTCTAGATTATAAGTGTACAACTACAATTTTGCTGCAATCTTGAATGAATTTGCTGGACTTACTTTATTTTCGTCGTTTTTGCCGTATGCATGCCATATTTCTTTTGGAGTCATTTCTCATTTTCGTGAAAATAAATATAAGCAGGCTATGTACTGAATAATATTTACTTCTAGTTCGCTTTCGAATTTTCTCGCGTTTGCCAGCAATCATTTTTGTTATCCAGTCTTACAGAGGAAGCACAATGGAGAGGTTTTGGAAAACATGCTCTGAGCCCTTCAGTTCCTAGTGATGAACATATTATTTCTCCTTACAATATCAATACATTGTCTAGCAGGCTGCTGATGAGAATAAAGAAAATTATCAACTCGGGATGATTTCTCAAAACTTACATTTACGACAATCAGTATTGTGAGGAGAATTAATATTTCCAGCTCGAACTGAAAGGTTTATGTTTACAGTAATTGTGAAGTCTCGAGAAAACTTTGCTGCACTATTTAGACTTAGTTTTAGTAAACAGTTCGTTACTGTGATGAAGTACGCCACAGATACATGTTGTTAACATTGCAAATCGCGTAAAATAAATTTAATTTGGTACCGAGGCATTCAGACAGCCACAATGTTCAGTAGAATTTGTAATCTTCACAGCCTTTCTTAGGATCGTCACGCAACCGGGCGTCATGTCACACTTGTCCCTTTGAGTGACGACCCCAAGAAAGGCTGTGAAGATTACAAATTTTACTAAACATTGTGGCTGTCTACATGCTTCGGGACCAACTTTAATTTATTTGATGCGTTTTGCAATGTTGACAAGACGTATCTGTGGCGTACTTTGTCATGAAAACAAACTGTTTACTAAAACTAAGTCTTGATAGTGCTGCAAAGTTTTTGAGACTTTGGCAGAACTTGGCTTATATTGGGGAGTTTATCTGGTTCACTCAAGTGGTTGGATTGCAAAATCAACAGCACAGGCAAGGAAGATAACTATATTTTATTGATCAATAAAACTTAAAAATAAAAAATAAAAAAAAAATCATCTAGCCAATCTTTGTCCCTGCTATTGGGTTGCTTCCACTCTGCTGCTCCAAGTCAGTGTTGTTTCTTCAGTCCTCATTTCATATTCCAACTTTAAAATCCTGGTCTGTTTTACCCGATCCCTTGATCCAAGCCAGGGACAGTTGAACACTTGGAAGAGTTGACCGTTTGCTCCCAAGTGGAGAGGACAGCGTAAAGGAAAGTGAGAGTTTGCTCCCCATGCCTCCAGGGTCTCGTTCTAATTTGTCACAATGCCACTACCGAATAAATTTAATGCAAAGAATGCTAATTCACAAGCCAATGTCACGCAAAACGTACGCAACCTGGACAAGAAAAACCGAAGTGCTAAACTGTGGCACTCAATTTCAGTGCATCACTTTTGAAATCAAAGGAAAGATTTGAACACGAATTCCCCAGTCTGACTTCCCGACCAAACCTCCAGCCGATTAGCCTGCGAATACAGCCGACTTCCATCACGCGCCACATGCAGCGTCCCGACCTCGCGGGACACTGCACGCGGCGCGCGATGGAAGTCGGCTGTATTCGGAGGCTAGCAGCCGATCGTCATCCCACAAACTTCACCAAATAAAGCAGAAGTCACTAAACATCTCTCATTTTGTGAAGCTACCGATGTCAGGTTACTCTCTCCAAGTTTCTCTTTAATTTAAATGAAAGAAAATAGCCGATATTTGTAAAGAATTAAATAGGAAAAGGTTTAGTGTTTCGGTTTAATAGCGCATTCAGCTCTGTTTGTTTGTTTCCTATTTCAAATTACGTGATGTTCTCTGGAGAATTGTGCGCGTGAATAAATAATTTTTAGGAAAACAAAAGAAAAATATCCAGAGAACGCCCGTGATTTGATACGAGCAACAAACATACGAAGCTAAATGAGTCCGAAAATTATTTGAAAATAATATAAGCTACATAAATAATCCGAATTTGTTGCTTAGAGTTTTAAAAATTTGGAAATGAGCCAGGAATTTGCTAGCCTCCTACGCAGACTTTCTTTGGGACGTCACGCACTCCTCCCCACGTGGGGGAGGAGTGCGTGACAAGCCCAAAGAAAGTCTGCGTTGGAGGCAAGGAACTAAGCTAAATCGTATTTATTTAATGTTTAGTTTTTATGAAATGTTTTTGACGAGCAATAATTTTTTAAAAGCTAAAATGGAAATATAATTTTGCCGAATTTTATTTGATTTGGAAAATCAAATTGGAAAAGGTTTATAAAGGCTGTTTAAAAAAATTGTGAGAGGTTTCGGTTTAATCGCGCATTCAACTCGGTTTGTTTGTTGTCCCATTTCAGATCACGTGATGTTCTCTGGAGAAATGTTTTCGAATTGTTGATCAGTAATCAAGTGCGCGAATAAATAATTTTTAAGAAAACAAAAGAACAAATCTCCAGAGAACGCCCGTGATTTGATACGAGCAACAAACAGACGAAGCTAAATGAGTCCGGAAATTAGTTGAAAATAAAATAAGCTAAATAAATAATCCAAATTTGTTACTTAAAGTTTTAAAAATGGAAATGAGCCAGGAATAAAGCTAGATCATATTATTTAATGCTATTAAAAAAGTTTTTTAATCAATTTCAAAATAAAGTCATTGAAGATTAAAGGGCCTCCACAGACTAGAGAGATAGTTGTCGACAACTATTTAGTTATCGATCATAAAAGTTGTCGATAACCAAAAAGCCAGTGTGTGAAGCTAGTTGTCGATAACTAAGGCCCTTAGTTATCGGAAAACTTCACACACTGGCTTTTGGTTATCGACAACTTTTTATGATCGATAACTAAATAGTTGTCGACAACTATCTCTCTAGTCTGTGGAGGCCCTTTTAAGAAAAGCAAAAATTAAAAAATATATAATTTGTTTATTTATTTGTTAAATAAAATTTGTGGTGAGATTTTTTGGATTAGTTTTTCGATATTTTTTTCAAATTTAAAACTGAGATTATAATGAAAGTGTTTAAAATAATCAATGCCAGATGTTTCAGAATAACCCTTCATCAATAGACTGATTAACCGTTAAATAAAATGCCGCTGTTTTATTTAACGGTTAATCAGTCTACTAATGAGGGATTATTCCTCAAACATCTGACAGTTTGTAATAAGTTGCTTTGAGAATTATCCTATTTGCCACTCCAGAAACAACAGGCAGACTGAGCACCAGCTTTCGACACTAGGATTTCTGGGATTGTTTGGGTAACAGTGTGAGCTATGATTAGTTCATGGTTTCCAATGGCAACCATCAACCAATCATAGCATGCATTGGTTACCAAGCAATCCCAGAAATCCTAGTGCTGAAAGCTGGTTCTCAATCTTCCCAAAGTTTCTGGAGGGGCTAACTAGTGTTATTTTTGGAAAATGTTGGAAGTTATAAATTGGACAAAAATGAAAATTAATGATGAAAATAATTCAATAGTAATTGTGCAAAATTATTTAGGAAAATGAGACTTGAAGGAAATTCACTAAGAATAAAATAAATATTATTTTATTCTTAGTTAGAAAATGCTAATAAAATATATATTATTTGGACCTATGATTTATAATAATTTGTTTAGGACAATAAGAAGATGCTATTTTTGAAAGAGAAAAAAAGGAGATGATTTGTTTATAATTTGGACCTATTATTTATATTATTAATATTTTTAGTTTTAATTCTTAAATTAAATGAAAAACTTGGAAGAGAGAAAACCGTAACCAGTGCAACCCAATCTGAGAGACACCCAGTGACTAACAGCTAAATTTAATGTCATTTGTGAAAATCCAATCACGTCAGACTGATGAAATTCGTGCTCACCTCTATCCTCGATTTCTCCAGAGATGCACCTTCCTTGAGCCCCAACAATTCAGCACTCCTGTTTTACGCCGTGGTCGTGAAATGTTCCCGGATACATCGACTGCAAAGAAACACCTTGCCGCGCCGAAATGTGCGAAATTGATGGTGTGGTATTGTGACAAATTAAGTGAAACCCTAAAGACATGAAGAGCAAACTCTCACCTTCCTCCACGCTGTCCTCCCCACTTGAGAGCAAACGGCCAACTCTTCCAAGTGTCCAACTGCCCCCAGCTTGAAATTCAGGATCAGATAAAGTTTCCCAGGATTTCTTAGTTGGAATATTTCAGAGGACATCAGAAACACACCTTCTCAGAGCTTCAGAGCTTCCACAACCCAGCAGGGACGTGATTGGCTAGATTTGAATATTGATTGTGTGTGTGCCACCTGCAGTCCTGGAATTAAATAATACACTTAAAACTTATTAGTAGATACACAAGCTCATAAATTAGCACCATAAATAAACTAATATATAAGTTCTAAAACATGGCTTTTCTTGGTGATACGAGTCCCAAAAGAAAAAAGATTGAAACCTTAACCGATCTAGCCTGTGAATAGGAGCTGTGCTGAGCAGTAAAATCATGCAAGCGAATTAAAAAAAAAAAACATGACGGCTTAAATAAATTGTGGAGCAAATTGATGAGGAAATTCAAAATATGATGACTTTTGTAACACCAAGAAGTAACCATGAATGCAAAACAAAAATAAATATGTTGGTCATCAACAGTGGCATCAGAAAGGAAAAGCTTGAAATACCATTGTGCTAATGAGCTTGCTAATCTACTCATACAAAGTAATAAGCAAATATAAACAAAGGAAGCATTAAACATTAAAAATTAATGAGACAAAACTGGCAAAATCCTGACAACTAGAAGTGAAGCACAAAATGAAATCTGTTTGCTCAGGCCACATTTTGTGGATGAAATAATTCTCATCTAAACTGTTAAATGAAAATTATGAACAATAATTGACCGACTATCTTGTGAATGTTCAATTTATAACAAATGCTTCCCTTGTTTATAAAAACAACCACCATCATGCTACCAAACATTTTAAAATGGAAATAACATGCGGATTGAAATTTACTGACTTCTTGTTTCCTGTGAATGGTTAAAATAAATGCAAATAGTTTAAAACAAAAACCTGCGAATTGTTTTATTCCCATTAATGAAGAAAAAATATATATATATAAACATTATTTTGAAATGAAATCTAGGTATGGTAATAAGATTGGATTCATTTGGTAACATGACGTTGATTACAGCTAGATTTCATTAGTTAAATATTTAATTAATACAAAATAATGAAACCCACCTAATGACTAATCATTTAACAAGCTTCCCTTTGAGCAGTGAAGTACGTATGTCATATTCTACCCCTTATTGTACGTAAACCTAGTAATGTATACCATTGTGTTGATGTTGTTTGATTTTCTTGAGTTTTGAACTAATCATAATAATAATTATTGTTATGCCCAAGTTGGTGCATACATGTAAGATCTCAAACATGCACGTTTGATGTAGTACATGTATCTTAATGCCCTCTTAACTAGCACATCATAGTTAAATAAATGATTGATTGATTTTAGATTTGATTTTAGAAAGATGAACAGAAAATTGAAAGAAATCCCAGAGTGAAATTCTCCTCGATTTACCTTACATGTAGCTGCAAAATTATTTTGTTTGGAAAATACATATAATTTGTATTTTTTTAATTGAAGAAATAAACTTCTGAAAGTTAGATAAACATGAATTTGTTGACAGTTGTTAATGTCTTTAAATCCATAAAACTCCAGCGGGCAACTAAATTCTCCTCACAATATCAACCACATAATTTGCATAATGGTCATGAGAATCGAGCAAATGATCATAAATTAAAAGGAAAATATGTCTTCATTTTAAAAATTTAGCCAATGATTGTGCTTCAATTTTGTGTTCAGAAATGACCAATTAGTCATTACTTGTCTCCATACCTTTCTTATAGCAGAATATTTATGCTGACACTGCAGTTTACATTGATGTACACCATACTATTGTCACTCAACACAGTTTTTGATTAACTTTGACATATTTTTGTAAAAAAAAAATTTGGAGAACTTTCTAGTTAATTATTATAAATCAAAATTAATCAAAGACTTTGTTCAGTGTCAACAATACAGCTGTATCCATGCAATGGAAAAAGGGTTCACTGCTCAAAGGACACTTGTGTTGGGACCCTCAAACCCAGCTTACTAATTGTACAAACAAGTGCTAAAAAAATATGATGAGTTGATTCAAAATTAGCCAAATGGAATGGTTCAATCTGAATCTAGTATGCGATTAACTGGATCACTGATAGGAGTCAGAGGTCTATGCTGCTACATGTAGTGCTCATAGCAATATGCATTTAATTAGCAAAATAATTATGAATTTGTTACAAAAAAAGGTATAAAAGATACATGTATTATCGTTTGTCTCATGATGTAGACGCTTAGGATGTAGATCGTGACATTTCAACTGCTTACTGCTAGTCTTCATCTACTAATAAAGACTATAAAGACTTAGTAGCAGTAAGCAGTAACAATGTTGTGCTCTACATCCTAAGTGACTACAACATAAGACAAACAATAATGAGGGCCCCCTATACCCCATTGCAAAATTCAATCACGTAAAAATATTGGGCCTTTTCACGCGTCACGAATAATATCCAAAATTCATTCACGTTCACGCGAAAATCGGACGAAATCGAGGCGATCACGTTTCACGTCAAAATAAAAAACAAATTCACGGATTAATATTTTCACATCGTCAACCTGTTTAGTCTGTTTAGACTGTGTATTCTCCGAATTTGGCTCTTTGAGTCAGTTCATCTCAATCCCAACAGCTCTGTCAGGCCTCTTCGGGTCTTGCAGGCATATCTTTAACAGTCTTTATAACACAACCTCTCAACAGTTAAAGCCTAGATGAATCGTTTACCTCCCGAAACGTTTCGACTGCTTCACGACCCTTTACGGCTAGTCTTCGTCAGGCGACAAGATTGTTTACGTGTCACTATATGTTGCTATTGGTGCATTTCATTCCTCATTATTATTCTGATTACATGTATTTAGGTAACTTGGATGAGTGTAAGTCAAAAAAGGAACTTCAAATTCTAGGGCAGAAAAGCGTCCAAATAAAGGCGAATAGGCGGCGGTACACGCGACAAATTTTAAGGATGAGGTAATGTCTGGTAATGTCCCATGGGTCGTACATTTTATCGATCCATGACGTCCATGTCATGTCAAAACCCAACCGCATCCGTTCGAACAATAAAATAACCGGAAATTAATTCACGCAAAACAAAATGGTTCACGAATCACGTTTAATTCAACTCTCCATTCACGGGTCACGTTTAAGTCAAAAATAGCGTTCACGCGCACGTAAAAAGATCTTAAAATCGTGAATCACGAATCACGAATAAATAAAAGTTTAAATCACGTTTCACGAGGAAATAAATTGCCCCATTCACGCTTCACGTAAAAAGTATAGGGGACCCTCAATAATACCTTTTATTAATAATTTATTTAAATTAAATGAATACTGCAGTGAGAACTACATGCAGCTACTAAGATCTCTGACTCTAACCAATGACCTAATTAATCATATACATGTACTTCCGTGATAATTTAGTGATGCAGGCAAATAAATAAAAAATCAGAAACAAAATCCACTTGTTTGAACAATGGTGGCACACACACCTACATATGTAAAAGTAAATATCTGAGACTTGAAGCTCATTGCAACTCGCTCCAAGCCAAGTACACTAAAAAAAACCTAGTCAAGAACTAACCTGAACGGGGGTTGTGGAACAACAGCTGGGTGAAAAACCTCCCCGTACGTCCACTTGCTCCTAGGAGGAAAACCCCGGGCCAGCTGTACCCCACGTTCAAAGGCCTCCCGGGCTGGGCCAGATAAATAAGATGTTGTAACAACTACTATACTGTGTTGCTTAATAAATAATAAATCATCTTGCCCTGTCATGTCCCAAGCCACTATTGTCCTTCCTCTGGTCTGCCATGTCCCAAGCCACTATTGTCCTTCCTCTGGTCTCTCCAGCTAGGTTAATTCTGTCTTGAGATACTAGTTGTACTCTATCAAGTCCAATATCCTGAGAGGAAACAAACATTTGAACTGTTAGTTATGTGTAGCCATAAACAACTATAAAGATGTATTTTACACCACCATGTGGGGTGAGGATGTTAAAATAAGCCATTGGAGCGGGATAACATTTTTGAAAAAATATGAGGAGAAGCAACAACAACAACAACAACAACTTTATTAGGTATCCCCATATTTATACATGGTATTACCATAAAATGAGAAAAATTAAGATAAAATAGAAATGCAAACAAAGTTAAAATAATCGACAAAATTATATACATGTATACTTAGAATATATAATAAAATTTTAATGCTGATCATCTTAAACTTATTTAAGATATCTGTAAATCTAATTACATTACACGACTGTCGTTATTTTCTTTTGTTTGTAATTTCAAAAAATATAAGCTGAAGTAGTCTTGCAAATATAAGGGTCAACATTATTGAAAAGAAAAATAATTTTGGATTGATTGTTAAATTGAGAAATTCTGTATTTCATTGTGAAATTTTTTTCTAATGTCTTAGAGATAAATTTTGAAAGGTCACAAAAATTTGGACAGGTCTGACATCACAAAAATTTTCACTATATTTCAACAGGTCCAGCATCACAAAAATGTTGATTCAATTTCGACTGGGACGGCTTCACAAATTTTTCAATCAGTAAATTTTGACAGGTCCAGCATCACAAAAATTTCAACTAAATTTCGACAGGTCTGGCATCACAACAATTTTCACTATATTTGACAGGTCCGGTATCACAAAAAATTTTCACTAAATTTCGACAGGTCTGGCATCACAAAATTTTCACTAAATTTTGACATGTCCGGCATCACAAAAATTTTGACTAAATTTCGACAGGTCCCAGCATCACAAAAATTTTGACTAAATTTTGACAGGTCCGGCATCACAAAAATTTTCACTAAATTTCGACAGATCCGGCATCACGAAAATTTTTACTAAATTTCAACAGGTCTGGCATCACAAACATTTTCACTAAATTTCGACAGGTCCAGCATCACAAAATTTTTCACTAAATTTCGACAGGTCCGGCATCACAAACATTTTCACTAAATTTCGAAAGGTCCGGCATCACAAACATTTTCACTAAATTTCGACAGGTCCGGCATCACAAAATTTTCACTAAATTTCGACAGGTTTGACATCACAAAAAATTTTCACTAAATTTCGACAGGTCCGGCATCACAAACATTTTCACTAAATTTCGACAGGTCCGGCATCACAAACATTTTCACTAAATTTCGACAGGTCCGACATCACAAACATTTTCACTAAATTTCGACAGGCCCGGCATCACAAACATTTTCACTAAATTTCGACAGGTCCGGCATCACAAAAATTTTCACTAAATTTTGACAGGTCCGGCATCACAAAAAATTTCACTAAATTTCAACAGGTCTGGCATCACAAACATTTTCACTAAATTTTGACAGGTCTGGCATCAAAAATTTTCAGTAAATTTCGACAGGTCCGGCATCACAAAAATTTTCACTAAATTTTGACAGGTCCGGCATCACAAAAAATTTCACTAAATTTCAACAGGTCTGGCATCACAAACATTTTCACTAAATTTTGACAGGTCCAGCATCACAAAAATTTTCACTAAATCGACAGGTCTGACATGACAAAATTTCACTAAATTTTGACAGGTCTGACATGACAAAAATTTTCAGTAAATTTCAACAGGTGCTGTTGAAAACAAACTTGTTAACATGTAGTTTTCTCATGCCTAAGCAATATAATGCTGTGTTATCGGGCAGGGCTAAAGTACAGGTCACAGGTCACCCTAAGGCTAGTCCTAACAACTGTAAAGCTAATCCTAACCCTAACCCTAACATTAGGGTTAGGGTTAGGATTAGCTTTAGAGTTATGTTAGGGCTGGCCATAGGGTGACCTGTGACTCTGACCTGTAGTTTAGCCCCGTCGTGCATTATCTGTTTATCAAAACTTGCATCAATCTGTAGGATTTTACCATACTGTAGTGAAGGAACATACACCTATTTCAATTAACGTTGTCGGATAGAAATGTTTTAAAAGCCCGCAAGACAAGACCGAAAGGTAGCATGGGTAAAAGTAGAAAACTGCCGCATGCAATGAATACTAATGAGAAGTAACACGTAAAACATTATTTATAACGTTTCCTTTTTGTTTTAAACCTGTAGAAGTAAGCTACTTTTAGCCAAACTAAATTTTAGCAGAATCAGCTAGTGAAAAAACATGGCGATATGCAAATTCTGATGAATACCCAGACTACCATTTGGTCTTGTCTTGTAGGCTTTACGCTTTTACCCGATTTTTATCCGACAATGTTAATAATTGAAATAGGTATATATGTAAGTCTTGCATATGTATTGTTGAGTTTGTTTGCCTATTATTTTCTTGTTGTTGTTGTTGTTGTTGTTGTTTTAAGGTAAAAAACTGATGTTAAGCGGATATTTTTTTCAGGCCCACTATGCTCTCCCCAAAAAAGCTAAACTTTGAATATCTGGTATTCAGGCTACAGTGTATTTACCTGTATTCGTTATCATGGTGTTTTGTCAATCAGTCTCCATTCTCGCTCCTTTATTCCTGGTTTGTTTAAAATCCTCATCTTGTTCAGCCACATCTATCCATCCTCTTCTCCGCTAGTTTGTCTGACAAAATATTAAATATATACTTATAAATGTAACACCCTTGGGATCAAGTGCTTGTTTAGAGGAGTCTTGAAAGAGTCCATTGGTTACCCTCACTCAGTTACCGTGTGGCATAAATTTTTTTGCAGGTTCTAATAATTAGAACCTGCAATTAAAATTATTTGTGTGGGTTTTTTCACAATCTGCAAAAAATCATTCCCCAGAAAAATTTTCAGTAAGCATCTATTATTCCGATTCACGAATAGGGAATTTGTCAATATCACCATTAAAACAAAATTGTGTTGGTATCTAAAATTCAGCGTAGCTCCAGTTTGGCAGTAGTTTTAGCTGCCATGTGCAAAAGTAAAATGCAAATTAGAAGGTGTCAGTGAAGTCACTTTTAGCACATTTTAGAACTTTTCAACACCTTTTCGTGTTTACTAAGGCCCAGTCTATTTGTCGCATGCGCAGATGACTATTGTTGCATTTTCGAGCGATGTGTTTTCATTAAATGAAAACGCATTAGTGTGGACGGGGAAAATGCTGCAAAAACGATAGTGTGGACGGATGCGTTTTTGGTAAAAACGGAGCGTTTCGAAAACGGAGCCAAACGGAAACGCATTAGTGTTGACAGTCCTTGAACAAGTCGGAATTCCTTTTTGTAAAACTCAACACTCAAACATATCTCAGTAAAAGCCTATTTACATGATTGGAGAACAGTTGTCCCTGGTAGGAGGGTCACCCTCCATACTGAGCCACCCTGAGCGAGATCAATTTTCATATATTTCTTTATAAATAGCAGCAAACAGTTTACACAAGAAATCTCAAAGTTGGCTCGGGGTGCAGGGTGACCCTGGGTGGAGGGTCACTCACTTTGAAGGTAGGGTGACCCTGGGGGGAGAGCCAATTTTCCATATAAACACTTTGGCTGTGTGTGCCTCGCTTACCAGGGACAAGTCGGGACAGTTAGAGAATGCGCGTACCCAAGAGGGCGAAGTTTTGGCTCGGTTAGGAGGAACAACTTTTTTCATATAAAAACGCTCGGTAAAAGATGGCTCGGGGAGGAGGGTAACACTCCTACCTGGGACAACTTTTTTCCATGTAAATAGGCCCTAAACCGATATTTTTTGTTCAAAACAACAAACAACGGCGCACGTGCGCGGCCGTAAAATATTTGAATTTCCCGCTGTATAAATTATAAAATCAAAAACACCTTTATAGAGTCTAATATAACCGAGTTACATGTTTATTTAGCCAATAAAAAAGAAATAGAAACCAATTCAATGTTTATAAGCAGCGATTTTTGAGCTTGAAGCTTACCTCTCGCCTGATCTTTAATGCATTAGGATTTGCAGGCTGTCGCTGGCTGTCAACCCCAAAAACGTGCTCGCCATTTCGGCCACTGTAGCCATTATCCTCGTGTTCAAATATCACCAAATGAGGGGAAATATGCTTAAAAGGCAACTTATGCCACAGATGGCTTCTTCGTCGACGGTTTAGCGTCAAAATAGTTTATAATTGCCCAAAGCTTCAAGCTTCCGTCGGCCATTTTGAAATCTTTCGTTTCCAGTTTCTTTCGTCACGGAACGCGTCACGTAAAAATACGCGGGGAAATGGGAATTTACGCGGTTCGCGGGAAAACGCGGCATAAATTATTCCAATCTTTTTATTCACTTTTACAAGGGGGGAGAGGAAGGGGGGGGGGGGGGGGGGAGGCTTTTATCGTTTGTGCTAGCAGTTTTGTTGGCATAATTTGGCAAAACGAGCAGTTTTTTGGCAATTTTTGTCGGCATAAGTTGAAAGCGGTACATTATCAGCCAAAAGTCACTTTCTAAAACTTTCTAAAAGTAACTCTGGAACACAAGTAAGAGATCTACTGTCACTAATGAAAATCAACAATCACTGAACATAAGGGGGGCATTCGTAAGGGGGTGGATGGGTGGGGGGGGGGGGGCTTTACAATCGGATGAATAAATGGATAAAACCATTATTCAATTGTCGATACTTAAAACTCCACGAACGGTGAACTCGCGAGAAAAACAAAACAATTTAATAAAATGCAAGGATAGTACTACGGACATTTTAAAGGGCAGGTTTTATCAAAGGAGCCGTTATATTTTCTTTCACTCCAGCTCTGGCCCTGTAGAAGACTAGTTCTGTTAGCCGAAATATTGGCCATTAAACCTGCCCTTTTAAAATGTCCGTAGTACTAGCCTTGCATTTTAAATTGTTTTAATTCGAACCTCATGAAGTTGATGAAGTCACGACAGAAAAACATTTGTATGTTTTATGAATTAAAAATAAACAGCAAATACTGCATATATTAAAAAGTAATATGATTTTTCCTAAAAGTCTAAAATCGTTCTCCGATATCAATCCTTTTTGCACACAGAAGCAGTTCTTATATATGTTCATGTTGTTCATTTATTTCTTCTCGGAAATGCTCTATTGTAGTCGTCCTTACATAACATTTAAAGCACTCAAAGGAACAAGACTCTTCTTCAATTTCGTATGTCTGTGTAAAATAACTTTGTTCCGCATGAATCGTATCTAAACTGAATCTTTGGTATAATTCTATTTTTGATGTAAGTAAAGTTTAGAGAAAGTAAGATCTTCAGCAGACGATTCAGTTTGTATATAAAATCGATGCTATTTCAAGATGCCAATGTTCGCAAAGACATTTTGATAATGTAAATGGGCTGTAACTATAACTACTTATAATCCATCAAAAAATTTTCTCGCGCGCGATTGGTCTAAACACGTCACGTGACGCAGCCAAAACTGGGGAATATCCGGGTGATATTCCCCAAGTGATATTCCCCAGTTTTGAAAATTTGCGTTTCACGTTTGTAGGTTCAGTTTTCGTCTCAAATAAATTGCTAAATTAAATAAAACTGATTGTTTTGAACAGACTAGAAATATTTTTGAACGCCAACATAATTATTTTGATGTTTAAAACAGCTTGGCCGACCAAGATCTTCTACGGCAAACAGAGCGGCCTTGTGAAAAAATATTTGAAGGATAATAACTACAATAGCCTCCATTTAGCTTCAAAAATATGCTCGGATATTTGTCCTTGGACATTATCTGTTCCTCGAAGCTCACAGTTTTCCTCGAGCTTCGCTCTCGGAAAACTGTTCGCTTCTCGGAACAGATAATGTCCGCGGACAAATATCCGAGCATATTTCCTCGCCTAATGGAGGCTATTGTTTATATAACTACCGTATTCCAGGGAGAGGATGATGGGAGAAAAATCCTTTTACAATCCCCACACCCACCCCTGACAGGCGAAATACAATAAAGTAGTACATTTGCACAGTCTGAGGAACAAGTTACGTTTTTCTCGAAGAGTTTCCGATTGTTATTATCCAATCAAGAAGCAGCGCGAGCACTCTCGAGTACTCCGAAAATTGTCACGCCAGCATGACGCAAATGAGGAAACGTCACGTTGCTTAGCAACTTCGGGAATGAACACCGCGGCTAAGGTTATCCGAAAATCAATAATTCAGTCGGGGGAATAAGCGCCCGTGGAAGCACTCGAAGAGTTTCCGACTCTTTTTATCCAATCAGAAACTAGCACGAGCACTCCGAAAGCTATCGCGCCAGCAAATACGTCATGTTGCTTAGCAACTTTGGGGACGAATACCGCGGGCTCAGTCCCGTCTCGGAGGCAACTAGTACTTGTTCCCCCGACTGGGTTTTGGTTTTGCATCTGATTGGTTGAGCAAGTGGCGCGAGTTTTTTAACTAATCACAGCTTTGGAAACAGAAGACAAAGAACAAACATAAACAACAAAAATACGGCTGCTTTCGCTGGCTAAAAAGTAAGCTGTCTGTTGGTTATTTTAGAGCGGTTTTCAGTTGAGTGTCGAAATAATCCGTAATTGCTTTGGTTTTGCTTACTACGCTCTGTGATTGGTTTAAAAAAACTCGCGCCACATTCTCAACCAATCAGATGCAAAACCAAAACCAATCGCGACTTTTCCCGCGCTTGGTGACGGTTACGTGTATTTGCTTTGAGTTCTCATTGGTTCGTTTTGTTGTTTACGTTTGTTGTGATTGGCCAATGTAATTGCTTTGAAAACCGCTCTAGAGCGGTCGTGAAACCAAAACCAAAGCAATTTACAATGGCCAATCACAACAAACGTAAACAATTGAATGAACCAATGAGAACTTAAATACACATAACCGACACAAAGCGCGGGAAAACGCGTGTGCTGATTGGTTGAGCAAGTTTTTTTAAACCAATGACAGAGCGCAGCAAAGTAAAACTAAAGCAATTCGCGGATTACATTCGACACTCGATTGAAAACTTTGGTTCAAGTGTGAATATCCGTGTTTACCATTTTAACAAGACTGGTATAGAGTACAATACAACACGCTGATACTTGCTTAGGATATTTATTTGGTAGTACTACATTTCAACTACAGTGGAACCCCTATTAAGCGGCCACATTAAGCGCCCAACCCCTATTAAGTGGCCAGCCATCAGCCACTTGCCATTTCCCCGAGGGTGGTCGCTTAATAGGGGTTCGATTGTATGTATATATAAAAGATATGGTCAAAATACGCAACCTAACAACCCTTTCAATCTCAAGCTTGAAATATCAACTCGTACTAGTCGAACCCCTATTAAGCAGGGTTTGACTGTAATAACACAGAGGGCAAAATTACTGAGTTCTAATTGGTTTAGACAGAGGGCATTTTTCGTTAATTTTGGTTTGTGGAGGGCAAAGTGACTCCGAAGATTCCCGAATCCTTACGAAGATTTCCGAAGGTGACCCGATGATTTCCGAAAATCACCCGATGTTCTCCGAAGATTTTCGATTTTACTTGGCCCCATGCGATTACCTATACAGGCAATATCCCTTTGGGTTTGGTAGGAATTTTCTTTATCCTCATCGCCCGTCTGTATTATATGAAAACGCTACATGTCGATCACTCTTGAGAATAAAAGGGTAAGTTGGTACAAAGTAGTAGAAAGCTATTAACAAAAACCTGAGCCATGCGACCTGAGAAACTTCATAATCATTAGCCTGCGTAGCAAGCTCTCTGGGGGTTGACCCCCTACCCCCAGAGAGCTTTCTACGCTGGCTACATAATCAAAAGTCTGCAAGTGATGTCATCGTCGCCAAAATGGCCGCCAACATGATTCAAATGACAAAGATGTGTGGCTGCAAATAATTAATTATCAAATGTTTAGCTTTCATTAAAACAAAATCGCGTATTTTACAAGTGAATAAACTGTTTGGAAAACGAAATCTGCGCAACAAAAGTAGCCTTTCATGCAGAGGTCTCCTATCTCCTCACTGCACACAGGCTACAACACCCGGGATACTCAGGTATGTGTCCAAAGACCTTTTGGGGGTTAGAAATTTTGTGGGGAAGACATTTTGGGGATCATGCAGAGAAAAAAGGGACTGTTTGGGGTTACGTTCTGGGCCGTTGGACTTTTTGGGTTTGGTTTTAAAAACTTTTGGTCCACCAATTTTGCCTCATTCGGACACCCCTGTCAATATTATACCTGAGTACCCCCCTGGGCTACAACGAAAGTTGAATATACAACAAGAATAAACAATAATTATTAGTAGGCTATAAAACAGTGAATAGTTTAAAACAAAACCAGAGTTCCAGCTGTGGTGCTTGCCAATATAATGGAACTGGAAGGAATTATTTAATTTAACACTCTAATAATAAAGACTTGAACTCTTGAATGCAGAAACGATTTCTTGTCTGTTTGTTGTCTTGTCTTTCTTGATATGAAAGCCTTTTCGAAGTGCAATTAAGTATTCCTGGAGTTCTCATAATAAATCTTTGCATCTTTCTTCTCTCACAATGTGTATTTTGTGAAAAAATTCAACATACGAGAGATGCGGTTGTTGGTTGTGTTCATGTCCTTGACAAGACCTCCTAACGGATCCACTTCTCCACGCACTCACGGGGTGGTAGTTAGTAGCAGGTGTTATCTCCTTACTCCCCGCCCTCTCCTCCCTCCTCTTGGCTTCCCTCGTCCCCTCATGGCGCCATCTCCTTCAGATCCAGGCCCAAAGTCGCCCCTTGGGAACTGGCCCCTTTCGTCGTCATGCCAGGGCCCATCTTCCTGACGTTCCTCTGGTCCTCTCCATCCATCCGGTGGACCTTGATCTACAGGAGGAACAGGAGATAATGTTTACTCTTTCTGTTTGGAACATAGAGACATTATGGGGAAAGTTTTTGTAACCAATTACGGAGCACCACGTTCTACGACGAACGGCAAATGTCAGCTTGTAGTTGATTTTGTTTACGTTTCCTCGAATCCATCAGAAAAATCGAAAATAATTCTCACGTTCATGAAGAGTGGTTTTCAATTGTGTCGAAAGTTACCGCTGAATTGTTTTGGTTTTGCTGCACTATGCTCTATGATTGGTTTAAAAAGACTCGCGCCACCTACTCAACCAATCAGATGCAAAACCAAAACCAATCGCGACTTGGTCACACGCGTTTTCCCGCGCTTGGCGCCGGTCATGTGTATTTGCTTCGAATTCTCATTGGTTCATTGTGTTGTTTACGTTTGCTGTGATTGGCCATTGTAATTACTTTGGTTTTAGTTTCAGGGCACTCAATGAAAACCGCTCTAAACGCGTAACTACTTACTTTCACGTAAAAACAACAAACGGCAAACGGGATTTTGCTAATGAACCAATCAGAATTTGGAGATAAATCACATGACCGTTGCCTAAGCGCGAGAAAAGACGCGTGGGCAACTGAGTCATGATTGGTTCTGGTGTTGCATCCAGCATCTTCATGTAATTGGTGGAAACAAACACGTTTGTCCTGACGGGATAGAATACGAGAGATTATTCAGCAAATTACATAGCAGAAAACACAAAACCAAAACAGCAAGCTAAGGGAATGCAAAAAAAAAGGCTCTGACAAAACACAGCTCTCCTACCTGGGCCCCTTCTCCACTCATCCTCTGGTCGCATAGGCTTGGGAGGCCCTCTGTCAGGCCCTCTGTCAGGCCGCTCCCCGTCTCTGAATCCCTCCTGCTCTGCGGACCGCTTCCTACCTCGCCTGTCAGGAGTTCCTTTCCACGGCTCATCATCAAGATCAAAATCAAAGCCTTGTTGACCGAGAGGCAGGGGCGGGGGACTGAGGCTCATTAATGGCCGTATAGTGGGCTTGTTTTCGTTTGTATTAGGCGGGGCTTGATCCTGTCGCGGGGGACCTGGGGGACCCCTCATCATCCGAGGATCCCTGGGATCTTCCCGATTTGGCGCCGGGGATCGTGCGGAGATCCCCAGCTATCCCGGCGTTCAAGGTGACCTGGAATGAAAAGAGATCAACGTCGTCATTATTAGTTGACATATAGCTATAACAAGTTTTCTTTGAACTTCCACCCAAAAAAGACAAAGATCATCAGATAGCATTGTCTGTCGACCAACAGACCTTATTCACAAATGGCCGCCCTCCAAATTTTTGTTTGACTGGGTTTCAAAGAAATTGATGATATTACATTAACAAGCACCGCAGGAGTCTTTTTGCTCGAATGGCTGCAAAGCTATGGCTCATTCATTCATACGAATACAAATGATATAATGGAAAAAACCCCAGATAAAATTAAAACACTCCTAACCATGTGGCTCATCAGGGCCTCTTCCTTGCGGGGGCTCATCTGAGGGTCCTCCCCAGCGAGGATCCCTATTCTCGTGCATTCCTTGATTATTACTCTTGAAACCTCTTGAACTAAGCTTGTTAATGAATGGATGAGAGAAACCTTGGTCCTCAGGACCACGATGCGGAGGTGAATCATGGCCCTGTCCTTGCGGGCCACCCCTCCTAAAGCCCCTTGAACTAAGGTCACGTGGATGTCTTGAGTGCGGATCACCCATGTCAAATCTCGGTGACAGTTCATTCCTGTTGTCTTCGTGTTCATTAGGGTGTGGTCTCCAAGATCCCTGCTCTTGCCTGGGGTCATTGTTCGGCCCAGAACCTGTACAAAAAGAAAGTTGAAAAATAGGTCCGCAGTGTGCGTGTGGGCTTATGGGTCGTTTCCAAGAAGCCTCGGTATCCTTATAAGGTATGCTACAACTGAAGCTAAAATATAAGTTGGCAAAAAAGCTTTTAGCAATCAGCATAGAGCATCAATTAAATCAAATGTGTGCTTAGAAACTTTGTGCCAATCTCGTACCCCGAGTCAACGGTCTCCTCAGTCAGTGGTAGTCGTCGCCAGGTTAGACTCTGGGGGAATGGAATTTTGAAGCCCAGAAATCTGGTATTCCGGCCATTGTTTGTTATACGAGACAGCCAATCACAAAATTCGATATTTATTCCATTCCCCCAGAGTCTAACCTGGCGACAACCCGCTGACCGAGGAGACCGTGGACTCTGGGTACGAGATTGACTTTGTGCTAATGGAACAGATAACAGCATAATTATTCATTTCACAGATGACTCTCTCTGCAACATGTTATTGCAAACAAGAATGTACATATATCTCCATTGCTTCGTGGAGCAAGTGCAGTTATACCCCTTCCAATTCACGTTGGGGTCATTGTGTTGTATTGTGTTCTTGGGCACAATATTTAACCCCCTCATTGTCCGCCCTCTCTCCAAGTCGTTCCTGGGTGGGCAACCAGGCAAAAATGCTGGGGGTTACCTGCGATGAACTAGCATCCCATCCAGGGGGGGGGGGGGGGGGTGTGGTAGCGATACTCATAGTCACTTTATGCTATGGAAACTGGATAGTTAAGTGCCGGCCTGATAAGCCAGCTTGTAGACAGACTTAAATCTTTTTTACCTTGACGAGGGAAGTCATTTCCTCCTGGCCCTGTAGGACCAGCCTGAGATCCTGTTGGACCCTGCTGGGGCTGCTGTGTTGGCGGAGCACCGAGTATTCCAGGCCGTGCGTCCATGTTAAAAGGCCTTGGTGGTGACCCTAATAAACCCCCCTGCCTATCAGGCCCATGAAACCTATCTCCAGGAGGCCCTCTGAAATTGGCACCTCCATCATCTGCCCTGAAATCTCTGCCATGGTGTCCAAACTCATTAGGGCCCTGTTCACGCCAATTAGGCTGTTTAAAATCACCAGGAGGACCCCTGGGCCCATCCCATGACTCCCTCCCTGGTCTCCCTGCTTCAAAGTCTCGGGATCTTGCAGGTGGAGCAAATTGTGATTGGTCCCCTTGAGGTCCATCAAAGGGCCTTGGTCCTTTCTCAGGTTTAAAGCTATTAGGCTGTACAAGTCTCTGAGGAGCCGGTGGCTCAAATGGTCCCGCATGATTCCTTTCTCCAGGCCTTCCCGGCTTGAATGGTGGAGCATCTGGTCGTAAAGATGAATTTCCATTTTCAACGGTTGCAGCGATTTCTCCAATGGAGCCAAACCCTGGAATTGTTGGACTGTTTTTAAAGTTCGGCAGAGTAAATCCAGGATTCTGTGGTTCTGACTGTCTTGGTCGAGTGGGAGTGGTCTTGTTCGCTGGTGAATTGCCAAGTCCAAATGAAGGACCTGCAATTATAGAAGAAATAATACAAAAATAAATTAGGAAATGTGTCAACATCAAATTAAATATTCTACATATATTTCATCAATGATAGGCAAGGACAGAAATTGTTGCTGTAGTGTACTATATTGAATTTCTAACTTTTTAAAAGTCCATGGATGAAATCTTAGCATGAACCATTCAAATAAAAGCTATTGAGCAGTACTTTCATGTGGTACTGTTTATTATGCTGTACAAGGTGGTTCTAACTTTTAAGTTTGTGGATGAAACCCTAGCATGTGACCATTCAAATGAACGTTAATGAGCAGTGTTTTCATGTGGTACTATTTGTTTATCCATATCTTGTAAAATGAAAATGGGATTGTTTTTTTTTTTTTTTTTCAATTTTGAGCTTTGACACTCTTGGGAGTGAAAGGGTTAAAATGAGCTGAGATGAACAGATCATTGGTAGATTGTACCTTTTTCTCCCAAGTCATATCTATCAATATCTGGGAAATCTTCAGCAGGGTTTAAAGCTGTGTCCATTCCTGGAATAGCTTGACTAATAATGCTACCAGGGTGGTCACCATCTGTAAAGAAACATTGCAACTTACAGTTAGAAGAATGACTTGTAAGAGTTTTATTGAGTTAAACTTACAGTGAAATGCACCCTACCATTGACACTGGAGAAAGTTTTCGATTAAATTTTGACATATTTTTGACAACTTTCTGATGGCTTTCATTTCAACCGGCCAATCAAAATGCAGAACTATGAGATGCGGAGTTGTCAAGCTCCACGTTTGTGTTCCGATAATTGACATCTCCACCTCCCACAATTCTTGCAATTTGATTTGCTAGTTCAAATAGAAGCCATCAGAAAGTTGTCAAAAATGAATCAAAAACTTTGTCGAGTGGCAATGGTAGGGTGCGTTTCACAGTAATCGTGAAGAGGGCAAAGTAGAAACTATTTCCAATTCACATTTTGAGGGTAAGATGAGCTAAGTATACAATTTGCAAATCCTGAAAGAGTTTTCTTAAGTGTCATCATGCATATTCAACAACAAACCAAACAAAGCACATGTTTAACTCACCAGCATCATCTTCTGTGTCCAGAATGTTCAGATTGTACTTATCCCTCATTCTATCACCAAGACGATTGCGAGTCCAAAATTTACTGACAGACAATAAACATCAAATTGTAAGTTAATTCAACATATAATGCAAGCAAACACTAATTCAAATTTGCTTTCAGATGCCGACTACTGTAAAACCTACCCAAAAGTAATCACAAAACCAATGACCAGGACAGTAAATCAAGACAAAGCAGTATTCCTAAATTATCTAACATTCAACTAAACCCACACTACGGTAGCCTCCTCACAGACTTTCTTTGGGCTCATAGGAGAGATTGCGTGACGAGCCCAAAGAAAGTCTGTGAGGAGGCAAACACTATGGCGGCTTCAAAGGGACATACATTTCTCCTACTTTTTTTCTTACTTGCGACTTGTTTGCGACTTATTTGCTACTTACTTGCCAGTTATTTGTGACTTACTTGCGACTTATTTGCTACTTACTTGCAACTTACTTGCGACTTACTTGCGACTTATTTGGGACTTACTTGCGACTTATTTGCTATTTATTTGCGAATTACCAAGGCATGCCGTGTGTTACTTTGTTTTGCATTGTTTTGACTGCACAGTTTGCATATAATTTAAATGCAAAAATGTAGTGTGTGTAAACAAACCAGAAATGTTTTGGTGCACCAACACAAGCAAAATATGTGGGAGAAATGTCCCTTTGAAGCCACCGTACCACACACATTGACAAGCTAGTTGTTACACTTTGTGCTGCCTTACCTGGAGTGATCGTTGGACCCTGAACACAGTATATGTCCCAGTGGATGCCAGGCTAAACTCCACACCATTCCTTCATGAGCCATGTCCATATTACCAACATCCTTCTCAGCTCTAATTCAAACATCAACAATCTTCAATTATCAAACTGAAATTCGTTTAATATTTCAAACATGAGAGACAGTGTTTTATCTGGAAACACAGAGAAGAGAGTTGAAAATAGGACACGCAGCGGAGTATTTGTGATGAAATTCGAGGTGTTTGGATAGCTGATGAAACACTGTCTCGAGTGTTTGATATAAATTCTTCCCAAACAAAACAAAAACTAAGGAGTAAACAAAGAAATAAAATCGTAAAAGTCTATCAATGCTAATAATTATTACGACCAGAAATCCAAACCTCCGACATGGTTATCATTTCCTTTGTTTTACCTTTATGAATTATTCATGAGTTTGAGAATAATAATTAAACAGTTGAGGGAACAAGTTCCATTTTTGGAAAATCTACTGCCTCTGGCACCACTCATCCTCATCATGTGGTACATCAGTGATAGTAACAGAGAAAGCCACCAACCCAGGGTGGGTACTCGGGTATATTAGTGACAGGGAGGTTGAAAGGCCTTTTGGGGGTTTGAAATTAACGATTTGGGAACTTTTGGGGGGTTAGAAAATTTCTGGCGAATTTTTTTGGGTAGAACGATTTTGGCAGGGACTTTTTGGGGGTTACGTTCTGGGCCAATGGACTTTTTAGCGGCCTAATGGGACATTTTGGGGGTATAAAAATTTGGCCTCATTCACACCTCCTCCTCACCGATATACCTGAGTACGTATATACCCCACCTGCGGCCACCATACATGTATTAACTTTCAGAAAACACTGACAAATAGCGAGAACCATATAAAGACAATCAGAAACAAGGGAATATGGCAGGATACTACTGAACAATGTTCTCTTTGAATACAGAACTTACCCAACGACCCAAAACATCATAGAGCCGTCTGATCCACCACTGACAAACAGAGATTCATGAACAGGATGCCAGCTGATTGCTATGGACAACAAACACAACAATCTTTATAAATACAATCTGTAAAACACAGTCCTGGCAATGAGCTGCTGAGAAAGACCAATGAGGAGAGCATAATAACAATGATAAAACATAGGAAGTGGCACTGGATTGGCCACACTCTCAGGAGAGAAAGTACTAATGTAGCAAGGCAAGCCTTGGATTGCCACGCACAAGGAAAGAGGACGGCCCAGGAACAACTGGAGGCTGCCCATGCTGCAGGAGTTGGGAGGAGTGCGTTACACCTGGGAAAGAGCCAAAACAGTTACAAAGAACCGGGTGCGCTGGAGGATACTGGTTGACGCCCTATGCCCCCAGGGGGTTTAAAGGAATGATGAGGATGACAAAAACACAGTCCAGACTGGGATGGTGGATGGTAGATGTACCAGATGGCTTTTTGTGGTGTCAAAATATTTAAAGACCTAGTTTAATTAAAATTAGTTGAAGAGCATGGGGCAAAAATGTGCCAAGAATACAACTGAGTTGCTAGGCAAAACGTTGATATATATAAAGGGGAGTGGGAAGGGGATGATTATTCAAGGGAGGCGATTATATCAAATATTTCCACCCAAAAGAGGTGATTTATTCGAGGGGGCGATTAATTGAGGGACGGTTATTATTCAAGGAAATACAGTATACAACAAAATTTTAAACTTCTTAGGAATCTCTGATTGTCCTGACCTGTGGCCTCCCTCTTGTGGCCTCGGAATATCTGCATTTCTTTCATCATCCGAATATCAAACAGCTTCAGCAGATGATCACGCGATGCTGTTAATAACCAGTTTCCATTCTGATTCCATTTTATCTGCATCACTGTGCTTTTGTGAGCATGCCTTAAAGAAAACAAATATCTTTTAAAACCAAAGCAATGAAAAGTCAGCAAAGTCAGCAAATATGAAAATTTAACAACCGTATCGCTTAAGTGGAGGTTGGGTGCCTGGGACATCCAGGAGCTTCCACTTTTGGCAGCCAGCTCCTAGATGGAGAACCGCCCCCATGGCTGGCAAATCCTGGGAATCCAGCCATGAGCCCCCACGCCAGGGAAACAGACCGTCACAAAAAAAAAAAAAAGGGAGGGAGGGGAGGGGAAAACGCTGAGGCCTAGAACACGCTAGAAGACCTCGAAGAACGCCCGCCACAACAGAAATACTAAAACACGCTCAACTCTGAGAGCACATGGAATCATTGCACATGCGCACATGCCAAATACCGCTGACCTCCAGGTGATCACTGGCGCTCTTGTTGTTAACTCCGTTAAAATTACATTTTAACTGCATGTAAAGTTTGTACAGAGTTTCAAAACAAGAATTTGTAGCAGTAAATAAAGGATTGATAAAAAGAGATTAACACTTTCAACTTGATATCCATTAATGTCACGCACAATTAAATGGCACAGTTTTGTGGGAGAAGGCTGGGGGCTAAGTGTTGTCCAGGACCCGAGTGCTGCCTGCCATGTGCGAGGCCAGCCAATGGGGCCAGGCTTGTGTCAGCGAGTGGCATAGGCGAGGAGCGAGGAGCGCAGTGTGATGTACCATGCGAAGCTCCCAGAAGGTTGCAACAGCAAGGCCAGGGGAAGTGGATGTCACCACTGTTTCTCACCCAAGCTAAGGCAACCCAGGCATCGCTTCAGTGTGGGACTGAAGGGTTGGCGCCAGCAACACTTATCCCCGTATGTTCAAGGGTAAATTGAGCTAAACATTAACTCCAGTTTATGCTCATGGCAAGCAGAAACAGCCATATACTATACTGTATACCGTACACCAAAAACTCATTGGCTGACCCTGGAATATATTGTTCTAATGTGTGACTGGACTTTTTAAGGCTTGATATAAAGCTAATGCAAGTTACTGAACACAAATTATTTATACCAAGACCAAACACAGAAACCCTAAAAAAGAGTTTTGCCTATAGGGGAGCTGTTTTGTGGAACCGTCTATCACCTCAAGCTAAGCAGGCTCCTAGTTTATGAATTATATCATTGTACGTACCTACTATTTATTAGATGATTTTATTGTAATTAATTTTAATATTTATTAGATGATTCTATTGTAATTAATTGCAATAATTACTTAGCTAGCTGTTATTTATTAGCTATTAATTTCCACTTGACCCTTCAATAAATTGTAATCTGCACGGCTCCATGGAAGAGCACAATTGTCAAATGGAACCCGTGGTTAAATAAAGGTTTTAATATTACTTACAGAGTAGTTAGTGCATAGCCTGTGCGGGGGTCCCACAGTTTAATTGGCTGTTGACTGTCCTTACTGCCAGACACAACAAGACTCTTGGACGGATGCCAATCCACACATTTTACATCAGCTCCATGTCCTGAAAAGACGCATGCAATATTTTACGTCAGTGCAATAAAATGCATCATTTACTGCTGCTCTCTGGTTCAGTAGGGGGAGGGGGGGGGGGGCAGGAGGATCTCTGGGTCAGTACATACATACATACATTTTATTGGACACTCCCCATAGGGCTTTTCAGGCCAATTTACAAATAATGATAGTATGTCAGTGAGGGGGAAGGGGGCAGGAGGCTCACTGGGTCAGTGGGAGGAGGGGGCAGGAGGGTGGGAACCCGGGAGTCAAGATGGTAGAAATTCTATGGGAGAGGACAGGAAGCTGGACAGGAAGCTGGATTCCAGGAGATATGAGAAGAAATCACCACATTGCATAATGTTTCACAATAAAAAAGCACAATGAAGTGGGAACCACTAAGGAAGGAACCTGGAGTAAAATGTATGGTTCCAGAAAATATCCATACCCCCACTCCCACCCCCCTGAAAATTCTAGTTTAGCTTCATACTTTCCTTTTAAAATTTTGGTTTTTGAGACCTTCCTTGAGGTGGGTATGGATATTTCCTGGGACCACACAATGTATGTGAAGTGTCCTTACCCCCATGGGTCAGTGGTTAGTTCAAGCTTGGTTCAGATGTGTGCATGTCTTATATAATTTCCTCCCTCTATTATAAGAAATTAATATACATTTGCATGCATACTAGAGATTGAAAGATGAGAATGTTACCTCTGAGAACCCTCTCTTCAGTGCATCGGTAAAAATCCCATATTTTGACTAAGCCATCATCTGAACAAGAGGCAAACTTATGATCTGTGGGTGAGAAGCTGAAAGAGAAGTCAAATGTCAGTTATCATCAAATAAATAGTGGAAGTAAAATTAGCGAGATAAAATCATTTGATGCAATATATCAAACCCGAAAGATACGGTTTGATCACATTTCCAAACCCCGAGAAGAGAATTGAAAATATGATGCACGGGCAGAGTAATTTGAGGGGTTTGGAAATGTGATCAAACACTATGATCGCAAAATCGCAAAAATCCATGTAGGTTTTGATCAGATATCAAAACCCTGTCACGGTTATGATTTCCTTTGTTTTAACTTGATGAGTTATTAATGAGTTTGAGAATTATTATATCAATAATTTATCAGAATTATTGAAAATTATGTACATCTTTATATTAATTCCCATCAGGGTTGAAAATCACCACTGTGGCAATTAATCAGAATCAGGGATGAGATAAGAAGGACAGCATTGCAATTGGACATATACTTTGTGGGAAATAGATGCAAGTGACTGCATGGTGGCATTAGGAATGGCGACCAGAAGGTAAAGGGCAATAGGCAGACCTAAAAAGACCTGGAGGAGGACAGTGGAAGTAGAGAGACAACAGGCAGATGGAACAAACTGAAGCACTGCCGAGAGCAGTAACCAGGGAGGCAACTGAAAGCAGAACGTTGCGGCCTTGTGCACCTACTGGCGCAGCACGAAGAGAATGAATGATGATGTGGCTATGAATCATTTGGACTACTTTTTACCCAGGGGAAGGGTAGGTACATGTAGGTAAAGCCGTTAGAGGCCAAAACTGGCCCACACTGCCGGAGCTTATCCCAGTTTCTGCAGCATTAAGCTGAATATAAGTATTGCTACTCCTCCTGGGTGGGATGCTAATCCGATGCCAGGTTACCCCCCCCCCCCCCCCTCAATATTTTGTCGCCAGGACCCATTTATACTCCTGTGTAGAGAGAGGCGCTGTGAGAGTAAAGTGTCTTGCCCAAGAACACAACACAATGACCTGCAGACCAGTGCTTGAACCCAGACTGATCGATCACGTCTCCCACTCAAGGGGGAGGGAGGGGAGGGTACTCAGGTATATTAGTGACAGGGAGGTGCAAAGGCCTTTTGGAACGTTTGAAATTAGCAATCTGGGGACTTTGGGGGGACGGTGTTAGAAATTTTCTGGCGGATTTTTTGGGGTAGTTTTAGCCTAATGACACTTTTGGGGGGTCTAAAAATTTGGCCTTATTTGCACCTCCCTGTCACTAACATACCTGAGTATACCCCCCCCCCCCCCCCCCCCCCCCCCCCCCCCCCCCCCCCCCCCCCCCACAGGATTGAGTCCATTGGGCTTGTATTTGGGATGGAGGGGGCAAAGAAAAGCAAAAAGCAATTGAACTCATAAATTTAAAGATTATTATTGCCTTTCCATATTTCTGGCTCTGTTCAGGGAAATGTAATATATGTAAATAATGAGTTGTAAATCTGAAGAAAATAGTTAACTATAAAAACAAATATTGATAATAAAATTAACGTAACACAGTGAGGCGTTGAAGTAATATATCAAACATGAGAGACGTTTAGCTATGTCTCATCCAATTTCCAAACACCAAATATCGAGAGACACCAAGAAGAGAGTTGAAAATACAATGCACAGCAGGGTATTTTTGATGAAATCCGAGGTGTTTTTTTTGAATAAAGCCCTGTCTCAAGTGTTTGATATATCTTCTCAATCAAAACAAAAACTAAGGAGTAAATAGAGAAATAAACTCCTAAAAATCAGTGCTAATTAAGACCAGGTATCCAAACCTCCAACATGATTATGATTTCCTGTTTTAACTTGATGAATTATTAACAATTATTGGATGAGGTTTTTGTGATATCCAGAATAATCAAGGTCGAGGCAAGGGTTATCAGCCGAAGGCCGATAATTCTTACCGAGACCTTGATTATTCTGGATATCACAAAAACCGAATCTGATAATTGTTTTATTATACATTCAACGAAAAAAAATAATGCTTTTGCAAACGATGTCGTTTGCTTCAGTGTTACTTATAAGCGGCAAGCAGGGGCAAGTAACGCAAAGCGCGCGAACTTGACATGATTACCCGTGATCCTCTCGCGAACTTGACATGATTACCTGTGACCTTGAGTGCACTTGACATGATTATTGTATAATCTGCAGGTAGATGACGTAGATGCTTTCAAAGGCGTTGATTTCGAAAATTCACTGTACGCTTTCGCCCAATCAGAAAAGAGATAGTGAGTTGAATGTATAATAATTATTATTAGTGAGTTTGGGAAAGTCATTTTGATACATGTATATAGTAATTTGAGCAGACAGAAGATTCCCCGACACCCCTACCCCCTTATTTTTCCCATCGCATCTGGAATATATGGTATGGTCCATGAAGTGACTACCATGTGGCATGAGATTTTTGCTGGAGTTTAATTTCATGGATTGCCTATTTTTTTGCATTTCGCGGCAACAAATTTTCTGTGTTTCAGTAAATTTAATTAAAATTTAATAATCTAAATAAACGGAGTAAATTTTCGCGGATTTTTTTTGCAGGAGTTCATTGGAAAACCCATGAATATTAGATCTGGGGTGGGTGGGTGGGGGTACTCCCTGAAATATTTAGTGGAGTTGTATGACCTGCTTCTTGAAACCCTTACCCTATTGCAGACCAAAATATGTGATTTTCCATACCCTATTTCAGACCTATAAAATTAGTACATGTCTAATACCCATGAATGGGTTCCATTTGCGCAAACATTTGAGAAGGACTTCAAATTCCCCGATGTTAATGGAAAAAATAGTTTTGTCTAAAAGCCAAACCAAATTCCAGGCCAGAGTACACAAAACATACCTTATTTCAGACCAAAATCTATACCCTATTTCAGACCAAAATGGCTCAAAAACCATACCCTTTGGCGTTGCACATACCTATATGGCTTATATAAGGGAGTACCCCCGGGGATTAGATCCTGCAAAAATTTCAAGCTACATGGTACATGTAGGTGTATTGCTACCCCCAGGTGGGATGCTATGCTATCATGGGATATCCCCTCCATCATTTTTGTCAGTTGCCCTGACAATTTGCTGGTGGAAAGAAGCACTGTGAGAGTTAAGTGTGTCTTGTCCAAGAATACAACACAGTGACCCAGGCCATGCTTGAACTTCAGACCCCAGGGGGTACTCAGGTATATTAGTGACGGGGAGGTACAAATTAAGGCCTTTTGGGGGTTCGAAAATTTTCTGGCAGATTTTTTGGGGATAGAAAGATTTTGGCATGGACATTTTTTAGGGTTGATAAAAAGCATACCTTAGTGTAGATCTTGATTTTGTGTCAAACAATGTTGTATCATTTTATATTTTCATTTTTATGCAGAGAAAAAGGGACATTCTAGGATGTTGGACTTTTTGGGGGGTCTAAAAATTTGGCCTCATTCGCACCTCCCCTTCACTATACCTGAGTACCCCCTCCGGCTCCAGACCTACTGCACCTCCCGTAGGGTGAGCCCAGTTCATAATTTTTTTATTTGCGATTCACCACATACTTCCACTCTGCTGACTATAGGGTGGTTGTATGGCAGGGTTCCACTGGTAATTGTGATTTTGAGACTCCAATACTACATTATATTGGTGGCTAGATGTGAGAAAATATATTTTGTTGCCCAATACAAATAATATATTTTCTCTCAATGCTGCCAATATAATGCAGTATTGGTGTCTCCAAATCACAATTAGTTTAATTTATATTTAAAAAAGCTGCACCCAGGCCAAACTGGCACACACTGCCAGAGCTTATCCTGGTTTCTGAAGCATGAAGTCGACTAGGAATATTGCTACTTCCCGAGGGGGGGGGGGGGGGGGGGGTGTTACTCCCTTATATAAGCTATATAGGTATGTGCGGCGCCAAAGGGTATGGTTTTTGAGCCGTTTTGGTCTGAAATAGGGCATGTTTTGCCTATTGGTCTGAAATAGGGTATAGATTTTTGCCATTTTAACTTTAAAATGGGGAAATTTTCCCCCGACATTTTAAGTGTCAGGTCTGAAATAGGGTAGGGAAAATCACATATTTTGGTCTGAAATAGGGTAAGGGTTTCAAGAAGCGTGCCGCACACCCCCACCCAAATTTTTGGGGAGTACCCCGCCCCCCGGTGCTACTCCCCCTGGATGGGATGCTATTGTAGTCCATCGCAGGTGACTCCCATGCTCCTGGGTGGAGAGGAGAACTGTGAGGGTCAAGTGTCTTGCCGAAGAACACAACACAATGAACCTGGCCAGAGCTCGAACCCAGACCACTCGATCCAGGATCCAACATGCTAACCATTAGGCCACAGTGCCTCCCACAACAGTTTTATATATTCAACCATTATTATAGTCTCCTACGCAGCCGTTATTTGTGTCGTCACGCAACGCTTCTCCCCACTAACGGCTGCTCAAACCTGGATCACATTCCTTTCCTTTTGACCGCAGTAGCTTTGACACCTATCGGCAAAAACGTGACTGTTACCGTTTGCCGAAAACTTGCTAGATCGATCCAATTCTTGAACTAGGATGTCTGTTGTAATTATAGTGAAGTTTTTTCGACATTATTCTTTCATATAATACATTTTTCTTCAGTAAAACCGTGTTTTATTTTGATGTCTGGTGTGCGTCAAATTCAAAAGGCGGCATACTAGCGTGCGTTTGACGTTTCCGACGCTAAGGTCATGATAAGACACAATCTATGATTGGTGTATTTTGGTGCGAACGAGTTCCGAAAATGGCACTGCAACTGTGATTGGCTTAAATCTGCAAAGGCATGTGGTCCAGGTTTGAGCAGCCGTTAGTGGGGAGAAGCGATGCGCGACGACACAAATAACGGCTGCGTAGGAGACTACCATTATTACGGATAAATAAAACTGAAGACAAATCAATACATGCCTGATTGAGATTTTGATTTTTCAGCCACCTGCATAACATGGTGACAATTTCACATGTAAAAAAATGTTGGTTGTACATAGTGTATTGCAATGTAGTGTGCAAGTTAATGTAGTAATGTGTAATGATTGTAAGTAATGTATTATTCAATAAAAAAAAGTAAGCTATAAAAATTACGACCAACCAAACAGCAACAAAGAATTCCCTTCAGCTTTACTTGTGACCAATATAATTAGATATGATTCCCACTTCACTTACCGTAAACGCTCTATTAAGCCCCACCCCATCTCTAATAAGCCCCCACTTCCCGAGATGGTAAACCAGACAACTTATGAACTGGAAAACAGTTACTTAAATTAAAGGCAATTAATATATGCTTTTGAATTCTTCTCGACTTTCACCCCTCCCCCCACTATGCCCTAGCCCCCCTTTCTAATAAGGCCCCCTCCTTCCTACTCAAGAGGCCTTGAAAAGAAATAAACCCTTCCCAGGGATTAATAGAACTTTACCAAAAATAAAATCTCACAGATAAGATTCGCCTTTTCTTCTAAACTTTTGTTTTGTCAATTTTGCCCGGTTTATGTTGTCTCACCCTGACTAATTGCCCCTGGGTCTCTGTGGATGTCCCAACCTTATCCAACAGTATATATCTCTGTACAGCATTTTATTGAGGTGGGCAGGGGAGAGGTTTAAATGGTTGCTCCAAATTAGGTATTGACTTTGTTGCCTCCAAGAATTTTTCCTTGTGACATTAACCCATTGACACCTGGGCTTTTTCCAAAAAAACGGCAATCTAACATCACAGATGCCTATTTCTGGCCGTTATCGTGACCGTTTACTGCCCAACTGTCTAAAACTTAGTCTGCAACAGAAACTAACATCCCCTTCTACTTAGAAGCAATGAATTCAATATTTTCCTTGGGCATGCACAGAAATCAAAATTTTGACATACTGTAGTTTTTGAACGTGAAAAACACACCATACTTCAGGCTTTTCATTTCCTTTTTTTGCCATTCTTCCTCTCCTTTTCCTCTCATTTTATTTTGTGGTTTTGTTGGCGTTTTTGTCGCCTTTGTTCACTTTGGAAAAGTTTCCACCTAAACGTTGGGGAAAGTGAACTATTTCAACAAAGAGTGTCAATGGTAGGGAAGGTCATGTTTTTTGATGATTTTGGAGGGAAAATTCCAAGTTGTTTTGTGTGTATCTCTGGCCCAATTCAACGTTTCATTCTCGGATAGGCATGCTTTGTTAGACATTTTCCTACTCTATCAGTTGAATATCAAAGACATCCTCTGGCGTGAACAGTGAGGAATTCACAAATGGTACAAGTCCGTGGTCTCCTCTTGGCCAGTTATGGCCGGTTTAGGTGTCAATGTGTTAACAGGAGTGCAACTGACAAATTATTTTTACACCGTACCATCAGGCGCTCACTTCCTCCCACTAAATTACTTTCTTGTACAGGAAACAACAGTAATATCATACACCTTCTAGTACACACCCAGGACCAGACCCATAGCACCCTCAGCAAGCACCCAATGGGCTCGAGCATATAGCACAGTCAGATATACAATTTTTACTCCCTAATGCTGTGCTGTGATTAGCAGCCACTGTTCGGGAACATGAGCCTGTGCTTCTCACCCCTAAAGGCATGGCAGGATGCTCTTCTCGTGGAAGAACAAAGACCTGATACAAGAGATTAACGGAAATGGAAATGTCTTGTTGTTTAAGTAATGTCCAGCTCCTTTCTGCTATGCTGTAGACTTTTAATATCCTTTTAGTTTTCCAATCTAACATGTCAACTAACATGATTGCGCCATCCCTACGTGTACACTAAACAAAATTAATACAACTTCCAACTTTTTTTTAACAACTTGAGTGGTTCTCTTCAAGGGCTTAAAAGATGTGTAAAGATGTGTTTATGTTGTGGTTGTTCTATTTTCGCTTTTCACTGAAATAGTAAATTTTCCAGCTGGAAAGAGGCAGTCAATTTAACTTTCAGAGGCAGCAGCTGATTGAGCTGGTCAAGTGTAATCCTCGATCCAGGTAAAAAGTGGGTTCTTCCCTTTTAATAATGGAACATAAACAGTGACAGGCGAGGGGTTGATAGAAATAATACCCTCACAGTTTTTACCCATATTTTTTTCTATAATTATATATAAACTAAATTCGATTTTGAGACAACATTACAGCTATATAATGACTGCTAGTTGGGAGAAAATATATTCTGAATTGGGTGTTGTCGCAAGGTGAAGAAGCCCAATACAAAGAATCTATTTTCTCCCAACACCGTCATTATAAAGCCATAAGTTGTTTCAAAATCAATTTTAGTTTTGTATCACGATTCAAATATTTTGTTGATGAAACAAAAGGAAAATGAAGGCAGTTGTTGTCGATTGAAATACATATTCCTACTATACGCGAAGTGTTTTACATGAATGCTTGAACACAAAATCATTCTTGGTGTCGAAATTAGTCAGAGTTTTTTGGCCAGTAAATTGCTTATGGAAACAAAAGCAAATTCAGAATGTCTCAATGACATTTTCTAAAGTACTAATTTGTGATGAGAATTATGTGAAAATAATCCAGTTTTCAACCGAAAAAGTTGACTAAACTTGTTCAAAAACATCTTACATGATATTAGAACTAAGTATGCACATTGTGAAAGCAGTTGAAGAAATGGTAAATAAACTCTTATGACAAAGAAATGACTCCTTATACAAACTTTTGGATTGAGCAAGTTGTACATGACAAGAGATAAAAGATTGCCGATGATTCCTTGAAGAAAACTTTTGAATTTTTATGCGTATGCGAGGAACCCCGGTGCCAATCTGCATCTTCAGAACCAATCACTGGCCCACATTTGAAACAACTTTACCGTGAAATAATGTTGCCTCGTCTCACTGGTAAGCAAAACTGTGAAAAAGGTGGATCACAATAATCTAGGAGTCAACATAGCAACCAATAGAATTGTCATACATGTATTGCCAACTAGAAGGTGGGTGGTGGAGAAAGGAGGCATTAATTCATTGCATTCACAAGTTAAAAATTGGAAAATTCCCTTGCGCAACTTACTTTGAGTGAAGGGGTTGTTTAATCAAAGCTGAGGCAGGAGATCTGACATTTATCTTAGCTCACTTTTCATTTGTTTACAAAAAAATGCAGGAGTTGGTGACAGCTTGGTTATTACTGACAGTTACCTCAAGCTCTGTGAATGTTAACCATTTAAATGTAATAATGTTAAGTTTCTGAATTTTTGAGGCACAAGCAAGCACGGCACAAGCTATTGTAGATACCATCAAATTCAAGGCCATTTAAAGGATGTGCAAACCTTGAATTTAAAACTAGTTACTGGTATCATATTAGATTCCAGGGTAGGTTAGAGTTGGTACAGATAAGCCTTGAAATAGAAAATGGTACAGTTTAGGAAAGACATTAGCACTTTGGCGAGGCAAAGAGATGGACCTGTAAATCTCTGACAAGAGTGATCAGAGATGCTGCTGAAAACATTTATCGACAAAGTTGGAGTGGTGTTGTTGTCGGTGGACAGCCTGTGGTGAGGGGGGAGGGGGTGCAGGATGGGTTTCAACTGATTTTGGGCTCAAAATACCTTTGGTGGCAGGTGTAGAATTCAGTTGATGATACCAATAAACAAATTGGCAAAAGTTGACTGGGTTAAATATTGAGAAAGCAGCTGCTTTATTTGTGCGAAAAAAATCATTGCTAGAAGTTTTAGGGATCTTGGGAGGGTGACACTTTTATTGACAGTTTTTATTTTCTCTGGAAATGATTTATTTTGTCAGCCATGCCCTCTTTATTAAAATCAGATGCATTTATTTCTTTATTTATCAAATAATAATTAATATAAAGTTTATAGAAAACATGCTTAAAGCCATACTTCTTTTTTAATGTAGCTCAAGCATTTATTTTTAATGTAGCTTCTCATTTACCACAATACCTCGTACAGGACACTGTTTGAAACACCCAAACCAAAGCAATCAATGATTTATTAAATATATGTAATAATGTTTTTCAGGAAATATCACTACACCTTTCAATAACATGAGAACTCTACTCAGTCAACAGCTGCGTTTAAATTCGCTGCCATCAATCATCTTAGCGGACGTTTCAGGAAACAAAAATTCACTTCAACAAGTTCAAAAGGTCATGTCTGTGGGTTGTGATTCAGGGTTCAAAATAAAATCACAGCTTTTAGCTTGAATTTGTAGGCTTTTTTTGTCAAGGCTCATTTTTCCCCGGCTGTCACTTTTTTTTTCACTTTCCGCGATTTGCGTGTGTGTAATGCTACACTAATTAACGGGAATCTGCCAAGAACACGTTGCCTAGAACGCGACCAAAATCTTCCTGAATTGAAATTTCACTTTCTTCCTTGAAAAACCTTGAAATTATAAACTGATTTTAAAAAGATTTCGCACATATCGCATGCTTTGAACTGCTAAAATATAATGTCAGCGTCAGAATCTTCATTTTAATTAACGTGTTTCGTTGCGACAATTCCCTTCCAAACAAAGCATCGCGAACGGCTCTCTTTATTAGGTGTTTGTTCAAGCGTAAAATATGCAACTTTGTCTAGTAGACAAACTGTCGCGCTTCTTCACTCACAAACATGGGAAATCCGTTCTGTCGAGCAATATGAATACAAAACTTAACAACCGGCACTAAACAAGTTTTTGTGTAAATTAAATCTTGATTACACATGCAGAAACATAAAGGCGGTAATGCAATGGTTTGTCTAGACAAACTTGCATGTTTCACGCTTGAACAAACGCGTAAAAGAGTTACCATTTCAACTTTTGCAGCACGCTTCAAATTTCCAAACCTTTTTCTACTCTTTCTACCCATTTTAAAATGTTTCTTGGCTGCTCTATTGTCTGATATGAAATACAGCGACTTTGATTTCAGTTGGCCGATCAAAGCATGATATTTTCTATTTCTTCGGTGAAAAGTCGCTGGCAAGTGTGGTCAAAGTGCCGGCTACCGCCGGCAGCCGGCTGCTATTTTGAACCCTGTGATTGGTACTAGATTTCAATCCATTTTCCGTTTGTTTATTTTTTCAGGGTCTGTTGATTGTTGTCGTAATTATTGTTGACAACAGTGAAAAACGCAATCGTTCTAGTTGGGTTTTGAACTTCAGAGTTCGCGTGTTTTTAAAAGGCGCAGTAACATATTGTTTCAAACAATGTCCTGCACAGCACTTTATTACCTTTTCGTTATTTTGCATCTATTTTCTCGGCAACCACTGCTGGATAAAACATTGTTCATTTGTTGCACTAGAGCTAACTCTATCAAAAGTTTTATAAGTTCTACTATACCGACAAGAACAGCTAAAAAGCGTCCATTTTGTTGAGTTCCAGGAACCATTGTCGCTAACCTTAATCCTCTAATGGGTTCTTTGTGTGCCTCATACATTTTCACATTATTCATGTTGGATTGCCAGTACTTGATGTAACCACCGTGATCTGACGACAACAGCCAGCTATCGGCATGGCTCCAAACCATTGCACGCACAGGACTGTCATGAGCCTGTGGAAAAATTATTGTTTTTGTAGAAAACACACAAAATAATACATGTATACTTGGTAAAGTCTTCACAAACCTAGTGACTCACAACTGCCAGAACTTATCCTGGTTTCTGTAGCATGAAGTGACTAGGAGTATTGCTACTCCCCTGGATTGGATGCTAGTCCATCGCAGGTTACCCCCCAGCATTTTGTTGCAGGTACCCAATTTTATACTCCTGGGTGGAGAGAGGCACTGTGAGAGTAAATTGTCTTGCCCAAGAACACAACACACTAACCAGGGCTTGAACCGGAGTTGATTCCAATGCGCTAAACATTAACCCACCGTACCTCTCACAAAACAATATAAATGATATTAAAGTCTGCCCTCGGATCAAAGTGGTCCACAATGCCAGAGCTTCTCCTGGTGTCTGAAGCATTAAGTGACAAGGAGATGTATTGCACTCCGCTCTCCAGGATTTTCTCAGGTTGCCCTAACAGTTTGCTGGTACCCGTTTATACTCTTGGGTGGTGAGAGGTACTGTGAGAGTAAAGTGTCTTGCCCAAGAACACAACAAAACGATACTGGCCAGCACTCAACCCGAACAGCTCAATCATGAGTCCAATGTGGTAACCATTAGGCCACCATGCTACCAAACACAATCAAAGCTTTCCCATAAAGGGGGGGCATGCTAGACAATCTTATATACTTGTCATGGTGTTTGGCAGCAACAATGAATCCTGGTGATATCTGGCTAGGGATTCAACAACAATCTTTGGCATTTGCCTAGTACTTGTCAGTGTTCCCACTCATTTTGGAAAACAGGAGTCCCAAGGACCCCCAGTTCCAGTAACTGGGGGTCCTTTCTATTTTTAAGGGTCCCTTAGTGAGAAAGGCATTTTAAGTGATATACACATCATGTAATATTACATGAAGTATTGACCGCTGACCATCAATGAGCCGAGAGTTGTTTCGCTCGTTCGCGTGATTATCATTGTGATTCTTGCTTCGTTTTCGAGTTTGCGGCCAAATTTTCATAGTTTCCATAGTTTCCAGCTTGGAGAGGTAATGAAAAGGTAAAGGAAACTAGTGAAACTTTAACATTGTTTCTTATGTGTGTTTTGTATCTTGAAAAATCCTATTTATCTCAAGAGTAGACCAAACTATGAAAACACTTGAAATTTTGAGTGCTGATTTATGTGCGTCCCTGGGACGTACTGTGGCTAAAAACTGTGCGTCCTTTTTATTTTTTGTGCGTCAGATACGCACAGTTGTGCGTTAATGGGAACACTGCTTGTTCTTGCGATCATAACAGAGAATATTATTGATGAAGATTCAGTGTAAAAATGACGGACTTGCATGGTGTGCTGGTAGCTTGTAGAGTTGAAAATTCAAGCTACTGTTGTTTCAATAAATATTGTTTCAATGTGGACTACATACTTGCAATATTGTTTCAAAATTAAATGTTAATCCATTCCACAGAGTGAATTCTCCACTAGAAGCTCCAGTCACCAGCCGACGTCCCTCTGGAGTCCACTGAAATGAAAACACAAAGACAATATTATTGAAAACTGACAAGTAACACAAGACAAAGTCTTTATTGTACACCACAAAGTCATGTTTGTGGGTTAGTCACCCCCTCAGTTCAATTTTCCGACTATTGAAACTAACACAGGAAATTGACAGTGGAATGTTGTGGGTCGTCAGAGGGGAAACTGCTCTATGATGGGAGATATGATGCTTGGAAGCCGAAACCGCAAGGAAGCTTAAGTGAGAAGACCCAAAATAACCTGGGGACTGTGGCAAAGGAGCTGGTGTCAGTTCGTCTCTCTTGGAGTGGAGCCAAAAGGTGGCACAAGATCAGGTCAACTGGGGAAAAACTGTGGAGGCCTTATTTGTTGCATGGCACGACAAGGACCAATGATGATGATGATGACAACGACAGAGTCATGTTTACTTCCGGATTTTCTCCTCATTGATAGGACCCTTGAGGGGAGGACAGGGGGGTCTGAACTTCCACTTCCCACACAACTGTACCTTGTACTCCCTGTTCCCGGTTCCCACCTTCCGTTGTGGTTCCTGCCTCTTTGTGCTGCTGTTTCTATTGCAAAATATTATACAATTTTGCAAAATTTTTAACCTATTTTCCCCGGTTCACCTTTGGGAATCCCGCTTCCTGGTCTCTGCCTCCCATAGACTTCCTGCCCTCTTTACTCCTGGGTTCACAGCCCCTCCCTCTTCTCTATTACACCCCGTCAAAAAGCCTTGAAAATAAATAAGCCACCTGGGGGCGACACAGCGGCAAAATGACTGCGCATGCGCCAACCTGCTCACTCATTTCCATACAAACATAATGGCGGCAATTCAAAATTCCCGGTATTTGTTTTCATTTCATAGCTCAAAGAGTTCATGTTTAACTTACGATCGCTCGACTTCGAGCAACAGATTCGCTATTGTGGAAAAGATAATTAGTTTGCTAAAAAAGATATGTGAAAGAAGAGTCTCTCTCGGAATTGTTTTCAAGGTAAAACCCTTATCTGTTCCGTGACGGCCTTATCCACGTGAAATGAAAACAAATTCCGGGAATTTTGAATTGCCGCCATTATGTTTGTATGGAAATGAGTGAGCAGGTTGGCGCACACGCAGTCATTTTGCCGCTGTGTCCCTGGGGGCTTGAAAGAGGTTTTACAATAGTTTTGATCATCAACCATGTTATTATCATGTACTTGTAACATAAAAGCATTTGCTGTGGGTTGAGCTGAAATTATATATTTCTTACTTAACATTATATATTTTTACTTACTGCAACACAAAATATCGGACATCTCAGTTTATTGGTTGATGTTCTCACAAACTTTGTTGTAACAGCATTGATGGGATTGTCCAGGAGACATCCTGGTGGATAAATCTGAAGAGGAAAATTTAAACAACATTGCAAAGAAAAGACTTCAATAAATTTGCCAAATCAAAAACAAAAACAAAATCCTTCGGAGTGTAGCCTGCGAGCGCAGACGTATTTCCGGCTCGAGTTGCCCCGGGACAACTCGAGCCGGAAATACGTCTGCGTTCGCAGGCTATTCGGAGTGAGGCTAACTCAAATACCTAATGGTTAATTTAGCCTGCAGAGTCATACATAATTTATTTTTCTTACAACATGTACTACTTCAATTTATTGTAACAACCAAACGTTTCTTTATGTTTTGAGTAAATAAAGGTTGCATTGTATAGTAACTTACATCTGAAGAAAAGGTGTCATCAGGCTGCATTCCACTCCTCTTGTTTAAGCCTTTGAACCATTTTCTGTTCTGTAAAAAGAAGACAATTAACTTTAGTCCTTTTTTCAGGTACAAATAACAGTTACTGCTTTCCATTCACATTTTCTGATAAAAATAATGAAACACACAAACAAACATGGTCAGTTTGAACATTTTTCCCCATTGCTTCTCAAACTCATTAATAATTCATCAAGATAAAACAAAATGACGGTGTTTTGGATATCCGACCTTAATAGCTCTTTTCACGGTTAACTTGCGATATTTGCATAACAATACACTTGAACATAGAAGCGAGGCAATTTCGGGCACAAGCTGCAAAACATCGTGTTTTTCTTGAACTCCTTCAACTCTGTTAGTATAAAAACAGTTTTAAAATGTAGAAGAACTACAATTCTTTTAGTCTACGTTGTTTTTAGAAAAAATTGTAAAACGACTTTTCTCTATTAATAAAGAGTAGACTCGCCAGTAAGCAACAGGGAGATCGGATAACGATCTTTACAGCAAACTTTAACTAAAATATTTGCATATTTAGTTATTCTCCGTTTTAAAACTATTTTTATGCTAACATAGTTCAAGGAGCTCAAGAAAATCACGATGTTTTACAGCTTGTGCCTGAAATTGCCTCGCTTCTATGTTTAGCTGTATTGTTATGCAAATATTTCAGGTTAACCGTGAAAAGGGCTATTAGCGCACATTTTTACGATTTTATTTCTCCATTTACTCGTTTACTTGAGACAGTGTTTGATCACATTTCCAAACACCTCGAACTTCGTCAAAAATATTCTGCTGCGTGTCGTATTGTCAACTCTCTTCTCAGTGTTTGGAAATGTGATGAAACACTGTGTCTCATGCTTGATATATTACTTTATCAATAACAAGATAGTGAAGTGATCATTCCAGGCATGATCAACATTTCATTTCTCTCTCATGTCAAAAGCAGGCAGGTGATGAGAATAAAGAAAATGCTTGGGACTGACAGAGTCGTCCACCTTTTTGGGGATACTAGTGGCTCACTGTGTTATGCACTGTGTTATGCATCAGCCCAGGGTCCCCCTCTCGGGAAGCTGATGACAAGTGCATCAGTGTTAGATCTTTGTCTGAACATTTTTTCTACAAAAAAGCACTACGAATATCGGTAAAACAATCAGTGGTATGAAAACAGCAAGCTTACATGTGAAGCCAATATATGCTTATTCATAGAAATCAAACCGTGATTTGCCAAGAGAAAGTTTGAACGTCAAGAAAAAAAAATTACCACTTATTTTAAGCTAGTCCAAAGGATTTCTCTGTGAAAACTATTTTTTTCGGCACAGAAATCTCTAAAACTGACAGTGACAACTTGTCAGTTGACAGAACTGCGAATCAATTCAAATTTGCGAAGATCGAAGGGGTTTTGTGCGAACACAAACTATACGGCAGTAAAAGCTATCGTACCTCGATTTGTTTAACAACAGAAGAGTTATAATCGACAGTTTTACGCATAACAGCCTTTCTCATCCGTTTTCCATCAAACGTGATGGGCTGTCGAAAACCTTTGTCATCTTGTGTGTCTGTAGACGTAGACGCGCCTGCTGGTTGAACGGTGGACGTTGTTGGAGCAGGCTTTGGGGCGAACTTTTGCGATTGTTGATGGGGCTGCTGGAACATCATCGTGAAATCCCTTTACTGGGATTAGTTATCTTTTATATTATGTATTTTTTTCCAGCGTTATCTCAGTCCAGCTTTCAAATTCGCTAAGAAAAGAGTTGTAGTTGTAGAATGAAAGGACGCCATGTTGGATCCTTCCCGCGGCATGCATGTGCGAGATGATCACGTGATACTAATCCGCTGACCAAACATATTAGCTACGGAGAGAGAGAGAGGGAGAGACGTGACTTTTGGATCAAAACAAACTGAACAGTTAGAAAGTGTTTATGATGCCTCCGATACTCAAGATAATATTCATTCTTCTGGGCATTGCTCCTCTGCTAAGACTGATCATAACCACGGCAGTGGTCAGTTGTGGAACGGTCATGATATTATGGACCTTCATAGCGTGCGGATTTATGGAGAAGTCATCAGCCTGTCTTGTAATTGCGTATTTTTATTTCACGTCCAGTCTGGTTTATTTAGCCATTGCAACGAAAAGGACAGACAACAGAGAAGTGAAACATGTGCTGTGGAAACTAGTGAGAAACTCTGCTGTAAGACTGGTGGGAATTGCTGTTTAGATACATGTAACACAATGGGCGTACAGGACTGCAAGTTGTACCACAAAATTTACACATTTGGTCACGGAACATTTGCGGCAAAATATTCACCACGAAAACGCGACGAACGAAGACACTGTCAAACGGAAAGAAGATTCTGATATGGTGCGAAAACACAGAAATAATATTTTGCGGCTGCCATGGGGCTCAAAGCATTGCAATTTTAACTTGATAGGCCCAGACGAAAAATCGACATTACGTCATGCATGCACTTTGACCGGGACAATTGATCATGCTCCTGCTTTGATTTACAGTTATTTTAATAAGCGTAAAATATTTCGAAAATATTGGTTCATTGTATTGAATTTGTAAATAGGTAGGTTAACTTTTTGACGGGGATCAGATCTGTAGGGTTTATTTTCTTGACTCATTCTTTCTCAACTGTGAAATTTCTATTAATAGTCACGCAACGCTTGTCTGGATTGTAACAGAGTGACAGACACTGCCGTGTGTCATCCGACACTGTTATACAATGATTAATTAGTCATCTTCAGAGTCAAGACTCAGTCAAGGCAATGTCTAAAATAATTTCTTCTCAGTGATTCTCGATTTTGTAGCACAGTACTCGATAAATGGAAAGGAACCATTGGACGAACTCAGAACTTGAAAGCGCACGCAACAAGCACCGCGTGCTCATCCTAAAAAGGGCGGGAAATTCAGATCAACTACCCTGGCAACTACCACGTCTGCTACCAGCCCTCTACCCATTCAAGACCATTCAAGCCTTCAAGGATTCCGCATGGAAAGGACACTTAGTAATTAGTCTGAATGGAAGATGGCAAGACTCGTCCTCCGAAGACGTTTTCCGTCTACTGATCCTTAGAAAAGGAAGTTCGTGCTACACGGTGAAAATCGATCGAAAGCGCAAGAAATTTCGCTAAACAAATTACAAGGCTCGCTCTGTTCCATGCAGCTGCTTCTAATAAATTGTTAATTCTTGGGATATTCAATCAATTGAACTGGCCTTAGACAGCTATTTACGCCGTCATTTTACAGCTGAGAGGGTCAAGAAGGATGTGAAATTGAATAAATACAGGAATAAAGTGCTTGCTGTTGCAGGGAACTATGACTGATTAGGTCATTTTATGGCATCGAAACGTACAATCTGGAAATTATCTAGCCTGCGTAGCAAGCGTTCCTGTACGAAGAGCTTTTTCCGCGATCGAAGAGCTTTTTCTGCATTTTGGCCGCGCGAAAATTGGGGCGAGAGCAAAAAAGTCGCTCGGGTGGGTGGGGAGGGGGTGGCGCTGAGGGTCAGCGCCAACCCCTTCCCTACCCCCTCCCCCCTCCGTCTTTTTTGCTCTCGCCCCAATTTTCGCGCGGCCAAAATGCAGAAAAAGTTCTTTGATCGCGGAAAAAGCTCTTCGTTCGTTCAGGAACGCTTGCTACGCAGGCTAGAAATTATCACACGCAAGCTAAAAAAATCTAGCGTGTGGTAATCACTGATAAAGTGGATTTTTTTAATATAATACGTACTCTCTTTGTTTGCCTGGGTAATCATGAATTTGGGAGGCACAATCGCGAAACTGCTCAACTTGACCTCAATCATTCAAATATATTGTATTGTAACATTTCATTACGTAGCTGGCAAACGAAAGATCAGAAGTGTGTTCAAACTCACCAATCGAGACGTGACGCGTGTGTTTTCAGACTTTCCCCGCCATTCAGATTTTATTTGTGACCAATCACCGATTGGTCACAAATAAAATGGCGGGAAAAGTCTGAAAACACTGATTGGTCACAAATAAAATGGCGGGAAAAGTCTGAAAACACACGCGTCACGTGTAGTCTGGACTACACCTAAAAACACTTTTAGAGCTTGTTCTGTCGCCAACGGATTTTTTTTCCCCAGAGAAACGAGAAGAGTTGTCATTGTGACCAGTTTTGATAGCCTTTTTAAAGGGACACTGTTTTAGCATGATTTGGGGAAGCTCAGAAACGTATCTAGATCATAGGAAGTTGAACAATAATGGTTTGATTCTGTAGAATAGCACTCGACAAATGACAGGAACCCGTTAGGAAGTGAGGATGACAAACGACAGCGAGGATGGAAATGGATTGCAATATGGATTTTTGAAAAAACGTCAGGATGTCAGTTATTCAAAGTTTCAAATTTGGCTCGGAAATCTTTGAAATTTTGCACAAATTTTGTTGCAGTATGGAATTTCTTGAAGAAATTACTTTTTATCATTTAGTTATAGTTTATTAAGTTATTTCATAGATTTGGGGACCATTTCATGCATTTATAACAGTTTTGAGCAAATATTCCGGGACAGTGTCCCTTTAATACCGAATTAAAATTACCGTATTTTCAATAAATACTAAGAGAGCACTCGTTTACGAATACCCGGTGATACATACATTGGTGATATGCCATACTATGAGGAATTTGAGCGTCTTTTAGCGGAATGGTAATCGGGTACTGAATTTATAATCTTAGCGCTATGTCATTCAAATGCGCTTTGCTGAGTTTAACTCGGGAATGACTGATCGGACATCAGAATGTAAAGCGCCTGTCAGTCCATTCATGAATCTTAACCCACCCAACCAACCCATGAATGCATGTGAGTAGGACATGGGTTCTTTAGTTAACGTCCCCTACTAATCAAGTATGAGGAGGTGTAGGAGACAAGGCCAATGACGCGATCATCTGAATTTCGGACGCTAGCATGATCTTACCAGGGACGAAAATCGACCGCTTAACTGTCAATATTGAATATACCGCGCATCACGCATTCCTGCTTCATCCCTAACAGACCCTAATAATGTGTAAGTAATGTGAGCCAGGTATCTAAAAAACCAAATGCTCACACGGAAAAATAAAGCTCTCAGTCTCCGGCCTGCTCTCTCAGAATCGCTGGTGTCAACTCTAAAACGGACAGTTGGTGCTGGTCCCGATGGTGTCCGTCTTAGAGGGAATAGACTATATTCGCACCGTGTTTACTCCCCTTGCCCATGATTCACTAACAAACAGATACTGGAAACTACTTGTTTATTGGCTCATGTTAACAACAATGTATAACAATTTAATGATTTCTATTGCGCCATTCGCCATTTGTATACCGTAAAATTCCGAATATATTAAAGCCCTACGTGAGTAGTAATTATTCCTCGTTATAAAATTGAAATATTCAATATTTCTCTACGATTTTAACCAAATATGATTCTTAATTTAACTTTACCTCTACTTGTAAACGAACTAAAATAAATTTATGTTCCGTATTTTTAATAGAGGTAAACTCCGAACACGCGCGCCCCTTGGGGACGAAACAGTTGATGCTCAGTTTAAAAACTCACAACTCTCTTCCGGGATGCACGAAATACTAATAAATGAATAGCTGTCACCTAAAAGGAGCTACGTTATGGATGGCGCATCTTGAAAAAATTGGCCAAATCCTCAACCATCCTTGTTCCTGTTGGTTTATTACAGTCGAACCTGTATGTAACGGTCACCCTCGGGACTTCAGAAAGCGGCCGATTAATACAGGTGGCCGCTTAATACAGGTTTAATACAAGTAGCAAATACAACTCGGGACTTTGAAAGCTGGCCGCTTAATAGAGGTGGCCGCTTAATACAGGGCCGTTATATACAGGTTCGACTGTATTACCTCTTTGCGTTTTTCTACCTTAGTAAACTTGTTATTTTGAGGCTTTCTTTAGTTTGAAGGTGATTTTGCACTTCGCTATCATGACATAGCTCCTTCAAGATTATTTAGCATAACCCACTGACCTACTATCAGGTAAACGCCCAATCAGATTGGCTACACAGGGGCCATCCAATTATCGATAGTCTGCCATCAGGAAGTAAACGTTTCTCTTTTATCCTATAAAAGATTCTAAAAAATGGTCAAGATACCACAGAAGCTTTACATCAAAATATTTATAAAGAATTAAAGTTTTGGTTCAATAGTTTTCGTTTCTTCATGTTGCTGTTGGTACAAAATTTGCAACTTGTTTCCTGCTCGTAAATATGCTGACGGTTTTTCTTTGGGTATGATTACAGTAGCTTTACCCGCTGGATTTTTCATGCATGATTTCAGATCAGTGTTTAGAGCTGGCATTTCGTATCCAATGCTAGCAAGGTCATGTAACCAGGCCTCTGTTAACAGGGCGTCATTGATCTCCCAGAAGCCATGTTCAACCATTGCTACGCTCAAATCCAGAACTCTGCTAAAGAAGTCTGGTTTTTCAGACTTCCAGTTGATCAAAAACTCAACTAAACGCCCCGAATCATGGTAGAGCATTTTCTCATCTATGAAATCTGCGAGATAGTTGTGTGCATTTCTAAACTGAACGGCATTTGGCGGGAAAAACGATAGCTGTGATCCAAGATCCCATAGCAACCGCTGAGCCCAGTAACCACGCCAGATATCGCAGACTCGAAAAGCTACTGTGATTGGCAGCAACATGCCCCATAATGCCTTGTTCATAAATAGCGTGTTTTGGGAGTTGAATGGAGCCATTGTCTTTGGAGGAAGAACAACAGGTGGCGCTTCAGAGTCGAACTCAACTTTCAAATCCACATCTTTGTCTTTCCTTGTCAACCGAAATATGGCGTCTACATCCGGGTCACCATTAACTACGCCCTGCTGCATCGCTGTGTCCACCCCGGGGCATTTGACAAACGCGTGTGATGGGGGATCAGCAATGTGATCTAGAGGGTACCCTCTAGGCCAAATGGTACTCTGTCCAAAGTGTTCGTAAGGGTTAACCACCGTAGAATCTGTTTTGTACACGTAGAACTCACCAGTTTCCTGTTGGTAAAAAGTTATTTTCCCACTTGTTGGCGAGTTATCGTCGTCCGTTTCATAGATGATTTTAGCGCCATGTTGAATAGCGTAGAGGTAGCCAAGATTCTTTCGAGGGTAACTTTTGTAAGGAATCAAGTCATGGATACGGAATCCCAAAGACTTTTGTGTTTCGACACTCAGGTAAATACAGTTGGGATGGCTGTGAAAAGGAAAACAAAACAAAAGTTAAAGCCGTTTATTCTTTAAATTTCCGGTTTCCGGAAAATAGGCCATTTCCGAGTTGCCTTTTGCCTCTGTTTCAAAACGAATCCTGGTCAATCTCGTGTCCAGAGTCAACGGTCTCCTCAGTCAGCGGTAGCCATCGCCAGGTTAGACTAGGATTGGCTGTCTCGTGTAACAAACAATGGCCGGAATACCAGATTTCTGGGATTCAAAATTTCATTCCCCCAGAGTCTAACCTGGCGACGATTACCGCTGACCGAGGAAACCGTTGACTCTGGGTACGAGATTGAATCCTGGTGCGAAACCATTCAAATGAAAATGTGAGTAAAGCTCATTTTGCACCAGGACTCGTTTTGAAACAGAAGGAACACGTCTCGCCGGGGCTCCACCGCAGTCAAACGTCAAACAAAAATAAACTAACTACCCCTGTGTAGACGCAACTAATTTGCTACGTTTTCAGCCAATGGACACAGAAGCTTTAGAAAACGGTGGGAAGGGGGGTCCATATTAAAGTCATGCCTTGGTACCACTTAGGAACACCCTTAGAGTTATCCTGGTACCTTTTAGGGTATTTTACAGGAACCGACCTGTCGTTAGAATTAGTACCTCTTAGGGCCGAAAATGAATTGATTAATTTTCTGGTACCTTTTAGGGGTTCCTTTCAAAATATTTGACCATCACCCCTGTCATAAAATGTCAGATATTGAAAGCGTGTTTGGACTAGCCAAAAATTGAAGTTTGAAACGATGAAAACGTTTTCTCGACTGAGTTAGAAGCTTGGGGACAAATTAAAGAAGGAAGCTAACAGTCGAATGACCCAATTATCTCAGTTTTTGTAAGGCGAAATTTACTGCATGCCAAAAAGGAGAAAATGATAAGCGGTGTTTGTTTGAACTTTATTCCCGTATATATTCAGTGTATATTGGTAATTTGTTAGCCTCTGAAGCAGTTTTCTTCTGTCCCTACACTTTGGGAAATAATGCAGTTTTTTGGCATTTTGCAAAGTAACCCTGGGATAGCCATGGACAGAAACAGTAACTTCTAGTTGTAAAGTGGCCTTAGCAATTTGTTCAGTATTTCAGTATTTTTGTTGAAACGTTTTGTGGCAAATATCGGGAAATATCAAACATTCACAGTTTTTAAAACAGCAATGAATGGTACATGATATTTACCGCTTAATAAAATATAGCTGTCCGTTTAGTTGTATCGTGATGACCATAATTTGTTGATTCATTATATAAAAAAAGTTATTTTAAATTGAAAAATAGCGAGAATTCACTGATGACCACAAGCGAATCAATTTACATCGAAACAACTACAGTTGAACCCCGATAATTCGAACTCGGTTAATTCGAACCCCCGCTAATTCAAACTATTTTCCGTTTCCCTTGAGAGTTCGAATTAGCGGGGTTCAATTGTAGTTAATTATCTCGTACAAGATATTGAAATTTGGTATTCGTTTTCACTGCAACGTGTTTTGGATGTTGGACTTGCTAGCTAGTTGAAAGAGCGCCTCAAAATTTAGAGCAAAATCACGAATTTAAAACTTACGGCTTGATTATAATGTTGAATGTGTTTCTTTGCTTTGGAGGGTAACAAAGGTCACTTTGCAACTGATTAAAATTCAGCCACGTGTTAATAAATTTAATATAGACACTAAAATAATAAATTCCCGCTGTTAATTGGCAGAAAGGCTTGGTTCGTTTTATGCCAGATAAATGCAACATGACCGAGAGAAAGTCAAGATCACATATTTCCGGCGCCAGTATTCAAGCGTGAATACCTGTGTCGTCGAATGGCGAGGGTTAAATAGCGAGCTAATCATAATAAGTTTTAAAAATACATACGCACCTCCAATCTGCTGGTGTCTTTGTATCGCCGACCACAACAACCTTCCAACCTTCAATACCAGCTAACTTCTTCACGTCTTCTGTTGGTGAGTTTATAGTCGTGAGAACGATCCATTTCTCGTGCATTTCCTCTTTCGGAGGTGACGGTTTTCGGGGTATTGCTTTCCAGTCGATTTCCTTCATTCGTAGTTGTAGTAGTTTCGAGTCAATCGCACGTTTCTCCAAAGTAGTACTCGGTTGATTTTTGAAGAGTCGATAACAGAAAATAATGAGAATTAACTGCAAAAATAAAGCGATCAAAACCCACGTTTTGGACATTTTTGTTTTCGCTAAACCAGCGATCCGTATAACCAGGGCGTATGATCCCGTCCCCAAGCCTCTCGCGGCCATGTCGAGTATTTTTCCCCGTCCCACTCCCTCGCTCCGCGCTCGAACGTCACGTACGACAAGGGAGGAAAAGGAGAGAGAGCCTGGAATCGAGGTTGCTAAGGATCACGATCGCGCTCCGCGCTCATCGCGCGAATGAGAGCCTGCTCGCAGGCTATATAGAAGGCTGATCTGATTTTGGCATATCCATATTACTAGTAATACGTGATTCGTGACTCGCAGGTCCTCGCGAAGCTGGGATGGGGATTAATTATTTTTGGGATGTGAGGGTGGATAACCACTGGAGTTCGTTAGCCTTCTGACATCTGTGTGTACGCCTTTCCTGTTGGCTCCTGTTGATGTTCTTGTTTTAGACTATTCAACGAGGGAAGGAGAATCGACGACCGCCGTGTTTTTGCTATCTTATACCGGAGACAGTGAGTTCTTAAAGCCTGATTTGTTTTTGCCCTGCACTAACGTCCAAATTTAAAAGTTTATACGGCCAAGGTGAGGTTTTCTCCCTCTGTCGGCGGGGCTAAAACACAGGTCACGGATCACAGGTCACGGGTCACAGGTAACGGGTCACAGGTCACAGGTAACGGGTCACAGGTAACGGGTCACAGGTCACGGGTCACAGGTAACGGGTCACAGATAACGGGTCACAGAAAAAGAGGTAAAAAGAAAATAGCAACGTATGGCGTCAGATAGGGGACATAATCGGCACTCAGATTTCGTGGCGTCGGAACGGCTTACTTGCGTCGAAAATTGCTTTTTGTGTCGTTTGTTTTTCTTTCTTCGTGGCGTCGTGTCAGTCTCTTTGTGTCGTTGTGTAGTCGTCGTACTGTTGTCTTCGTCGCGTCGCTCCTGTCTCTTCGTGTCGTCAAGTTGTTCGTGTATTGCTTTCTTCGTTGCGTTATTCATCTCTTCGCGTCGTCGTGTTCTTCGTCTCGTCGACGACGTAACGGCAACCTCATTTCCAGGGTCTACTCCACTTTCAAGATGGCGGCTCGGCGCGGCGAAGACCCTGGGACACGCTGGTGAAATACTCCACGAATCGTGGAGTATTTTGTCACGAAACACACGATCGATCGTCTTAGCTACACTTGACCAACGGTTATAGGATCTAATATCATCATATTTTGTCATTTTTACATTCAGCCGCCTGGCAAATTCACATCTGATCACTCAGCTCAGAAAATGGGCTAAATAAGGTTGATTATTCTTTCCACCTGTTCACGTTATAAATGGGAAGTCAATAGTTTCAGTGTTAGTGTTTGTTGCGTTGCGTTGCAAACAAATGCGACCACTTAGCAGAACATGTAGTGTAAGCAGTGAAATGTTCAAAAAATAGTCTTACAACGGTGTTGGATTAAGTGTTCAACCCATGTGCGACCGCCGCCTCTGTTATATCGTTGTTGTTTTATAAGAAAAAAGGTTCTGTTATATCGCTATTGTTATGTTTTCTGACGTGATTTACTTTCTTTTTACCTCTTTTTCTATGACCCGTTACCTGTTACCCGTGACCTGTGACCTGTGTTTTAGCCCCGCCGTCCCTCTGTAAATGTGGAGTTGCGTGACTTTATAATAAAAACCTTCGAACTGACTTCAAGTTTCATTGTGTTCTTGAGTAGGCGTTCCTGTTTCTGTCTACATTTTGACGGCAGCATTAAAGTGTCGAAGTCAGTGTTATTAACCGGAAAAAAAAGAAAAGAAAAAAAAGTTAAAAAAAAACCCGGGAAAATTCCGGTGCCGCTGATCAGATTGAACAGGGACCGCGCAGGGGGAGGGGCTGACTAAGTTTTAGATAGTTGGGCATTAAACTGTCGAGATAACGGCCAGAAATAGGCATCTGGGATGTTAGACTGCCGTTTTTTGTAAAAAGCCCAGGTGTCAATGGGTTAAATCATAACAAGTCAAAATGTTCAATGAATATTTAACAATAATTATTATTCCGCGAAATCGAGTCGTACATTAACTCATAGCCAACGAGGCGTAGCCGAGTTGGCTATGAGTTCATGTATGACGAGATTGAGTGGAATAATTGTTTTATAATATACTCACCACAGGATATTGCAATTAAAAATTACTGGGGAAAGAACGGAAGTAAAAAACAGAGGAAAATGGGATATTTATCGTAATTAGTGGGATTCCCAAAAAAGGTAGTAATGGTACATTGCCTCATATGCCTTGAGTAGGCAACCAATCAGATTGTCCAAAATCGCAATATCCTGTGGTGAGTATATTATAAAAATATATATTAAACAAACTGTCATTGAGTTACTTCAATCTGCCTTTTTGTTGCTAAACAACAATTTTCCCAATATTTTAATAAGCACATACAACACTTGCAAAACTTAACTTAAATAATAATAATTAACTTTCTAATGCATTAATGAAAGTTAACTAACATATCATTACATTGGGTGGTTCCAGAATAAATCCATAGCCACACCAAGGATCAAGGTCATTGGAAATTCAGAGGGGGACCGGGGGCTCTCAAAAAGGAAGGTATAAAAAATAAATAAAATAAATAAATAAATAAATAAAAAAGGAAGGTATCAAGCAAAACTGGAATTTCCAGTGAGGGGTGGGGATTCAAACCAAAAAACCTTCCGTGGCGGGGGTAGGATATTTTCTGGAAAACATATTAACTTAAAACGTACATTTTAATTCATAAATACCTAACAACCATGCTTCCCAGTGATACTCCTCTTCTAAAAAGCGGTGTATAGACCCATACACAAGCTAGAACAATAATGCGTCAGTCAATTCCAGCAGTGCCCAACTCCCTCCCCCCTTAGCAGTTTGCTCACATTCGAAGTCCTGGGGGTTGGGCATTAGCCCTCCTGGTTTTTTACCTCAAAGAATTCTGGCTTTGATTCCGGTGATGAGTTAATCAGCAAACACAAGGAATTTGTGGTTAACTAGCTCGGGGGATGTGAAAATCAGTTAGCAGATCGGTTATCTCTTCTGCCCTTATTTTGTAACGTTTTGATGAGCCTAAGAGAATGTGCCAGCTTTTTAACTGTACCATGGGGCATTTGGACAGCTCAACTGTACCCACTGTGGGGCATTTGCAAGTTAAAAAAAAAAAATGTTAATGCACAGGGGTCAGCCTGGAAGGAGATGGACGCTGCTGGAATTGACTGATGAAACATGTAAATAATTAAATAAAGAGTAAATGTACATCTTAACTGTAGCCTGTGAACAGGTTCCAAAGTGGGGTTTAGGGTGCGAACAGAAAATCAGTGAGCAAAGCAAGCTGAACACGGAAGAAAATCCAGTCCACACTCGGGCTCACAGTCCACACTCAGTGCCCCTAAACCACATCCGAGCCTGTATTCACAGGCTAGCTTAACTACAAATCTTCAAATGAGAAAGAAACTGTCAAAAATTGTACACCTTGGGAGACTTTTAACTTAGCTGAACAAGCTTGAAAAATCAATAGAAGATTTCAGTTCTAAAGTAAGCTAAATATTAATTTGATATAAATATTAATATTATGTGTTTACCCTCGTAAAATTAAGTTGCTTACTTACTTACTTACTTATTTGTAGAACTCTGTGACTGGTAAGCTAAAGTTGATTTCATTTTCACGACAAAGTTTTCTGAAGAATCTTAAGACAATTTACATGTAATAGAATAGGCAAATTCATCATGATGTCATTGTTTACATCTCAAATTTAGAAATTTTCCAATTTAATATTAGATATCATATTAAACTAGAAAAACAATGCAAAATCGAGTTACAGTGCCGAGTTTGAAAGGAAACCATTCAAAATCTGCTTCAAATGATACATTATTTTAAAAGTTGTCATATTTATGATACAAACGTCTGTAAATTTAATGTTTTTCAACAGGAAATATCTTGTTAGCCTGTTCACAGACGTTTATTTTTTTGTAAGATACTGGCACGAGTACAAAAAAAATAAACGTCTGTGAACAGGCTAATATCTGGTGCAATACTTAATTTATCATATCTTTAAATTTGATCAATAAAGCTGATTTTCCGATCACTGAACTTGAAAAGCCTAGCAATAAAATTGAAAAATGTCAAAACAATTTTAGGGTCTTCAAACCTCAATAGACCATATTCGTATTCTCACAGTTGGACTGGAACTAGCTTGCAATCGAGGCTCATACAGGGGAATGATATTCCCCCACATGAGCCTCGATTGCAAGCCAGTTTCAGTCCAACCGTGAGAATACGAATATGGTCTATCCCAAAACATGGATTACAGTCAACTTTAGCTAAGACGGACACCATTGGGACTGGCACCAACTGACCGTGTTGACTAAAGACATCGCTTCCAACACAAAGAATGTAACTTGTCCCAGGTTCTTAGTCCGTGGGGAAAATGCGTAAAAGTGGGTGAATGAAGTATAAACCAAGAGCGGAACTGAGAGCCTCAAACAGGCTATAGAGAATGTGGCTTTTATAAAAGGTGACAATGGAAGTCTCATTTGTTAAGGGGGCGATATACAGTCAACTCTCGCCTTGCGGACACCCCGTTATTACGGACACCCACTATTACAGACAAACTCCAGCCCTCCACCCGGCGAAAGCTATAGATGTTTTATATTTGAATAAAGTATTATTATGTTTGACTGAAAATGACTCCCGCTATTGCGGTTGCGGACTCTCGCTGCTACGGACACCAAACTACGTCCCGGGGGTGTCCGTTATAACGAGAGTTCATTGTACGTGGATTTTTATGAAATTGAATGAAAGTTAACAGAAAGTTGAGGAAGGATTAAATTGGTAAAAAAAACCACCAGAGTTGGGCTAGTCTATTTGCATTGGGTGTCTATCTATCAATATTAACTAAAAATTCTAATTTTAAATCACCATTGAATCTTCATTTTTTCCCAATTAATAACAAATCCACTATTCCCCATCCTTTCTCCTCCTTCACAAACATCTTAAAAATCCTCAAAAAATTCTTAAAATTCCATGGTACAAAATCAGGTATATTCCCCCTTAAAAAAGGAAATATGTTGGGTTTTTTTAGGACTGTTGTTGTTGAGAAAGATATTATTCAGTAAGTGACACAAGCTACTCGAAAAAAAATTCTGAGTTTCCCCAACAGGAGCCAAACCTTGGACTGAATAATATCTTTCTCATATTTCTACCAAGCTTAAAATATACCATCATTATTTGATTTCCGCTGTTGTTGTTGTTTGGTGTTCAACTCTTTATACCATATTATCATGGTACAAAAAATGTTGAGAACCAATACAACACAACAACATAAACCTTCTTTCAGCTCCCTGAACTTAATTTATAGTCCCTCCCCAATTTCACCTGCCTGTTTTAACCCTACGAACAAAAACTGGTCCCGTTTGTATTGGCACTACAATTTTCAACTCTTTACCTGCTCTTAAATATGCCGACGGCTTTTCTTTAAAGTACAGTACAGTATCTCCACCTTGTGTATTTTTCATGCATGATCTAGGCTCAGTGTTTATAGCTGGCATTTTGTATCCAATGCTAACTAAATCAGCTAGCCAGGCCTCTGTTAACATTGCGTCTTTCATCTCCCAGAAACCATGTTCAACCATTGCTACGCTTAAATCCAGAACTCTGCTAAAGAAGTCTGGTTTTTCAGACTTCCAGTTGATCAAAAACTCAACTAAACGCCCAGAATCATGGTAGAGCATTTTCTCATCTATGAAATCTGCGAGATAGTTGTGTGCATTTCTAAACTGAACGGCATTTGGCGGGAAAAACGATAGCTGTGATCCGAGATCCCAAAGCAACCGCTGAGCCCAGTAACCACGCCAGATATCGCAGACTCGAAAAGCTACTGTGATTGGCAGCAACATGCCCCATAATGCCTTGTTCATAAACAGCGTGTTTTGGGAGTTGAATGGAGCCATTGTCTTTGGAGGAAGAACAACAGGTGGCGCTTCAGAGTCAAACTCAACTTTCAAATCCACATCTTTGTCTTTTCTTGTCAACCGAAATATGGCATCTACATCTGGGTCACCATTAACTACGCCCTGCTGTATCGATGTGTCCACCTTGGGGCATTTCATGTATGAATGTGATGGGGGATCAGCAATGTGATCCAGAGGGTACCCTCTAGGCCAAATGGTACTCTGTCCAAAGTGTTCGTAAGGGTTAACCACCATAGAATCTGTTTTGTACACGTAGAAGTCACCAGTTTCCTGTTGGTAAAAAGTTATTTTCTCACTTGTTGGCGAGTTATCGTCGTCCGTTTCATAGATGATTTTGGCGCCATGTTGAATAGCGTAGAGGTAGCCAAGATTCTTTCGAGCATAACTTTTGTAAGGAAGCAAGTCATGGATGCGGAATCCCAAAGACTTTTGTTTTTCAACACTCAGGAAAACACATTTGGGATGGCTGTGAAAAGGAAAAAAAATAAGAACATATTACATTAATCTTTTCAGTTTCAAATACAATTTTTATCATTATTTGAAAATTTTCAATATAGCATACAACTGACGAGGTTTGTATAGCAAAATATATTTTGGTATTGCCATATTTTTACAGTACAGATCAGAGGAGAATCCAGACCTGTTTATTTATAAGATGGGGGCCCATATGCACTAAAAATCAGCATAGATTTCTTCGGACGCTTAAAATCGTCATGTCAACTAACCAATTATTGGTTATTGTACAAGAACTGTCAACTCTCTCAGATGGGAGTCCTGGATACGAACAAATCTCCTGTCTCCTGGACAGGTGGACAAATCTCAGAAACGGCCATCTGTAAATATTGATTGAAAATCCTCAAACTTGGCCAGAATGTAGGTCTAGTGGAATTATTGTTAGAAAAAATATTCTGAGGTCAATCACAAAACATCTTGTTAATTGTTTGAAATCGCAGTCTTGACGGTTATTTGCCTTTGTGGGTGTTGATCTACCGCAATGGATGCGATCTTGATCGATAAAAGAATGATTTTCCTTACAGGAACCATCCCTTGTATATGGTTTAATATTACCAGCTTGTATGTCACGCGTCATTCAATATGTCACGCTGTGACATATCCGCGTGACATGGTTGCTATTCTCAGTAATATTTGCCAAAAAAGTGTCTTGCAATAGGTATTTGCAGAATATATTATTTAAATGCTATATCTGTTGATATTCTTTGCTCTTTCTGCATTTTCCGTTTTGGTTATAGACTAACTACCCCTTTTCTCTATACACCTGTCGACACGAGCGTTACGTATTAGCTCAAATTCTTCTAATTCCATGCACAAAATCTCGACTTGCGCTTTCTTTTTAATTTGTAAATGGATGTTTTTGAATACGTTATTTATCTAGCTTATTTCTCTAAAACGAAGGAGATGGGCGATGTTTTGCAACTAATTTGTAGGTCACATGCCAAAAATGAGGCAAATCTGAGCACAAAAAAAACCGCCTAGAACTCAACATAAAGTCGGTTATTTAATATGCAATGCTTTAACAACTTGCCACCTCACCGACACCTCAGCACTAACCTTGAATAAAATTATTTTAAATTTGTAGAGAACATGCACTTCGTCACGCTTTGCTCGTGCATATTGTAAGCTTAAGGTGACTCCCTATAGTTTTATGACCGAGCGCGCGCTGTTGACGAAAGCTTTAGTAATCTGCGCGCGCTCAAAGGAAAATCCTCAAACCGCGCGTGTTTTTCTGATTTTTATGACGTCAGCATGGCCAAAAAAGTCAATATTAACCGTGTATTTTCTCGCATTTCCTTCCAATTCAAGACAGAAACGCTACCTATCACATGACCGTTTCTTGAAGAAATTTGTCAGAACAAGTAAGTTTTATTGTTTAAAATAACAAATGAGGTAATATTGGCAAAATCGTCTGAAAAACCACAAGGTTTTTCCCCTCCAAAATGCCAGGCAAACTCAGTTTCATAAGATGGCAAAATTTAAAGAAATTTCACCGAAGGAAACTAAAAAAAATAAGGAATAAATATAAGATGCTATGTTGCCATGGCAACAGCCTCCACGAAAAAAGTAACAACCTCTAAATAACTGTAATTATATCAGTTTTCTTACTGGTGAATATCGGGAACGAAAAATCAAAGACAAAATAACTGGGGTTTCCTTTCTAACTCATGTCAGTTAGTGTAGGTCATTGGTAAATATTCTAGGGAGTCACCTTGAGGGGGTAAAAGAAAAGAATAAGCTTACTATACACTCGGAAATGAAGAACACATTCCCTTAGTTTTGATCAGTAGAAAAGCTTGGATCGCTTTGTACAACTAAGTAGATTTAATTCAACACGTTTGACAGGAAGACATTCATGAAGACATTTCAGTTCATAAAACGAGGTGCATACCTCCAATCGGCTGGTGTCTTTGTATCGCCGACCACAACAACCTTCCAACCTTCAATACTAGCTAACTTCTTCACATCTGCTGTTGGTGAGTTTATAGTCGTGAGAACGATCCATTTCTCGTGCATTTGCTCTTTTGAAGGCGCTGGTTTTCGGGGTATTGCTTTCCAGTTGATGTCTTTAATATATTTGGCGTCCAAGGTTCCATTAGGCTGTTTCATGTTCGATCGCTGCAGTTCTTTCCAGTTCACTAAGGAATCCTCGGAGACAGTAAACTCCGATGTTTTACTTGATCCATTGTTAGACATTTGATAGAACAGAACAATGAGAATTGCCTGAGAAATCAACGCTAAGGCGATCCACGTTTTGGACATTTTTACCATTTCCCCCGTCGCCAAGTCAAGCACTGACCTTACCACAGTGAACCCAGGCTTACACGCAGACTTACACCCAGACTTACACCCAGACAGGCCAGGCCGCCAAGCACCTTGATTTTATTTATCACTGGGTAGAACATTTTGTGCTCTTTCTTTTGTAAAAAAATAATAATAATAAAAAAAATGGAAAGACCAAGTAAAGAGATAAAGGGCAAAAATGATAAAAATTCATATGGAAATGAGTTTTACCTGTACATTTATTGTCTTGCAAATTAAACTCATTTCCAAACTCGTTTTGAAACAGAGGCAAAACGCCGCCTCGGAAATAACACGGTTGCTCACAACTTTTTCGCCGTTTCGTTTTATTACTTCGGTTTGCCTGATACCTTTTAGGCCCAGTTCAAATGTCGCGACGGATAGTGGGGGAGCGATGCGAAAAGACGCGCGACGCGCGAAGAGTGGCGAGTGAATAATAGGCGTGGGGATTGGGGAGAGGGGTCGCGTCTCTCCTCCACTATCTGAACGCCCGGAACAGGCTACCTCTAGCTCGACGTTTGAATCAACGTCGCGCTACAGTTGCGCTAATGTCGAACTTAATGCGATCCCTTAATAGAATATAAGTTCGACGTTAGGCACGACTGTGGCGCGACGTTGATTCAAACGCCGAGCTACAGTCGTGCCTACCGTCGAACTTATATTATACAGCTGTTTCGAGAAAGGTTGCCGGAAAAAAGCGCACGCGACAATCCCGAAAGATAATCTGGAATATGATCAATGAATTTCAATAAGTCAAATATTAAATTCATCAAACCTGCGATGCCTACTCTTGTTGCTTTCTTTTAGCACTTGCAAACATACGCCCATGGCGTCTCTTGCCATTTTCTCAGATTTCCCTGAAATGCTGAAATGAAGGAACCGTGAACTTAAAACTTCCCACGATACCTTTCGGACTTCTTTATCGGTTATCGGCACCGCAGGATTGAAACCAGCTGCAGGATGTCCAGAGCTGTATGCAATTCAACCATTCCCGAGAGATTTAAGTGACAAAGACCCTGGCGGCCATGTTGGATGACAGGAACAATAAAACTAATTAGAATTCTTTTGTTTATGGTCATCCAACATGGCGGCGATGACGTCAGTTGCAAACCAAGAATTGATAAAAAAAAAAACGTTTCTCCACAAAACACACGATAGAACTGCTCAATCGCATAATGTCAGTCATTATATCTCAAAGTTATCTATTGTCGCAACTTTTAAACTCTTGGAGCTGATTATTTTTAATCGAGGGTTCGAGTTATCAGCATTCAACTGTATGCATTATCTTGGTATGGTGAGGAGTCCATGGTTTCATTATATACGGAGCAGATGCTTCTCACGTGCAATCAGTTCCCAGGAAACGAATATGTATCCACAGAATGTCCACGGTTGATTTGGTTTCCGAAATTATTTGAAAAGCTGTTTACTTAATCGATTTCACTGCTAAGGCCATCCCCATAAAATGTTTTGTTTCACATCGCCCTCTCTCTCGTGAAAGTGGGTCGGTCGGTCGGTAAAAAAAAAAGAAGAAAAATCGAGAAACAAAATATTGACAAATTAATACATAATAATTCCAAGCGAGCCTTGATTATATCTTCCTCGTGACCACCGTTTTAAAACGAGCCGACATCACTCTGAAAGGTGTTCGAAGACGTCATTACTGGGCTGATTTAGATGCCAGAGTGACTTTAAGATGTAAACAAAGCATTTTAAACTTGGTAACACCTGAGAAACTGAGGGCGCAGGCATGATTCAGAATATTTTTTTACTTTTTGAAAAATTGGGTCGGTCGGGCGATGGGAAACCAAACATTTTATGGGGATGGCCTTATCAAAATTCACTTGGAAATAGACTTCCGTAAATCATCAGCGTACCTACAAAGTACTGAAAGAATAGATCTTCTTAACAGCCGCGGATCCAGACCGGTTTCTACGATTTTACGGAAATCGATCAGATTTTTAAAAATGACTCAAAATCGAGGGAAATGGCATTTTAGAGAATGAGAATCTAAAAAATTTCAGCGCTCAGAGGCTAGGAAACCGGTCAAGTTGTTTCCTGGATCCGAGGAGACAATTGACTCTGGGTACGAGATTGTTGATCCCCTGACTGGATCAAGCGCAGCCTGTTCCAGGCGTTCGGATAGTGGGGGAGCGACGCGAAAAGTCGCGCAAAGCGCGAAGCGGTGGCGAGTGAATAATAGGCGTGGGGATTGGGGAGAGGGCGCCCCCTCTCCTCGCGCTTCGCGCGTCTTTTCGCGTCGCTCCTCCACTATCCGAACGCCTGGAACAGGCTAGATAAAGCGAAAAGACGGCCATGACGTCTGTTATTCTATACTAAAAGCTGTACAGCCTATACAAAACTCGACCCTTTATTGTCTGTAAAATACCAAGACGGTTACAAATAAATAACTATAGTAAAAACAAAATGGATCCAATTAAGGGGACAAAACATTAGCAATAAAACTTTTCACTAATCACTTCACACCCCGTTATTACGGACACCCACTATTACAGACAAAATCCAGCCCTCCACCCGGCGAAAGCTATAGATGTTTGACTGGAAATGACTCCCGCTATTGGGGTTGCGGACTCTCGCTGTTACGGACACCAAACTACGTCCCGGGGGTGTCCGTTATAACAAGAGTTTATTGTACGTGGATTTTTATGAAATTGAATGAAAGTTAACAGAAAGTTGAGGAAGGATTAAATTGGTAAAAAAACCCACCAGACAGTTGCCCCCAACACGAGAGCACTATCGTGTTGGGCTAGTCTGTTTGCATTGGGTGTCCATCTATCAATATTAACTAAAAATTCTAATTTTAAATCACCATTGAATCTTCGTTTTTTCCCTATTAATAACAAATCCACTATTCCCCATCCCTTTCTCCTCCTTCACAAACATCTTAAAAATCCTCAAAAAATTCTTAAAATTCCATGGTACAAAATCAGGTATATTCCCCCTAAAATATGTTTTTTTTTTAGGACTGTTGTTGTTGAGAAAGATATTATTCAGTAAGTGACACAAGCTACTCGGAAAAAAATTTCTGAGTTTCCCCAACAGGAGCCAAACCTTGGACTGAATAATATCTTTCTCATATTTCTACCAAGCTTAAAATATACCATCATTATTTGATTTCCGTTGTTGTTGTTCTTTGGTGTTCAACTCTTTATACCATATTATCATGGTTCAAAAAATGTTTGAGAACCAATACAACACAACAACATAACCCTTCTTTCAGCCGCCTGAACATAATAATTTATTCATAGTCCCTCCCCAATAACACCTAGTACCTGTTTAAACCTCCCTACGAACAAAAACTGGTCCCGTTTGTATTGGCACTACAATTTTCAACTCTTTACCTGCTCTTAAATATGCCGATGGCTTTTCTTTAAAGTACAGTAAAGTATCTCCACCTTGTGTATTTTTCATGCATGATCTAGGCTCAGTGTTTATAGCTGGCATTTTGTATCCAATGCTAACTAAATCAGCTAACCAGGCCTCTGTTAACATTGCATCTTTCATCTCCCAAAAACCATGTTCAACCATTGCTACGCTTAAATCCAGAACTCTGCTAAAGAAGTCTGGTTTTTCAGACTTCCAGTTGATCAAAAACTCAACTAAACGCCCAGAATCATGGTAGAGCATTTTCTCATCTATGAAATCTGCGAGATAGTTGTGTGCATTTCTAAACTGAACGGCATTTGGCGGGAAAAACGATAGCTGTGATCCAAGATCCCATAGCAACCGCTGAGCCCAGTAACCACGCCAGATATCGCAGACTCGAAAAGCTACTGTGATTGGCAGCAACATGCCCCATAATGCCTTGTTCGTAAACAGCGTGTTTTGGGAGTTAAATGGAGCCATTGTCTTTGGAGGAAGAACAACAGGTGGCGCTTCAGCGTCAAACTCAACTTTCAAATCCACATCTTTGTCTTTTCTTGTCAACCGAAAGATGGCATCTACATCTGGGTCACCATTAACTACGCCCTGCTGTATCGATGTGTCCACCTTGGGGCATTTCATGTATGAATGTGATGGGGGATCAGCAATGTGATCCAGAGGGTACCCTCTAGGCCAAATGGTACTCTGTCCAAAGTGTTCGTAAGGGTTAACCACCATAGAATCTGTTTTGTACACGTAGAAGTCACCAGTTTCCTGTTGGTAAAAAGTTATTTTCCCACTTGTTGGCGAGTTATCGTCGTCCGTTTCATAGATGATTTTGGCGCCATGTTGAATAGCGTAGAGGTAGCCAAGATTCTTTCGAGCATAACTTTTGTAAGGAAGCAAGTCATGGATGCGGAATCCCAAAGACTTTTGTTTTTCAACACTCAGGAAAACACATTTGGGATGGCTGTGAAAAGGGGAAAAAATAAGAACATATTACATTAATCTTTTCAGTTTCAAATACAATTTTTATCATTATTTGAAAAATTTCAATATAGCATACAACTGACAAGGTTTGTATAGCAAAATATATTTTGGTATTGCCATATTTTTACAGTACAGATCAGAGGAGAATCCAGACCTGTTTATTTATAAGATGGGGGCCCATATGCACTAAAAATCAGCATAGATTTCTTTGAAGGCTTAAAATCGTCATGTCAACTAACCAATTATTGGTTATTGTACAAGAACTGTCAACTCTCTCAGATGGGAGTCCTGGATACGAACAAATCTCCTGTCTCCTGGACAGGTGGACAAATCTCAGAAACGGCCATCTGTAAATATTGATTGAAAATCCTCAACTTGGCCAGAATGTAGGTCTAGTAGAATTATTGTTAGAGAAAATATTCTGAGGTCAATCACAAAACATCTTGTTAATTGTTTGAAATCGCAGTCTTGACAGTTATTTGCCTTTGTGGGTGTTGATCTACCGCAATGGATGCAATCTTCATCGATAAAAGAATAATTTTCCTTACAGGAACCATCCCTTGTATATGGTTTAATATTACCAGCTTGTCTGTCACGCGTCATTTGATATGTCACACTGTGACATATCCACGTGACATGGTTGCTATATATTCTAAGTAATATTTGCCAAAAAAGTGTCTTGCAATAGGTATTTGCAGAATATATTATTTAAATGCTATATCTGTTGATATTCTTTGCTCTTTCTGCATTTTCCGTTTTGGTTACAGACTAACTACCCCTTTTCTCTATACACCTGTCGACGCAAGCGTTACATATTAGCTCAAATTCTTCTAATTCCATGCACAAAATCTTGACTTGCGCTTTCTTTTTAATTTGTAAACGGATGTTTTTGAATACGTTATTTATCTACAACCTAAGACAGAAGTGTTGGCACGATCAACAGAATTAACTTCCCACCCCCCTCCCCGTCTCAATGTTGGGTTACAACCACATTACCGCCCCAACGAGGTGCAACCTTGTTACGGGGGGGGGGGGGGGGGGGCATCTTTAGTCATAGTCAGACACTAACTTTATAATAACAAAGTTTTAGCGTCAATAGGAGAGAAATTTCTATTTGCAACAGTGAGCGTTCCAACTACTTTTGTCTTCGGTTGTATGAAAACTGACAAATGTATTAAATTGGTCATAACACAAATTCTAATAACAATATAATCTCGATATGTTCACAAATACATACATGACATGACCCATGAGAGTCTAAATTACCAATCTATGATTGACAACAATTTTACAACAACATTGCGTGACACTGTAGGCACGGCAATAGAACATGTTTCTTTTGCATTTGCAGTAGACTTTTAAAACAGAATCTATTTTCTTGATTATATATATTTTTTTGTATTTGTCAGTTGATGTTGTGTTTATTTTTACAGTAAAGGGATTAATTTTCAAAGTGTCTACGTTCTAATGGTACAGTTAACTTGAAGACCGAGTTGATCTTTTTTGTGACAAAAACGAGTTGTGACGGAAGTTGTTGTCAAAGATATTTTAGAAAGCGAAGCAATTGAACAGAATATTAATTCAGAGTCGTTTGACAAATTCCAAGAAAGAGTTTTACTAACACTAGATAATCTTGATCCTGAAATTATTGATCGTGCTATAGAAAGTATGCCGGAGCGAATTAAAGCAGTAATTAAAGGTAGGGGTTATAGAACAAAATATTAAAATATTTTGAAACACTCTCATGAACATACTTTATGTAAAAAAATTAACTTGATAACTGTGTATAGCTACTAAGATAATAAAGAAAGTGATCTTAACTGTGCATTAATGACTTGGTAATACAAATTAAGCGTTCTCTCTATTCGCGTGACCACTCACTCGTTCAGTTTGCAAATAGTTAAAACTTAACTATCCATTGTCACTACAATACACCCAACAGTACACCACAAGAATTGGCTCTAAGATAGCTATTTTCAAGACGTTTCATTCCAATTAACATATAAATCCGTGTATTATGTTGTAAGTGAGGATTTTGCTCCATTTCTGTGTTGTCAAAATAAAATGCCTTGAAAATTAGCACAGTACACCATATAAAACTGTTATTTTAAAACTTAATACTAAACCAATCTTTAATTTATATTGCATTTGTGGTGTACTGTGTTTATTTCCTTTGTTTGAAACAGTAACGCCTGAAAAATACATTGCATCATAAGACTGAGATCCCATTACTACGAAAATAGTAAAAATGTTATTCGAAAGCACTGCAAAGAACGCATTAAAAGCAATCAGAATGGTGTACTGTGAGGTGTACCGTAGGTTAATTAATTCAATTCTTTACACATTACTCATCTTTCATGACACTGTTAACAGACATGTTTTGACTCTAGTCTTTGTACTGTAAAATTAATTGCGCAAAGCAATGACCACATGGAGCCAACTTTATTTTCTCTTTGAGCCTTACGCTTCTTTCCTGAAATGGCTTGTTCAGTTTTGGGGGGGGGAGCACACTCAGTCCTCGAGATCTGGATGTCCCTACTGAATAGAATAATTTTTTTATCTTCCTTTGTGGTATACTTGAAGCCACTGTAGTAGGTGTTGTGGTTGAATCTAAAATTAACTTTTATTCCATACACCTCTTCCAGATAATGTTGGACAGACAACCACCTTGCGCGCTTTTCCAATTTCAACGCCATGTGGTAGTGGAAAATGTTAGCACTACTGCTATCACAATTATCGTGCATTTCTCGCGCGACTACCCACTGCTTCATGGATGCCCCAGTTGTTCCCCATGCAGTTTTTACGGCCTCAGCAAACGCTTCTCTGCTTTGAATTTTGTTTGAATCTGCACGGCTATATGTAATAAGGTACACTATGCGCACCTCACGAACTCCAATATTTTTATCTCCGTCCGCCATGTTTTCATTCACGTCTGAATCGATGTTGAAATTGTCAATAAAAATTCAACCATATACCCCCTACCCTACCCCCCTCGCTTCTCCCTCGCCACCACCCCTAACTAACAAACATATTGCTTACTACTGTCCATAACTTTTGTATTATCCATGGTTTATTTAGTTTCCTCTTTGTTGAATGAAGTCACACACTTTCAAACACTGATTGAGGTTCCTCAATTGACAGAAATATTTCGTTTATATTTACATCTACAAATTGGATAATTTTGAGTCCAATTGTGTTTTACAATGATTTAAAGCATTGATACGATATGAAATATTCTAGTTGTTCGTTTGCAGTGATATGGAAGTGATTTTCTGTTTGAACATTTATGTTAAAACATAGGTATATCATATGACCACACCCAAATTTTACAGACAACCTAAGACAGAAGTGTTGGCACGATCAACAGAATTAACTTCCCACCCCCCCTCCCCGTCTCAATGTTGGGTTACAACCACATTACCGCCCCAACGAGGTGCAACCTTGTTACGGGGGGGGGGGCATCTTTAGTCATAGTCAGACACTAACTTTATAATAACAAAGTTTTAGCGTCAATAGGAGAGAAATTTATATTTGCAACAGTGAGCGTTCCAACTACTTTTGTCTTCGGTTGTAGCTTATTTCTCTAAAACGAAGGAGATGGGCGATGTTTTGCAACTAATTTGTAGGTCACATGCCAAAAATGAGGCAAATCTGAGCACAAAAAAAACCCGCCTAGAACTCAACATAAAGTCGGTTATTTAATATTCAGTGCTTTAACAACTTGCCACCTCACCGACACCTCAGCACTAACCTTGAATAAATTTTAAATTTGTAGAGAACATGCACATCGTCCACGCTTTGCTCGTGCATATTGTAAGCTTAAAAGAAAAGAATAAGCTTACTATACACTCGGAAATGAAGAACACATTCCCTTAGTTTTGATCAGTACAACTAAGTAGATTTAATTCAACACGTTTGACAGGAAGACATGAAGACATTTCAGTTCATAAAACGAGGTGCTTACCTCCAATCGGCTGGTGTCTTTGTATCGCCGACCACAACAACCTTCCAACCTTCAATACTAGCTAACTTCTTCACATCTGCTGTTGGTGAGTTTATAGTCGTGAGAACGATCCATTTCTCGTGCATTTGCTCTTTTGAAGGCGCTGGTTTTCGGGGTATTGCTTTCCAGTTGATGTCTTTAATAAGCTTATATTTGGCGTCCAGGGTTCCATTAGGCTGTTTCATGTTCGATCGCAGTTCTTTCCAGTTCACTAAGGAATCCTCGGAGACAGTAAACTCCGATGTTTTACTTGATCCATTGTTAGACATTTGATAGAACAGAACAATGAGAATTGCCTGAGAAATCAACGCTAAGGCGATCCACGTTTTGGACATTTTTACCACACTGACCTTACCACTTAACCTTACCACAGGAAACCGAGGCTTACACCCAGGCAGGCCAGGCCGCCAAGCACCTTGATTTTATTTATCACTGGGTGGAGTACTGGGGTGGAACATTTTGTGCTCTTTCTTTTGTTAAAAAAATAATAATTAAAAAAAAATGGAAAGACAAAGTAAAGAGATAAGGGGCAAAAATGATAAAAATTCATATGGAAATGAGTTTTACCAGAGGTCTATATAGATGTTATTGAACTAGCGTGAGGTCCGTATTGGGAAAAATATTGGTCGAGTTCTTTTTTTGCAAGTTTATGGACCTCGCCTTCGGCTCGGTCCATAAACTTGCAAAAAAGAACGAGACCAATATTTCCCAATACGGACCGAACAAGCTAGTTCCATAAAATTTTTATTATAATGGCTTTTTTAAAAACTTGCTGATAAATTAATGCAACCATTCTCGGCTAACGCGCGCGCGCCAAAGCTAAGCATAGTCTTGCATTTTTCAGGCCACTTTGCGAAAAGTTTAACCGAAATTGTCCGCCAGACACGAGGAAACATGTTTCTACTTAATAGAAAACAATTTTGCAAAATACGGTCCGTATGACCAAAATATCGGTCCGTATTGCAAAATACGGACCGCTCAGGGAACCAATCAGAATGTTCCTTTTCGTCGTGGACCAGTTTTGCCATATAATAAAACTAGTTATAGACCTCTGGTTTTACCTGTACATTTATTGTCTTGCAAATTAAACTCATTTCCAAACTCGTTTTGAAACAGAGGCAAAAGGCCGCCTCGGAAATAACACGGTTGCTCACAACTTTTTCGCCGTTTCGTTTTATTACTTCGGTTTGCCTGATACCTTTTAGGCCCAGTTCAAACATCGCGCTATCGTCGTGTCGCTAGCGCGACTGTAGCTCGACGTTTGAAACCAACGTCGCGCTATCGCGCCAGAGCCGTGGTCCAGGCGTTCGGATAGTGGGGGAGCGATGCGAAAAGACGCGCGACGCGCGAAGAGTAACCTGCGATCGCTACTTAATTTCGCGAAATCGACAGAGCCGTATTTCGCGAGGCTTTATTTTTGCGATTTCAGAGTAAAAAGGGCTCATGGGCTTTAAAACTTTACGAAAAAATCGTCTTTATTTTCGCGTTTCTTGTTACATCGCGAAAATCGCGAAAATTAATACTCGCGAAAATTAGTGAGAATACGGTACGCGAAGAGTGGCGAGTGAATAATAGGCGTGGGGATTGGGGAGAGGGGGTCGCGTCGCTCCTCCACTATCCGAACGCCTGGAACAGGCTAGATAAAGCGAAAAGACGGCCATGACGTCTGTTTTTCTATACTAAAAGCTGTACAGCCTATACAAAACTCGACCCTTTATTGTCTGTATAATACCAAGACGGTTACAAATAAATAACTATAGTAAAAACCAAATGGATCCAATTGGACAAAACATTAGCAATAAAACTTTTCACTAATCACTTCTTTGGCGGAATCATGATATTTTTCAATTCGCTACCTATTCGTAAATGTGCAGATGGTTTTTCTTTTGGAAAAAGTTCCTGAACCTCTTCACTTTCACATGATTTCGGCGCAGCATTATAGCTGGCATTTCGTATCCAATGCTAACAAGGTCATGTAACCAGGCCTCTGTTAACAGGGCGTCATTTTATCTCCCAGAAGCCATGTTCAACCATTGCTACGCTTAAATCCAGAACTCTGCTAAAGAAGTCTGGTTTGTCAGACTTCCAGTTGATCAAAAACTCAACTAAACGCCCAGAATCATGGTAGAGCAATTTCTCATCTATGAAATCTGCGAGATAGTTGTGTGCATTTCTAAACTGAACGGCATTTGGCGGGAAAAATGACAGCTGTGATCCAAGATCCCATAGCAACCGCTGAGCCCAGTAACCACGCCAGATATCGCAGACTCGAAAAGCTACTGTGATTGGCAGCAACATGCCCCATAATGCCTTGTTCATAAACAGCGTGTTTTGAGAGTTAAATGGAGCCATTGTCTTTGGAGGAAGAACAACAGGTGGCGCTTCAGAGTCGAACTCAACTTTCAAATCCACATCTTTGTCTTTTCTTGTCAACCGAAATATGGCATCTACATCTGGGTCACCATTAACTACGCCCTGCTGTATCGATGTGTCCACCTTGGGGCATTTCATGTATGAATGTGATGGGGGGTCGGCAATGTGATCTAGAGGGTACCCTCTAGGCCAAATGGTACTCTGTCCAAAGTGTTCGTAAGGGTTAACCACCATAGAATCTGTTTTGTACACGTAGAAGTCACCAGTTTCCTGTTGGTAAAAAGTTATTTTTCCACTTGTTGGCGAGTTATCGTCGTCCGTTTCATAGATGATTTTAGCGCCATGTTGAATAGCGTAGAGGTAGCCAAGATTCTTTCGAGCATAACTTTTGTAAGGAATCAAGTCATGGATGCGGAATCCCAAAGACTTTTGTTTTTCGACACTCAGGAAAACACAGTTGGGATGGCTGTGAAAGAAAAATAAAGGAATCAATCTCTTTTCTTTCTTGTATTTTTTCATGCCCATGACAGCAAGCCGCCATCTTGAAAGCGGAGTAGACCCTGGGAACGAGGTTGGCATGACAGAGTTCAAATCATACGACTATTAGCCAATCAGATTAATCGGCGCTATCGAGTGAAGAAGTGTTAACAAAAAAAACTATGCCGCTATATAAACTGGTTTAATAAATGATTTATCCCGCAAACAGCCTTGAACCCAGCCGAATGTTGTCAAACAACAAACATCAACTTGGTTTACTTGAGTGTTTGATCTGACTTGGTTTTTACAATGAAACTGTTGACATAATTAGTTTTTGTGGACAGGTTGGAGTGAATAAATTATCTTCGTATCGCCACGAGGATGACATGGGCGGATTAACAACTGCATTTACCAACTAACTTACCTAGCCTCCTCCGCAGGCAACTCCTGGGTCTCCGGGGTCTGGGGCAAGAAAGGGGCAAAAGAGCGGGCACTGAGGCCTCTCTTCCTGTCCCCCACCCCACTCAGTCACCTTTTTGTCCTCCGTACCAGTCTCTCACTCGTGCCTTTATGTAAGAGTTGCCTGCGGAGGAGGTTATAACTTACCGTCTGAACTCGTTCAAATCCACACATTTACAAAAAATATATATTATTCCTTTATAAAATTCGGAATTTTGAAGCAGCTAAAACGAAGAACGTGTTCATCCAGCGAAATTTAAAATTATGTACAATACCTCCAGTCAACCGGCGTTTTTGTATCGCCGACCACAACAACCTTCCAACCTTCAATACCAGCTAACTTCTTCACATCTGCTGTTGGCGAGTTTATAGTCGTGAGAACGATCCATTTGTCGTGCATTTCCTCGGTCGCAGGCGGTGATTTGCGCGGTATTTCGTTCCAATTCATCGCTATAGTCAAGTTTTTTGTTCCCTGGTCTAATTTTCGATTAATTGTGGACCCCATAGGGACAGCAGCAACCTTTGGAAAGATTGGAAGCTTTTCTGACGGAGCGGTGCGAACGATAAACGTTCTTTCCTCGAAGAAGAGCCGATAGAATAGGACAAGGATAGCCAGTTGCAAAGCAAGCCCCAAGAAAATCCATTGCTTAGACATCTTTACAGGTGGCATAAGTGGCTTGGCGTTCGTCATTGATGCCTCCTCGAAGATGGCCGAAAATTTACATGACTATTCAAAAGATTGTTTTACACCATATCAGTGTTTACACTGGTACAAATTGAAACAAGATTTTTCTTAAGTCACTCTCAAATACCGTGGAAACAATTCAGTTAAAATTAATTATTCATAGTTGGCACAATAATATATTTATTTAGTTCTGCTCCACAGGTTACTGAAACTGGTTATCAAATCACCTTGACTACAAATTATATGTCGCTTTGGCAAATTAAATACAACTGCAAAATTTTGAAGATTTCTTTGTATGTGGACGAAAAGACTTCCTTAACTTAGTAGTTTCAAAGAGTTTTTCACTGCTATAAATTACTGCTTGAAAATGTTGGACTTCAAAAAATATGAGAGAAATGATTTTAAAATGACAACTTATAAAATTCAATTCAAAGTTAAGGCTAATCCTGGATTTAGAAATCCTGCTTTGAACAATCGCGGGCGCCCTGGGCCCAGATGCACAAAACCTCCACTAAGAGCTACTAATATAAGTGCTACTAGTGCTCTCTTAAATTGGACACTTACTACCGTAAAGTTCTGAAAGTAACGACCCCCCGAAAGTATCGAATCCCCGAAAGTAACATCAAAAATTTGTGGCTGCTAATATAAAATCCCGAAAGTAGCGAGACCAAGGGAAGCCATATTCGTGCTTCATCAGTTCATGTTACGCTCAGTGTACTGTAAAAACAAAACCCGTATAATTTTCATAGATTAACAGGAACGTATTAACTGGAACGTTTCTTCAAATTAAGATTCAAAAACTCTATCGCACTGAGTTATGTCATGGAGTAGAAACAGTTTACGGTATCTGACTGGCTTTCCTTCTCTGAATCAGAGAAGAATTCGATTTCCTCTACATCGGCTGATTCGCCCGTGTCTTTTATTTCGGAAAAGCTTTATTTAACGGTTTTTGTTCCCCGAAAGTTACGATCCCCCGAACGTAGCGAGCCCCAAAGGCTGCTAATTAACTCCCCAGCCCGGTTAGTGTTTTAGCTTCAGGATTTTTTTAACCGGGCGTGGGCCTAGGGCCCAGTCCGGTTAGTGTTTTAGCTTCAGTTTTTTAAGCGCTTCAAGAAATGGAAGGATTTTTTCGTAGTCACTTGCCTTAGACCTCCGTTGTGACTACCACACGGTTGACATAACGCAATCGCATTGGCTAAGCCGTTAGCCACTAGAGAATTTTCTCTTCTACAGGCTTTCTGGAGAATTTCTTCCTCCTTAACTTTTAGAGAAAATTCGATTTTCGTGTCGTGCGTGTAAGTGCTCTTTTCATGTTTCTTTAAAAAGAAACAAGTGAAATATTCAACGAGACAGGGGAATATAACATGTATTGTTATACCTCCCAACTCAGGTGCCACTTCTGATTGGACGAGGTGTCACGTGGGATGCCTCAAATCAGTCTAAACGCCCTAGGGCGAACAAAACTCACTAACTCCCGCACGTGCTATGGTCGTGCACCTAATTAAACTTTTAACGCACGTGTAGAAATTATTCTGCTAATTAAACTTTTAGTTACGCACGTGCAAAACAACTGTTTTTCTAACCAACCTCTAGTTTTGCCGGTGTTCTCATCGCAGTCGCGGAATTCTTGAGTTGGGAGGTATAACAAAACACTTAATGACTGATCCCTCGGGAAACGGTGAGTTTTGTTTCCCCTCGACCCTCAATGTTCCCCTCGGCTTCGCCTCGGAGAACATTGAGGGTCTCGGGGAAACAAAACGCACTGTTCCCCTTGGTCCCAGTCATTAAGAGCTTAATAGTCATCTGCTTTCAGTTTCAATTCTAGACGGGTTTTCCCATTACATGGGCATGACGTATAGCCACTAGAGAGTTTCTGTTCTGTTTAAACCTAATACTTGCACCTCAACCAGTAAACGAACGACAAAACCCGGTCCCAAAAACATAAGTTTTTCTTCACACAATTCCACAGTATGTCAATCATTCACAGTTTATTTTCGCGTTAAGCGAAAAACGCACCTCTGCCCTTGTTGAACATGACGCAATTGACATTGGCTAAAATTAGCCACTAGATAATTTCTCTTCCGGAGCGCAGTATAAGCATGACGCAATAAAGAGACATTATTGCTTTGCGAGAGAGGTATCCAGCGATAACGTTAACTTTCTCTTTTGAAAATTAATTTCACTTGTTTGTAATAGGCCAATTTGTGTTGACTTACGGCACACTTACGTTGTTATTAGTTACTCTATCAATGACTCACTCTGTTCCACAAGTAAACTTTCGATAAGTGTAAAGAAAGTTTCTAGCAGTTTGGAACACTTTTACAGTAAGCTTCTGTTAAATGAATGTCGAATACGGCATGCGCAGTTTTAAGATAATGCTAAATATCAAAAGAAGAAAGTAGTGTTTCGTCATTTTATGTGGGGGGAGGTAGATGGACTAGCTTTGTGCTGCGGACACCGGGATAAGCTTCAACTTTGTGGACTACTTTGGCCAGAGTGCTGACTTTCTACTTATCTTACACCACAGAAACAACTGGACTTTTTAAAATACTTTTAATCAGTACATGTTGTTTTACAATGCGATTTATCTATCTACGAATTACTTATATTTCACTGCCATTCTAACACTGCATTTATTGCTGTTATTAAAATACTTGAGTAAAACTGGACTGAAAAGTCACTGGACAGAAATGATTCAAACTAACTAACTTAATTGAAATCATTTTTCGTTGCTTCATTCTTTGTGGACCTTGTCCCTCGCTGCTTAGGCCCGATACTGCTTAGGCCTGATATGTGGTAGAGGATACGGAGCCCCCGTGCCCAGTCCAGTTGGTGTGCACAAAATGGCCGGGCTTGCTAAGGAGCTCGTAGGTATGGGCACCAAAATAATCGCGCTGAGCCTGCAGGGTAGAAATTAGAACAAAAGAAAAATGAGTCTGGAGACAAAATACTGTAGATGTTATTACTGCTGTGTAACTGTTGGAAGAAAGTAAGACTGAAACTCTCAAACTGTTTAGTTTGAAAATCTTAACCACTTCCTTACTCCACAAATCGCTTTCAGATTAAGCCTGTTCACATTATTCCCGATTTGTGCCCGCATACTATCCAATTATGTCGAGGATAGCTTGCAACCTCGTTCCCAGGGTCTCCCATCTTCTTGCCGCCTGGAGCGGGAAGAAGAGAGACCCTGGGCACGAAGTTGGACAGCTTGCTGTAAAACATTTGTATACTTTACCTGAATGAGATTGGCTGGAAGGCGAGCTGACCTGCAAACACAATTTTAAAAAGGAAAGAAATGAAATATTAATTTATCAGGGAGGGGAGACTATCAGTTCAAATCGGAGGAGCCAGTTGGCTCATCAGTGCTGGTGCTTAGCTCCGGTTTCTGTAGCATGAAGCAACTAGGAGTATTGCTACTCCCCGGTATGGGATGCTAGTCCATCACAGGTTACCCCCAGCATTTTTCGAACCATGGACTGCTCGATCCAGAGTCCATCGCGCTAACCATTGGGACACTGGGGAGACTACAGTATTAGCGGGAATTCCGTAAATCGGGAACACTATAATTATGTATGCTTAGAAAAAGACAGAGGAGAAAAAAATCAACAGGCGCTGGTCTTGTGAAATAAATATTTCAAATAAACTAAACAGAGATAAAAATCCCCACTGCAGGAGGCTGACCACTGACCAGTTGGTTATTTACAAGGCGTGGCCAAGGAGTTGAACTCGGGACTACCGAGAACAAACCTAGCTAGTGGCAGGATGGAAAGCTTGAACTTGGGATTACAAGACCAGCGCCCTAAACCACTCGGCCATTCTGAGACTCAAGTTATAACATTACACATATCTCTAACCTGTATCCATCGTAGAATGCGAGCGCCGTGCTGAATGCTGGGGTAGGTACCCCAAGAGTCACCGCGGCAGCCACAACCTTACGCCAAGAATCCTACACAAAACAAAGTCACGCAACTGTGATAGCCACTCATATAAAAATGTCACACACTCCTACCCATCGCAAAGAATTGATAATTAAATGTTTGCCTTGTATCGTTATTTTAACCTGTTGCTGCATTTTGAATGTGTTGACTATAAACATTATTAAAATAATTTGTGCACGGCACAGTAGATGTACAGTATTATACAATCGTATTTGGACCACCAGCACCCCCGGGGGTGGGGGTGGAAGGGTACTTCCATATAAATTTTGAAACACCTAAAAAGGTACCAGAATCTCGTCTTGTGGGCGTGGCTTGGCTTACCTGACAATTGTGAATAGCTTTTTTGAAGAAATCATCTAACAACAGATTCTGAAGATTGGGATTCTTAATAAATGCCTCCTTGATGTTACCCAAGAAAACACTACAATAAAACAATAAATAAAGAGTTACCAGAGAATTTCTCAATATGAAGATCACAACAACAACAATACAAGCAAGAAATAAATTCAATAAATAATATTAGTGGCAATATGTATTGCACCATAACCAGAAACAAAAACAGCTTTAAGCTAAGTACATTGAACAATGGAAGTATCTTTCCTAGTATCATTATAATAAACAGTTCCAGTTTAATTCTACAGTTTCCTGTATACGTTTTGTGGTTTTGATAAATAATTCATAAGCTATTTTTTAGTGTTAAAATGTTTACAGGCATTTCTTGGCGAGAAAGATAACCGAATGGATCAGTTTGCAGAAGAACGGGACAAATGGTGCCCTCTTCCATTCCACTGCTCACTTTTCCACTCGTCTGAATTCTCCATGTTGCTCTTTGACTGATGGAATTTACATTCTGCCAGGTTGTACACCTTCATGTATACTGTTAGGCCACACCCATGTACTGTTGGGCCACACCCCACTGCACCCCTGCCCTGCAGGCTGCACCCTGCCCTGTGGACCACACCCCTGCAATGTAGCTGCACTTCATTTGCTTACCTTCTGATGATACATCCACCTCTCCACATGAGAGCAATGCCGCCATAGTTCAAAGTCCATTTAAACTCCTTGGCTGCCTCTCTCATCAGCATGAAGCCCTGAGCATATGACACAATCTTTGATGCATACAGAGCCTGTTAAAAGAAGTTACACAAATAAAAAAAACTTCATAAATTAAACCACAACTGTCTGATCTACAAGCTGGACTCATTTGTAAGTGATAGATACAATATGAGTGGCAGATCTGTATGGGCATTTACAGTGGCGAGCCATACAGATCTGACGCTCATATTGCATCGAGCTAGTGACACAAATCCATCTAAATGTTTATGTCTATCGACTATCTTGGCTATACAAATCATTTTAGGTGAGTAAATCTAAGGAAAAGTTTGTGTAAATCAGGATTTTCTTTATGAATTATTAATGTATGTTGTACCAATATTTACCTTTCTAATATGTTCAATGAATTCCTTTTTATCTCCAGTGTACTTTGTAGTCGCGGGTCCTTTGAGTTGAGTACTGGCGCTCACTCGCTCAGTCTGAAGTGAGGACAGGCAGCGTGCAAATACAGACTCACCTAGACCAGGCAAGGAGAAAATTACTTGTAGCACTAAAAGGGAAGTGGTGCATTACTTTATTTCACAGCGAGTGGCATGGAACGTTGAGCTATAATTTGCAAGTGGATTACTTTAAATTCCATCAAAAGTAACCCTGGCCTTTCAAGCAGTACATGTCATGGAAGTGCTGTTCAATAGCTTTTATTTTGAATAGTCACACACTATGGTTTTGTCCACAGACTTAAAGTTAGAACCAACCTTGTACAGCATAATAAACAGTACCACATGAAAGAACTGTTCAATGGCTTTCATTTGAATGGTTACAATAGAATATGCTGCAGTGGGGTTGCTAGCTCCACGTTCAGCTTGCCAGAGTCCTGTTAGCTGGCGTGACCCATTACCACCTCACATTATTTTACATGACGAGGCATAGGTTTGGTAGCCTAAGTGAGGTATAGAGCGAAGAAGAAATCAGGGAAAAAATAGACTGTAGCTAGGGTTTGGACTAGACTGTTCACAGTCCCTCTATTTTTTGGCGCTGAAATCGTCGCGCTGTCACGATCGATCGTGGAGCCGCCATCTTGGATTATTTGGCGAGCGAAAGCTGGGGAGAGGACAAAACTCCCCTGGGTACAGGGCACGGGGAGGCATAAAAAAATAGAGGGACTGTCCTCACTTCTCATGTTTTCCTGTTCAGGGCTCGTGAGTAAATATTGGCACCTATACAGACAAATAGCTAAATATATTTCTTTTGTTTTTGGTTAACAATGGTTTATGTAACTTGTATTGCATATCGTCTGTGCTGAGGGTGATAAAATAAATGCGAGTGATTTCCTTGAAATGTTTCTTCTTACCAATAAGAGTGACTGGCATTCCATATTCTAATGCTGAGATTGCTGTCCATTTACCAGTTCCTTCTAATTAAATAAACAATAATTATCAACCATCAATCATCAATATATGGTACCATTCGTCATGCATTCTCTATTTTAGCATATGTCAGTGGCTGAGTATTGGCAAACGTGTAATCTGACTGGCTACACAGGCAAGCTCAGTTTTTTCGTGCATTTTTGCCAAAAAGTATCTTTTGGGTGGCGAATGGTAAACTTTAAAAAAATACAGGTCTTGCAAAATTTTAGTCAAATAATTTCATGGGTCTTGCAGTCTTGTTTTTGAGCGGTTCTGTACGTCTGGCAGTCTCGATTTTTTAGCAAGCCATTTTGGAGTCTCGATCTTGGTCTTGCAATCTCAAAACGTCTCGGGCTCGCAGAGAAAAAAAACTAGTCTCGTTATCTTGCAAAGTCTCGAATTTACCATTTGCCACCCCTATTAAAAAAAACGTTCCATAAATCAGCCACTAGCTGGGTTAGGCTAAAACAAATAGACTGCTCGTTTTCGGTTTCTATCGACTTTGATAGAGCTCTTGGTCTCAGGGCTTTGCCCCTCACTCACCAACTATCAGCCAATAGTTTTTTTTAAACCTCAAGCTCAAGTCTAATAATTATTAAATATAATCATCTACAATTTATATACAAGTATATAAATATATTTAAGTTCCAAAAAATCTTCTCAATACTCTGTAAATGATACAATGTATACTGACAGCTGAAGATTAATAATAAATATTATTAATTTTACCTGACCGGCTGAATCTCTGATTTTTTCTACAAGAGGAGAACCGTCAGAATCCTTGAAGGCAAGAATGTCTTTTGTAATTTCAATCAGAAACGAGTCAAGTTCTCCCTTGTTCCATTCTGTCAATACCTGCAAGCAAAAGGAGCTGTTTTCATTTTCATTTACTATTTAGGGGGGAGGGATGGCAGGGGGGATGGAAAGTTTACAGAAGGTGGGAGGAGAGAGGGCAGGAAGTGGGATTCTCAGGGTGACAGGAACCGGAGAAACAGGAGAAAATTTAGCAACATTGTGTAATATTTTTCATTAAAATATAAACTGAAAACTTTGCGCGCTCTGATTGGTTAAAAACCATGTTTTATCAGAGTATATAACATAGAAAAGCGTGTTTTATCATTTTGCGGCACGTAAATCTATATTTTAAAGCACATAAAGAAGCCAAAACCATGTATTATACTGTCATAATTTTAACACAACAGGAATTTAAGAACACTTGAGAAATTTAGAAAACACTCGCCTGCGGCTCATGTTTTCTAAATTTCTCTTGTGTTCTCAAATTCCCGTCGTTTAAAATAATTATTATGACAGTATAATACATGGTTTTGGCTTCTTTATTTGTTAAATAGAAAATGGAGGGGGGGGGGGGGGGGGGAAACCGGGAGTACAAGGTATGGTAATGGTAAGGGGGAGGTTCAGACCCCCTTGTCCCCCCCACTATTTAATTTACATGTAAAACTATGACCATATAATTATTAAGCCAGCTTAGCATAGGACACCACAAAAGCCAAAAGATCTGACTAGAACATTTGGACACAATTCTTCATTGCTTTTACAATGTCTGATGATCAAGGCACCGCAGTGGATGTCATACTTAATCTTTGTTCTCTGATAAAGAACAGGACCCTTGCACCCAACACCAACCTCTTGGTAAAAACATTTTTTTTCCAAATAAACAAGTCTTGCAGCTATTTTAAATATTAATATTTGATTTTTTAATGTCAGTGTCAACTATGTTTTAAAAGAGAGGTTGCTTCTGTGATTATTAATGATTCACAACAATCTAGACAGAAAAGGACAGTAACCCGCATGTAAAGCTTACACAGCTTAAAACAAAGTGAAAAATAAGTTTATACCTGACTCATTTCATCTGGTGACATTCCAAGGGCATCCTTCATGAGGTGATAAGCTTCACAGATCAACTGAAAACCAAAACAAAAATGATTTTTTGTTAAAGTATTATAATTATTATTATATTATCTTTACATTCATTGTAATGAATCAATCAAACAAAACATATCATATTTATAATAGCAAACTGTTTCAATCAGTGTTTACAAGAGCAGAGTTTGTGCAGCTTATTGAAATCACATGTCTTGCACCTAGAACAGGGCTGCAATTAACAGTCGGTCATCGGACAATGGCCGACCAAAATTTGCCAATGTCCGATGAAATCCCAACTGTGGTTGGACATGATGTCCGGATAATTTTTTGCCTTCCAACGCAAACGCTAAGTTGCATTATATAACATTTTTATTCTAAACACAAACTAGTTTTACTCTGCGTTGACAATGCATTAGATTAGCAGGTTCGCTTATCAAGTGGTACTGTAATATGATGTCCGACCTCATTTTTGTTTTGTCCGACCAAAATGGTGACTTAGTCGGACACATGTCGTTTAAAAAAAAAATTATTTGCAGCCTTGTAGAAGCATAAAATCATTGGCAATTATTCACGATTTTCATATAAGCCAAGAACCTGAAAAGACCCACATCTGGGAATTCCCAGATTTTGTCCGGAAGTCCTCATCCTTGAAACTCCAAAAACAGATGACCAAACATAAAAGGTTTTCTGATAAATCAGTACCTTGTTAATTTTAAGGGTTTTCTCTATATAAATGGTACAAGTATTTCATCCATCAAGGCAAATAACCTTACATGTTGAAAAATAAAAATTAATTGACTAACTTATACCTGCATATCTCCATATTCAATCCCATTATGTACCATCTTTACAAAGTGTCCAGCACCATCTCCGCCAACCTAAAGTAAAAAAAAAAATCAATTAAAAACTGTACAGTGTGCACAAGCAGCTGCAGACATATATAATTTAAGTTATAATTTAGTTGATTTCCCAGAGTGAAAATATGATGTTGTTGATGATAGTTCAATGAAGTTTTTATAATGACTCTTTTATAACTTTGATGATAAATTAAATAAATTAATCCATTATTGGCAAACACAGGCGCCAGTCACGCATATACTGTACTTGCATTTTTAGGCCACTTTTGAAAATTATTGTCCACAAGACATGTAGGAAAAATGTTTTTTACTTAATAGAAATTAATTTGAGAGTGGTCCATCTTTAATAGCAGTACATGACTTGTACATATTGCAAAATTTGTACTGCTCAGGGAACCAATCAGAATGCTCCTTTTCATCATGGACTAGTTTGCTATATAATATAATTACATAGTAATAGTTTTTCGTCCATTCTTACTTTGAAAGCAAGATTTCATTTTGAATAGAAGATTTCTCACCCAGTCACAGCAAGGCTCAGTTCCAACTTTTGCAGCTATCGACTGAAAGATTGGCTTGATATGCTCCCTGATAAATAGAAACAAAACAAATAATACACAATGGGCAAGAAGACCAAATGCCAAGTGTGGTGCTTGAGATCAAATGCCGACACCTACGATGGTTTGGGCACGTTCTCAGGATGGATCAGCCCTCAGATCATAGTTAATAGAGGGGAATGGTTATGAAGCCCAGCAAAGTTCTTTGTTATATGTTTTTGTTCGCTATTTTGGGGGTTGACCGTGCACAAAACCTGACAAAATACAATTATACTGGTGATTACGTGTGTTCAAGCAACTAACCAATAGAAACGTTGCGATTACGTAATTCATGCATAGTGTATGAGCGCAAAACAAAAGATGTGCACGGTCGTGGACCTTCCAACATAAATTTTGGCCTCTTTGTTTGCTCCTTTGAAGTTTGCCGGGCTTCATAACCATTTCCCTCTATTAACTCTGCTCAGATGGACTCCAACCGGCAAAAGGAAATGGGGAGGGCCAAAAATAATCTGACGAAGGACTGTAATGATGGAGCTGACAGAGATGGGTCTAACCTGGGGTGAGGCACAACATATTGCACAGGGCATATGTCCAGATCGAAATTAAAATATAGCCACGGCCTTTTGTTCCACCGGGAATGAAGAGGATTAAGTAAGTAAGTAACTTAATTGTGTGCACTGGTTTGTCTCAAGGGTGTAGAACTGTTCAAGATCAACACACTCAATCGATTGCAACATACCAGGCCTTGTCTGATCCTCCAGGCATGAGTGATGGACCATAACGAGCACCATCTTCACCGCCGCTGACTCCACTTCCAACAAACAACAGTCCTTTAGATTCTAGGTCCTTACAACGTCTCTGTTTAGAAGAATAGGTTAAAAAAGTTAATCTCTGGCTGGTGAAAAGTTGAAACAATTGAATAATTAAATATTAAACACTTTTTTTTTGCTGTTTATTTAGTACTCACAATTGAATCTTTGTATTCTGAGTTGCCTCCATCTATGATAATGTCACCAGGTTCCAGAAGAGGAACCTGTCAATAATAAAAACAACAAAAACAAACGCAGATGTTAAAGGGGCAGTATCACAAGAATTCTCCTAAGTTTTTGTGTAACCTATGCTTGAATTATAAAGGTACACTTGCTGATGCACAAAACGGCTCCTAAACAACAAGAGAAAGACATCAATTCATTCCCCTGAGGTGAGAACAAACCAGAATCATTGATTTTGAGCAATTTTTCCCAAGAACACCGTAAAACTTGAAAACGTTGGCCCAACTTTTTCAAGTTTTCATTCCACTTCCTTCCTACCCGTTCTTAATCAAATAAATTTTTTAACAGTTTTTCTGTACTAGACTAGTATAGTAACTTTTAGCAAGACCAGGCCACTATTAGTGGATTTCCATTGATACAAACACTTCTGCTAGGATGTTTAAACAAGTAGTACAGTAGTAGGTGACACTGCCCCTTTAACAAAGTAAGTGTAGCAAATACCAATACCCTGCTATCTTTTGAAACTTACCAGTTGGTCAATAAAAGCGTCGACAGCAGAACCAGCTTTTACCAACATGATGACACGCCGTGGCTTTTTCAATGTGGCTACCATCTCCTTCATGGACTTTGCACCTATAACCTTTGTACCTGGAGACAATCAATATTGTCATTACATTTCGTTTTTCATTTTCCCATTAGGTTTTGCCTATTGTAATTAACCTGTCATAATTTAAATGATTTAAATTTCAACCCAGGGAGGGGGAGAGGGATACTCACTGGTTTATTAGTTATCAAAAGATGCAAATGACACCAGATTTTTAGATCCAAAAAAGTACCTAGGCTAAAACTATAGCTCCAAAAAAGTCCAACGGTACAGAACATAATAAAAAAAGTCCAGGCTTGGCTTAGTTACCAGATTAACACAATATTTAAAAAATATTAATTTGTTAGTACCCTTTGCTTCATTTGCTAAGAATTTGTCAACTTTCTCTACTGTTCTGTTGAATGCACAGACCTACAAACAAAAGAAAGGCATGTAATAACTTCTCTATCATGTAAGAGTACTTAACAATAACAAATTAGAATTAAATTAGACTGAAAATTCATACTGAATGATTTGTGTTGTTTATACAGTCAAAACTCTCACAAGCGACCACCTCAGGAATTCGAAAAAGTGGTCGTAACTAGAGCTGGTCGCTTACGAGAATGGGCTGTTGTAAATGACTGTGCACAGAAGCGAATATACAAGTCACGCTGCCACAGAGATTGAAAACTTTTCTTATTCAGATGATTATAATGTCTCATAAATATGTAGCACAACAAGTGGTCGCTTACAAGAGCTTAAAATAAAAACAAAGGAAACAACCAGTTTGTAATTATAATTCCCAAAAGTGGTCGCGGTCACTTACGGATGCCGGGAGCGGTCACTTATGGAAGCTTTTAATTACAGAGTTTGAGTGACAATTCAAACAGGGTTTCACAATGGTCATTTGGTGGTCATAACTAGAGCTTGGTCGCTTACGAGAGTGCTCGCAACGAGAGCTTCGATTGTAGGTCTATTATATATAGCGAGTCTAGGTTGAGTTGTCTGAGTCAGACTGCTGGCCTGGATACTTTTTATACTTTCACAGCGCCTCTCTCAACCCAGGAGTATAAATGGATACTGACAAATTGTCAGGGCAACCTGCGATGGACTAGTATCACATCCAGGGGAATAACGATACTCCTAGTCGCTTCATGCTATATTTGGAAACCAGAGTTAAAAGCTGATAAGCCACATGTACATTGTAGGTCGATATGCAAACTATATGCAGACCTCAGTTGATCTTATCTTGTCAAAGCCAAAGGCTGATATTACACTCAGCTTCATGCTTCATCTAATAATCCTGCTTGCAATTTCTTAGAGAGTTTATTATTAATAGTAACTATAACTGTTATGAAAATAATTCAATTTAGAAAAACAAGGGCAAGTCTTGAAATCATTTTTCAATCACATTCACTGGCAGGAAAAAACTGTATGTTTGAAATGAATATTCGGATAACAGGAAAAAGAAACTGGACTTAATTAATTCATAACAAAATTAGTTGAGAGCAGCTCATGAAATGTCATGATCTGATTGGCTTACTATTTTTTAATGAGTCATTAAGGTAGACCACAGCAACGTCATTACAGGGCCACTTTGTTCATAAATTTCCATATATTGGCAAACAAGGAAAAATAAAACAATAGGAAAATGTTTTTTAAAACCAGTGATGCAAAAGTGGCCCTATAATTCTGTTCAAATCAATGGAAGATTGTGAAATAAATTTTACAGGTGAAACAACTGATGCAATAATTTAGCAAGAATTTGTTTCACATATCGAATCAAGGTCCATAAATCAAAAAACCTATCGGGGTGTTTTAAATTAAGTTATACAAACTGAGACAAACATTTCTCAAGAATTTTAAATGTCATGGTAGGTCAAGTTGAATCGTGACAAAATACGAACAACTATAAACTATCGGAAGATAGGACAGCAAAACTTACCACAAATCCATGATCGTTCATGTTAAGGACCAGGTTTTGACCCTGAAAAACAGATGGGAAAATATAGCGTGTCACGGTGTCGAAATCTTCGACAAAGCTTTTTCTCAAAAAGAATATTGATTAGCTAGAAAGCTGCACGAATGACAGTCCACATAACCAACAATTCGACTTACCATAACAGCCAAACCGATCAATGCAATGTCAGCCCTGCGATACAAATGAGAAGAAAGTATAGAAAGACGGTGAGGGCTTTGGGAAGGTGTAGACATTTTGCAATTTGGAGGTTCTTCTGATCGCTCTCCGAAGGTCATCAGAGGCTCAGACGCCATTTTCGAACAAGGGTGTCAGCTTCATATCATCACGGGCTCACAGCGCGCGTAATGAGCCACGATTTCGAACATTTACGAAGTGATTATTTGGAAAAGAAGCAAAAAATGTCAACTCACTTTGGTTTCGCCATGTTTCTTGCAGTTATTCCCAGGTACTCGAGACAGAAAGTGTCGAAATGGGGCGGTTACATAATGAATATTTATTTCTAGCCTCCTTTTCGCTTTGGACCAATGAGAATTCGTACCCTGGGGGACACCCTGGGGTTTGTGCAATGAAGCGGGAAATCAAACCATTTGTCTATTTTCGCGGGATTGGAAACCACATTACTGGAAGATCTGTATTTCACATGGGAGGAATATGGTGAGCTAGATGTACTGTACCAACTGTACTTTGTACAACCTCCCTGAATCGATTGTAAGGAACCCCCACCCCCACCCCCTCCGCGATTAGCCTCGTTCCAGTGCGAAGGTGGGAGTGGGGGTGCTTGGGTGGAAGGGTACGGTAGAGGTTTTCAGTCTTCATAATCTGCGTGTACAATTTTGGATGGCAAGTGAATCCGAATATTAGCCAGAAAAGTGGTTCGATGCGGACCACTGTGAAATCACACTTCGTTTATTTTTGTGTTTGATTGTTACGTTTTGTTGTGTTTGATTGTCAAGCCGGGGCTAAATGCTTTAACATTGTTGAATAAACAGTGTTATAATATACTAACCATGGGATAATGCATTTTCAAGCAATTTGATTGGTTCCCTACTCATGGTCTCAGAGGCATTATACCCTCTCTACCTTATTTGGAAATGCCGCGAAGTTCAAATGTTTTTGTCTCGGGGAAAAAATGGCGGAATATTTTCGTATTTTTCCAGTTTCTTCGGAGAAATTCGACATTTTCCCTGTAATTTGTATATTATAAAACAATTATTCGCCTCAGGCTCGTGAATATTGGTGAATATTCACTTCGCCTTCGGCGGATAATTGTTAATTATACAACAATGTTTTAACGTTTAGTCCCGGTCTCTTTGTCAGAAGCTAATCACCTAGGTGATGGGGGTGATTAGTTTATGCTTTGTTTTGTGTATGCGCGCTCTGTCTGTTTTGTGTTTGGTTATTACGTTAGTGATGCGCGCTCTGCCTGTTTTGTGTTTGATTGTTACGTTAGTGATGCGCGCTCTGTCTGTTTTGTCACTTTGCTCCGACGAAGGGCTAACGCTCGAAACGTCAGCTTTAAGAAATTCGCTACGGTGGTTAATTTACCTTTATCAACTCCGCGTTGATAATCAACATACTGCCTGTTTTGTGTTTGGTTATTACGTTAGCGATGCGCGCTCTGTTTGTTTTGTGTTTGATTGATGCGCGCTCTGTTTGTTTTGTCGATTTGATTGTCACGTTAATGATGCGCGCTCTGTTTGTTTTGTGTTTGATTGTCACGTTAGTGATGCGCGCTCTGTTTGTTTTGTGTTTGATTGTTACGTTAGTGATGCGCGCTCTCTTTGTTTTGTGTTTGATTGTTACATAAGTGATGCGCGCTCTGTCTGTTTTGTGTTTGATTGTCACGTTAACGATGCGCGCTCTGTTTGTTTTGTGTTTGATTGTTACGTTAGTGATGCGCGCTCTCTTTGTTTTGTGTTTGATTGTTACGTTAGTGATGCGCGCTCTGTCTGTTTTGTGTTTGATTGTTACGTTAATTAGTGATGCGCGCTCTCTTGTTTTGTGTTTGATTGTTATGTTAGTGATGCGCGCTCTGTCTGTTTTGTGTTTGATTGTTACGTTAGTGATGCGCGCTCTCTCTGTTTTGTGTTTGATTGTTATGTTAGTGATGCGCGCTCTGTCTGTTTTGTGTTTGATTGTTACGTTAGTGATACGCGCTCTGTCTGTTTTGTGTTTGATTGTTACGTTAGTGGTGCGCTCTCTCTCTGTTTTGTGTTTGATTGTTACGTTAGTGATGCGCGCTCTGTCTCTGTGTTTGATTGTTACGTTAGTGATGCGCGCTCTCTTTGTTCTGTGTTTGATTGTTACGTTAGTGATGCGCGTTCTCTCTGTTTTGTGTTCGATTGCTACGTTAGTGATGCGCGTTCTCTCTGTGTTTGATTGTTACGTTAGTGATGCACTCTCTTTGTTTTGTGTTAGATTGTTACGTTAGTGATGCGCTCTCTGTTTTGTGTTTGATTGTTACGTTAGTGATGCGCGCTGTCTGTTTTGTTTGATTGTTATGTTAGTGATGCGCACTTTCTGTTTTGTGTTTGATTACTCCGTTAGTGATGCGCTCTCTCTCTGTTTTGTGTTTGATTGTTACATTAGTGATGCGCGCTCTGTCTGTTTTGTGTTTGATTGTTACGTTAGCGATGCGCGCTCTCTTTTTTGTTTTGTTACGTTTGTGATTGGTGGTGTGTTTCGTTACGTTACGTGCTTGATGCGCACTCTCCGGCTCTGTGCAATACTGTTTGTTGATGCGTGCTGTTTGTCCCCCATGCGATTACGCAGCCGCAGCTCTATTAATTTCAGGCCTCAAGAAGGGGGGGGGGGGGGGGGGGGGGGTGGGGGGAGGCTTATTAAAGAGGGGGGCTTAATAGAGATGGGTGGTTTATTTCAAATCACAAATTTTCGAGAAAATTCACATTAATTTTTCAAATTTTACTATTACACCACGAACTAAAACAGAACAAGAAACATGATTGACGGCAGCGAAAAATAATACCATTGATTGAACAGATTTCGCATGCTATGGAAGGGTGCAGTAGAAAGGTCAATGATCCACATTTGTTAAAGATGTTTAGTGTCAATAATATTGTAAGTCACACACTATAAATAATTATAATTTAATATTCTGTAGAAAACAGTCTAGTGCGCCAAGCTGTGTGATGTTTTAACAAGAGATTTTTGAAATTTCCAACAAAATGGCATGATTTTGTTGGAAATTTCAAAAATTGTCATGAACATGATAAATATAATTTGAACACATGGCTGTGTTAGTAATGGTAATAGGACTGAGTTGAGTCCAATTCGGTCTGTAATAATATGAGTGATTAACACAATCGGACGACCGTGCAGCAGGAGTCCGATTTGTTTAATCACGAGTATGATTACAGACCTAATAATATACTCGAAAAAATTACTCCATTCTGATTGGCTAAGAGCAGTGCAGTTCAAGTGTAACACCAGTGCAAAAAGTGTAACACCAGTTTTCCGAATTTAGTACGAAGACCCCTAACGGCTCCCGACGGTCATACGAGGTACGCCGAAGATGCCCGAAGTTGACACAAAGCCTTCCGAAAGTTTCCGAAGATCACCTGATAACTTCCGAAGATTGCCCGAAGTCTTCCAAAGATTTTCGAACTTCATCCGAAGACTTCCGAAGTTTACCGAATATTTCCGAAGATCACCCGAAGACTTCCGAAGTTTACCGAAGATTTACGAAGATCACCTGAAGATTTACGAAGGTTGCCGAAGATCACCCGAAGACATCCGAAGGATTTCCCAACTTTGTCGGAAGGTTTGCGAATACTTCCGGAATTTTTATGAAGACCAAGGGCTCCTCAGCCTAAGTAATCGGTAAACGGTACTTTTTCAAGTGTGTTATTAACAAGTAATCACATGATTTTCCTCGTGCAATTTGGAATAAATAAGCACTTGTAAATTTTTCAAAGACTACAAATTGCACTCGCCCTACACTCGCCCATGCAATTTTGTTAGTCTTTGAAAAATTTACTTGTGCTTATTTATTCCAAATTGCACTCGAAATCATGCGATTACCAATACGAATTGGACGACACAAAGTCCTGTTACCAATCAATCATAACTTTAACAAAATTCGAGAAAAAACGTTAAATGTTTTATTGTTTTTGCAAATGACGCGCACTGTCCAATAACACCAGGCATGACACGTAAACTGTCCAATTAATGCTCAAATCGGGCCTGCTGATAACCAATCAGATTCGAGGATTTTGTTATAGTTGATATATGACATGCAGCATCAGTGAGTACATCATTCTTGATCAGCCCTCCCCTTGGCTTAGTTTTTGAAGATTACCGTAATTTACATGAATCAATCAACAGCAATGTGCTAAAATAAGATATTTATGAGATTTGAAGACATTAATAATAGTAGCACTATATCATTATAGTGAAACTGATATCATTATTATGCAAATGATATTTGTGTTAAAAATTCTACTCAAATCTTGCATTCTATAAATATGGTTTGAGGCAGTTGTCAGATTATTTATGTCTCTGTGCATTCTTTCACTGCTATTTAAAAGCTCGTAATAAATGTCTGATTTCTAACTTATTGCACATATCCAATATCATGGTGTTTTTTTTACTGTGGTTCTTCAACAATTGGACCCGTTTGATCACTAATATCTTCAATCACGGTCTTGCGCGTAAGAGCTGGCATTGTGGAAAATCCATTGCCCTTATGCGGAGGTAAAATATATTCAATTGCTGGGACCTCTGCTGAAAGCAGCCGGTCAACGAGTGCAATGTCCTTGCTGCGTCGTTCCACATCTTCAGCTTTTGTCCAAGACATGTCAGCTTCAAGTCGATATGCTCCCAGTGGCTCATGGGGGCAACTTGGACCCCAGTCCTGTTAAAACATCATCCTTATTAATATTAATATCTATTAATAATTAATGTTATAGTTAATAATTCAACTTTGTTTTATGAGGGTAATACTTAACAATATTATTATTGACAACATTTTTTCATGGTCTATACTCGTAAAGACCATAGAAATGATGCCATAAAATGTTCCAAACTCAAGTGGAACCATGAGCAGCACTGGTGAGTGGTTCCACTTAAGTTTGGAACATTTTATGGCATGATTTCTATGGTCTATAAGAGTGTCGACTATGAAAAATAATGTTGATTTTTTTTACAATAACATGGAAAAAAATACAGTCAAACCCAGTTGATACGGACACCGAGGGGACCATGGAAAGTGTCCGTATTAACGGGGTGTCTGTATTAAGCAGGTCATGTGAATTACGTCAGGTTTACGTGTTTTTATGCCTTGGCAATCAGAATGCTCTATTGCCGGTCCGATATTTTCCAGGTAAAGTTTCTTTAATTTCCACAGCTATTTTTAAGCACAAAGTTGTGTAATAAATAGTTTATTAACCAAGCTTGCTTGGGAGTCGGGACCGTCCTGGGAGAATATTGGCCCTCGGTCTTTTTTGTACAGAACTCGCTGTGCTCGATCTGTACTGTCAAGACCTAGGGCCGATATTCTCCCAGAATGGCAGCCTCCCAACATATCGTCTGCTTACTTTTGGTGATAGCATAGAGAAGTACGTTGTTCCGTTGTTTCTCTTGTACAAGTAATACATCTGGCCTGGTCTTTTCTTGAAGTTGCAAGCAGCATGGTGAAGTTCAGCATCTCTTTTTGTCTCCTCTAACACCTTTCGGGCCTGAAAATCAAATTCAGTTTTAGGCTTTGACAGAATATATTAACTTGTCATGACTGATTTTGCAGAACCAGTCCACAAATGAACTCTTTTCAAATTGGTATCTAAGGCCCAGTTCAGACGCCGTACTTCACATGAGCCGAATCGAATTCGATAAATTAAGTTCATGTGAGGTACGGCGTCTGAATCAATTCAGAACGGCTGAATGAATTCGGATCGGCTCAGCCGTTCTTCCCGCCTGGCTCAGCCGGGAATAACGGCTGTGGACCGGCTTTGATTCAGACGCCGAACTTCACATGAGCCGAAACAAATGCATGAATTATTATAATGTATTTTTCAGTATAACAGCAATTTTCCCCTATTAATTTAAGTTCGGCTGAATTAAGCTCGGCGTCTGAATCAATTCAGCCGGTCTAAATTAATTTGGGTCTGCCTAAATTCGAATTCGATTCGGCTCATGTGAAGTACGGCGTCTGAACTGGGCCTAAATGACATTCACATAAAATATAATATCATTTATGACTTCAAAATCCGATTGGTTATAAGCAGGCCCTATATTTCTGTCAGATTGTCTTAACACACATAATATTAAGGTGGTAGACCTGACTTTAGCTCAAAAATTAAATATACCAAAAAGTTCAACAATTTGAAAGATAACACAAAGGTTAACACAAATACAAGAGATAAGGGCTTCTTTCAAGCTACAAGTCGAGAAAATAAAGGCCGAAGTTGGTTGCCACGAGCGCTATTTTGCGAAGTTAATAATTAGAGCTATGCAATCCGAGCTGATATGTTCCCGTGTTGACAGCAATTTCACATCAATTCACATTCCGACTTGCGATCTTATGGCAACAGTTTAAGCGAAATTGTAGAAAAAGACAGTGATATTCGTTTATGCTACGTCTCCAAAATGGATTCAAAGTCATTTTTTGAATCCATGGCCTTGATTATGCCTTCTAAAGCCTTCGAGAAGCCATTTTGATATCTGACCTTTGCGAACTCAGCGTGAGATGCATATAACGTATTAGCTGAAGTCTGGCGTTGCTATGCATTACGCAATTGTTTACGCCGCCATGTTTTCCTGACAGTGATCGAGAATCTCCGTTTTATTTTGTGCATATTTCGTGCTACAATCGGTTCAGTGCTTCCTTGATGATGTTGATCAGCTGTGTACTCATGAGAATTCAATATGGCGTCGCTAAAAACAAAGCTTCGAGCGCGTATTTTGCTGATTTCATTCACTCATTTTGCGGCCGTGACAGAGTGCACAGACCACACTAAAAGGTATTTGAAGAATAAAGACGTAGAATTATCGTATCTGAATGAAATTTGCACAGTTTATTCTATTGATATGTACAAAACTTTGTACGGCAGCCTGGAGCAAAAACATATTCCTACACGATATTATGGCCACTTAAAAAACGACACATGTTTTTTAATTAAAAAACTGATATCTCAAGAAGAAAAATAAAATTGGCTCCGGGCTGCCGCTAGAATTTTCCTTTTCTGGATAGGAATAAATTCGCGTATTGTTTTTAAAGATATCTTTGAAGGTAGCGCAGTAAAACGCCAAAGTCTTTTTTTTGAGCCCGCGATTCAAATGGGATTTGTCACCTTAGGTGTGAAAATTGTCACCTCAGACATCAATTTTTTGAAAGTTCAACTTCTGTTCTATAAGTCTATGGTAATCGTTCCTGAGTAAATATGGATAAATTATAGTTATTTGGTTCCAAAATGGACTTGCTAAAGTCAGGTCTACTACCTTAAGAACTGTAAGAACCTGTAAAACCCTTTTGAGCAGGGTGCAAAAAACCCCCAGATTTTCCAGGATGCCCTTTGGGCAAGTTGGAGCCATTGTGTGCTAGTCTGAAGGCCTTTCTTATTGGCTTTACTTCATCTGCCAACTAAAAAATAATGTCCACAAATTTACTTGCCTGTTTGCCTTTTGTTTTTTGTTTTAATCTATGAACAATCTTTCTTGTATTATTTACTCTCAATTTCGCTGCATTGTATTATTCACATTTTCACACTTCAGTCATATATATAATACCTGTAAAACTTCCAAAATTTGCATTTGAAAATGATGACATGGAGTCGTCGAAACGTCATGCTTTTATCGTTAATATTCCTTATAAAATGTTTTCCCAAATCTTGTCTTATTAGAAATTTAATGTCAGGCAAGTGATGGATAAAATGCACTAGCCCGACAGAAAAATCCACTTGCCCTGGACTAATGGACAGCCCTTTATTTGCACTCTGTTGAGCCTCCTTAACACAGATCTTTTTAACAAAGAATAGCTCAGCTTACTTGCTCTTGAAGATGTCGAATCTGTTCAGCAATCAATATAAGTTTATTACTAGCAGCACATCGCACAAACTGATCAGCTTTCTGCACTTCTTGAGCCAACACTACCAAGTCATAAGGATCTTCATGTCTGTGGACGCGCTCAGGGTTTACAAGCTGTCTAGTGGCTGCCGAGTCAGAATCGTCCACAATGTATGGAGTAAGTGCTAAAGAAACAAACACCACAGTAACGACATAATAGTTTTTAACAATAATCAAGATAATGGGCCTACTGGTACTGTAATATTGTCTTATAGTATCCTCAGGTACTTTGACAGACCCGCCAAATCTCCCGGATTAGACAGGAGTCACCTGGATACAAATCTCCTGGTCTCCTGGGCCCGGTTGTTCGAAAGCCGATTAATGCTAATCCAGGATTAAAAGTTAATCAAGCTTTTAATTTCTCTTATATAAAAGTGTTTTTCTTTGCTAATGTTTTGTCACGTTTAAGATTTAATAGTCAAAGTCAAAACAGAAAGACGAAAAATATAAACAGAAAATCTCACTGAAAAGTTACAAAACTGAAATCAAAATTCGCGCTAATCCTGGATTAGCTTAATCGTCCTTTGAACAACCCGGCCCAGAATTGGATGCCAAATATCCTGGATACCGATTCGAAGAAAATGTTCTAAGTATGTAGAGGGGGACATTGGGGTTTGCGGTATTGCGGTTCTGAGCCAATTTTCTTATGGTTTTACGGTATTTTCAATCCAAAACTGCGGTATTGCGGTTTCATCCAGTACGGTGGTACGCGGTTTTCTAGCATTTTGAGCAGCAGTGTTCGGTAAAAATATTCTAATTTTGTACGGTATTTCAGTGAGGGAAGTTTCCTTACAACGTTAGTAAGACAGTGCGGTTTTCGGTATTTGAAGCTGAAATTGTGCGGTTTTACAGTTTTGGAGACCCCCCCAATGCCCCCCTCTATGTACTTTCATGCCTTTTTTTTTGGCAGAGTTTTGTATACTCAGGACTATTTCTGAGGATTTGGATGTTGAAATTCAACTTCTTAAGGTTCAATCAGAGATCGCAGTTTTAGACCAGCAAGAGTGAGAATCGCATGTAATGTGTGAGAGTTGGCAGGCATAAGGTTCTTCGTAGACCCAATACAGACTTTTCTTAATCAGAAGTGGCTTGGGGCCACTCGCACAACTAAGATTCTGTAGGGATTGGAGGTAACAGAGGTGTCCTTTTGCGGATGTTCAACTGCGCATCATCATAAGTAATTGGTGAAAATTGGGCATATTCAAAATAAATGGTATTTACTTTATATTAAAATAAATAAAAATTTGATGTTGCTGCAAAATACTATTACGTCATAAGCTCATCTTTAGTTTAGCTTATTTTCAACGAAATTATCGTAAAGCAAAATTGTAAGGGGATAGAATAATTCAACATAACTCTTTTGATATAATTATTGCACAAAAAACACGTAAGCTTATAGAAAATAAGCATACAGAAGCTTATAGCTATAAGCTAAATAAGCTCAAGTTGGTCAATGATGGCGAAAATGTCTCTACAAGATCAGCTTCATGCAACATAAGATTAATCTCGAAATATTTACAATGAGCAAATGTAATATAAATTTCTACTCACCCAAGACTGCAGGATCATCCATAACGACGTAAATACTGCACCAGAAATCGCTCAGAAGATACGATTTAATCACACAATGTGCTGTGTACTTTTACTTATTTTGCTACCTTACGCAATGGAGAATCCTTACTCGGCTCCAGTCTCCTCTTGCGCAAAAGTGACAACTGTACCTTTTGAATCGCGGGCTCGAGCTAGTGTAACCACAGGAATCCCACGCTCATGGTTAAGCTCACGCTGTCCAGTCAGTACTGTGAGTAGGGGTTTGTATGGCCGTGGGGATTTTACAAATTGATTCTAAGAGATAGATACGTGCACTAGCACTGCACATCTGCAGTAATGGGCTAGCCCCTTTGCAGATTAACAATTTAGATTTAGATAGGAATTGATTATCAACTTGTTTTTTTCTATAGTTCATTATTTGATTCTTTCCTTTATTCCTGCATGCGGCCCGGTTTGTTCGAAGGCCGATTAAAGCTAATCCAGGATTAAAAGTAATCAAGCTTTTAATTTCTCTTGTATTAAAGTGTTTTTCTCTGCTAATCTTTTGTGAAGTTTTAAGATTAGTCAAAGTCAAACCAGAAAGACAAAAAATATAAACAGAAAGCCTCACTGAAAAGTTACAAAACTGAAATAAAAATTCACGCTAATCCTGGATTAGCTTAATCGTCCTTTGAACAACCTGGCCCAGCTGGAGCTCTCATTACCCGGTTAATTAGCACATCAGAAATGTTCTTGTTCAAGGTATAAACTGCTGGAACTACAAGTCCATTTTCTAGGGTTCTCTTTCTGACAACCTTCTGCATTAGGGCACAACTTCCAATGAGAAATATTCCCCGCCCCGGCTATTATTTGAGGAAATAATATATAAACTAACCACTGAAGTGTAACGCCAGAATATGGAAAGCTGACGTTTGCATGTATCAGTGGAGGAGGGAACCAGGGAGTACAGAGGCCAGGAAGTCTATGGGATGCAGAAGACGGAGAGCGGGAATATCCCAAAGTGGCAGGAACTGGGAGAAATAATTTTAAAATCGCTACCAAAAGAGCAGGAACTGGTAGTACACAGGAAGCGGGAAGTTCAGACCTCCGCCCCTCCCCCCAGCAAATAATTTTGTGCCTCATCAAAATCTAGTCCTGGGAGTTGGGAGAGAGAACAGGAAGGCCAGGTAAAACACATTTTACTGTATGAAAACCGTCTCGCTGCAAGAAGACTGTTCAATTTGATAATTATTCCTTTGCATCACCCTAACAGTTGCCCATACATGGGGGTCTATTAATTTTTTGTAAGTAGGTCTCAATTCAAATTCAATAAGAGTAAATAAGTGTATGTATCGGCCTGCGGTATAAAGACCTTCCAGGAAAATATAGGCGGCAAACATGGTGTGTAGGGGGAGGGGGAGGGAGGGAGGTTTGAGTCCTTTCCGAAAGTAGATGAACTGTCTGAAATAACGAGGTGTCCGTATCATGTAAATAGAACTAGCCACAACACGGATGCAAAATGAATTACTGGCAAATCATACTCTTATGAAAGTTTATTTCTTTATTTTCAAATCTAATACACGTACACCTTCAGCTAATCTGTAATGATCTGCTTTCTATTTGCATATTAACAATAATGATTTAGGCATCGGTCAAAATTCACTCATTGATCGCTGATTGGTTAAAACATGTTGTATGTCTGCACGTTGAACCAATTACAAAGCCGGGCAGACCCAAACTAAAGCCAACACACTGAATCTTACTGCACTCTTATTCTCTTCTAGTCTCCTTCACAGCTGTTATTTGGGATGTCATGCAACGGATCTCCCCACTGACTTGAGTGACGACCCAAATTACGGTAGCCCGTTCCAGGCTCTCGGATAGTGGGGACGAAGCGAAAAAGCGAACGGCTCTGGGAGAGAGGCACGGCCTGGCTAAAATGACGGTTGCTAAGGAGACTAATATTGTTCTATTCCCACGTAAAGAGAATAAGAGTGCGGACAGGCTCTGGTTTTACTTTCGACAGCCAACTGTGAAGTGTTCTAGCAAAACAAGTTTCCAAAACAATTATTGTACTACTCAATGAAATAAATTGCTTCAATTAAAAGCTGGGTAGTCTGCGGACTTTTAATTCATAAAAAAATACTGGAAAAAAAGGTAAACCTACAAAAAACCCAGTGAAATGCCAGGACAGTAATTTTTAAAACCACTAAGAAACTCTTCTTCCAGAGAGATGATAAACTACACATTTGCTTCAGTTTAATTCATAAAGAATCTATCGCTCTAAAAAAAAAAAGAAGGTATTTGTGGACTTTGGCCAGTTTCTAAATCTGAGTAAAGATTTGAATTCGAATTCCAGCCACACATTATCGTTGGTCATATTTAATTCATAATTATTTTATAAAATACCTGTCTATCTACATGTCAATACCAGCTTATTATTAATCCATCTATATATAACATACAATTCAGTTTCCTTTATAGGAATGATAGTCTGCCATTAAAAAATGTCAGGAATTTGTTTCCGTATCAGGGACAAATTCCTGTGCCTCAATAATGAAGATTTCACACTTTCAATCAACACAGTCACGGATTTACATGTACCTTGGGGGAGGTAGGACCCGGACGGTCTCCTTTAGGGGTTTAATTCAATTTTCCGAAGAGCATCCCCCCCCCCCCCTCTTCTTGACATTTCGATCGTTTGACTAAACGGACGAATGTTGTGAATTTTGGTTCTATCAAGAAGCCAAAATTTGGTACCTACAGGGGCCTGTGTTGCAAAAAATAAAATAATGAACACGCATGGACGTACATACCGTGGACACATGCGCACATGCACACACACCAAAGAGGTTATAAATGGCTACAAGGGAGAACTGACCACAAATTGTGGGATGTTACTAAAACCAGGAACGAGGAATGGGGAACGAGGAGGAACCACCCTAAATTTAATCCTAACCCTAACCGTAACCATAACCCGAACCCTAACTGTAACCCAAACTCTAACCCTAACCCTAACTAGTGCTAGGGTTTAGGGTTAGGATTAGCCCTGTTCGCTGTTTCTGGTTCGCCATTCCTGGTTCCCTGTTCCCGATTCCCCAATCCCAGTTTCCCGTTCCTGGTTCCACATTCCTGGTTCCCTGTTCCTGGTTCACCATTCTTGGTTTTACTAATATCCCAATTTGTGAGACTATTTCCTTAAACGTCTTGATATAATACAGTGGCTACTGCAGTGTACAAAAGTGAACACGTAACACATCATAGCTATGTTATGAAATGTAAGTTGTAAACTTAATTGGCATTGTCAGACTCTTTTCCAGACGCCGTGCAAAATACTGAAATCACACGTCCAGAAGAGGAAATTTGGCTAGTTGACATTGATTTTTTTAATAATTAATAATTTTAACTACAAACTTCTTGCAACTTAGACAAAATTCCAGACAGTATTCCATATTTCATGCCTGGAAGAGAACTACATACAGTAGTCAGTAGATTTCCAGACTGTCACGCAATGCTTCTTTGATGGTGATGAGACGCATTGCGTGACAAAACAAAGAACAGCGGCAGTGACGGAGACTGGAATTGAAGTGTGACCATAAATGTTCGAGCTAGCACTGCAAATAGGTATAAATTATTGTTTTCTTGTATAAAACACGCATATTTTTGTTGCAATTATATATTTGCCATTTTCCTTGGAGCAAGTGGAGGTGGAGGTCCTTCGCCAAGCTGAGGAAAATAAATAGATTGCGATCAGTATCTAAATAAACAGTTCACAACAAACAAGCACTACAAGCAACAACAACAACAAAAGCAATGACACAACATCAACATCAACAATGGCAAAAAACAAACAACATCAACAATGACAACAATGGTAACACCAACCAACAACATTGTCAACAACGATGACAAAAGCTATGTCACAATATATTAATTTTAGTTATTTTTTGCGATGTACAAAATTACCTTCAAATTGAAGAAAATCAAAAATAATAGTTTACTACTAAGGTAGAAAAACACCAAAGAGGTAATGATAAACCAAACAGGAACAATGATGGCTAACACTGGGGAAATTGAGACAGATTGCAAACAACGAACGTGAAAAATTTAAAAGAGTTATCTTAAGTCACTTACTCGAGGTGGAAGTTTTGGAGAAGATGTCTGTTCTTGTGGAAGCCTGAAACAAAATTGATTAAAAATGATCATTGAGCAGGAAATTAGAATTGACAAATATTGTAAGAGCAGTTTCCAATCGAGTGCCGAAAGTTATCTGGATTTGTTTTGTTTTTACTTTAATGTGCTTTCGTGATTGGTTAAAAAAACGCGCGCCACCTACTCAACCAATCAGATGCAAACCAAACCTGATCGTGACTTGGTCACACACTTGGTTTTCAAGTGGTGCTGTTTATTATGTTGTACAAGGTGGCTCTAACTTTTATGTCTGTGGATGAAATCTTAGTGTGTGACTATTCAAATGAATACTACTGAGCAGTACTTTTGTTGTCTAATCACTCTGCAGTGAAATGACAACAAAATAACTTCTAACTTAGTATAAGTAATATAACCAGACCATGGTATAGGAGGGGGCATCTCGTTTATTGATCAGACATAAACGGTGTTTTTACTAATATCATTAGTGATACAGCACATATAAACTAATGTACTAAAGTAAATTTACTTAATTGAAACGATCAAAAACGGAGATGCCGTCGAATGACAACTCCTAACTGCAAACTGCTTAAATATTCAATTTGAAACATGATTACGTAACCTGCATACCAGCGGAAAATAGAAAGGATTACATAATCTACATACCAACCAATGCACAGCTATAATACAATAACAACGTGAAAAATTACATTTAATTGGTGCTGTTTGTTGCTGATAATTTCGCAAAATGAAATTTGAGATTTTTCCCTCCGCTTTGAACTTACATGTAGCACTCTTGGGATATGTGAAAGGGTTAAGAAAACTTGTCAAAATTCACCACTTACTCTTCTTCGCAGCCGTTATTTGGATCACCAGGAACTATCCTCTGTAGCCAAATAAGGAGAACATTACTTACCTTGCAGGAGGTTTGTCGACATGGTAAGCAGGAATTGGTGGCGGAGCTACAGCATCGCCTCCTTTCCGCACATTTGCCAGATTCCCATACACTGCCAGATTTGGCTAGAAGGAATAGGAATAATGTAATATTGTTATTCCCTACTATGACTCCCATTTGCCTTTCTTAGTTGCAGTCAGGGGCATGTGACTACCATGTAAAATATATAAATAAATGAAGGAAGGAAGGAAGGGAACGAACAAAGGAACGAATGAACAAACAAACCCACAGACGAAGGAACGAACCAGCAAAGGAACGAACGAAGGAATGAACGAACTCGTGAACGAACGAACCAACCAACCAACAAAGGAACAAACCAATGGGCCACCAAAACAACAAACCAACCTATCAACGAAACAACGAACGAACAAACCAACCTACCAACAAACAAAATAGAAAACAAACAAACAAACAAACAATCAACAAAAAAAGAGTCAACGAAACATGTTATTAGTTATTCTTACATTGTCACTATTTAACCTCGCTGTCTCTGTGCTGATATAATGCTGAATAGCTCTGTAAATAAATTCATACTGGGCCTAAAAATAAAGACAGCAACAATAATAAATTAGTAACTGTTTATCACACACAATAAAGTCAAAGTAACAGAGGGTGCATTTTGTGATTTTTTTTTTCCCATTAGCATTACTATTTTACATAAAAGCCTACCTCTGTTTGTACCATACCAGATCTCTGTGCTCTGACGTTCTGGATACTCTTAGAAATATCGATTTCACAATCAAGACCTGCATTAATTCAACAAAAAGACACTTAGTTTGCCATCAACTACAATACACAAGTTATGCCAATAATTGTTTAAAGGGGGCTGGGGCACCCAGATTCTTTGGATCGATTTAGATGGTACAACTTTGTCACATGCGACACGCTTTTGACAAGCCTATACAAATATAATATATTATTGTTTTGTGTAAATCAAACCTACAACTTGCTTTATGGGATTTTTCTGACATGAAAACTAGGCTTTACAAAAACTGACATAGTACATTACCTTGTTCTTTGATCATTTTCACAAGGTTGTCTATTACGATAAATGTACCAGTTCTTCCTATGCCAGCACTAGAATCCAGAAAAACAAATTGAGAAAATGTACATTGTCTACATCATTCATACAAGCCCAGTGCAAATAACTCCCCATAACTTGTTCCCTTCAGTATCCCCCTGGGATGGGAGGCACAGTGGTATAACGGTTAGCGTGTTGGACTCTGGATGAAGCAGTCCAGGTTCAAGCACTGGCTGAGACCATTGTGTTGTGTTCTTGGACAAGGCACTTAGTTCTCACAGTGCCTCACAGTGCCTCACAGTGTGAATATAAATGGATACCAAACAAAAATGCTGGGGGGTGACCTGCGATGGACTAGCATTCCATCCTGGGGGAGTAGCAATACTCAGTGGCAGATCCAGGGGGAGGGTCAGCGGGTCTGGATCCCCCTATCAGACCTGAGGTTTTTTGCTTTCGCCATTATCCATAGCAAAACCATTTCCAACACCTTTCAGAGCCTGAAATCTCAAAATGTTTTTGGGGGTAGGCCCCTCAAACACCCCCAATTGGATAGGAGTACCTCCCCCTATCCACTCCCCTCCCATGCCTACCCCAAACACGGCAACGCTGTGTGAAAGGCGCTTACTAACTACTGCTGTCTACTTCCAAAAATTCTCCTTCTACTTCACATTTTCAGCAAACCCTGTGACCCTGATACTCCTAGTCACTTCATGCTACGGAAACTGGGAAAAACTCCAGGGACATGGATCACTTTGGCCAGGCATAGACTTGACCATTATCTATCTAACCGACTATCTATTTATTACTATTACTTTTGATCGATTACTTATTTCCGATGACTCAGTATATCACTTACCGAATTGTGTATTGATTAATCAAGTTATTTATTTACTTTTATTTATCACTTGCTGTTAACATTTTAAGTAAATATTTTAAATATTTTAAGTAATTGTACATATCATGTTGCCATGTTCAGTTATATAGTTCAATTTAGCTAGAGTTTACATGGTTAACTACACCTCCTAGTATAGCGTAAGCTGTTTATTAGGAGTACTTCACTTCATTAAAGCATATCTTCCCTGGGTTTGATTACCAGGACTTTCAGAAGAGGTGAAATCATTAAATGTTTTTAACTTAACACAAATAGTTGTTACCTGCAATGCACTATAATCGGCCCTGCCATAGGAATGGACTGTTGTCGTGAATGCACTTCATGAAGAATATGCAAGACAGGACTAGGGTCCTTTGGAACACCATGATCAGGCCAGCCAGTGTAATGAAACTGATATATTGTACGAGGTATTGGCTGTAGAAGGAAAATAACATTAATGCCATGTTCTGTAGGGACCAATCAATTAACAACTGACGTCGCAAGTGGAGGTCGGCTGCCCAAGAACTCAACTGGGCTGGAGCGGGAAACCCAGCCCAAAAGGTAGATCACCCCAGTGTCCTGACCTACCTGCAACCTTGCTCCCCCCCCCCCCCCCCCCTCCCCTCAATATTAAATGAGTTCAAATCCCATTGAAGCCTCAGCTTGTTACAGTAAGTTACTTCACAACTGCAGTCACTAACATGATTATAAATGCCCAAACAAGGAATAAAGTAGTGATAAGTTTTAACGCTTACATTGTTGTCCGACGTCAATTCAAACTCCCTTAGTGTGTAGTCAGTAAACTCTGTCTCCCGCATATACCTGACATGGAATGAACCAACATCTTTGGTGGTTTCTGGGTCAGGCCAGTAACGAGTGCACTTATTCTGTGAAGTTATGAAACATAATATTAATTACAACCAAAACCAGGGATTGATTTCAGAAGCCAAGTGACAAGACGTAGTGTTTTTCACTCTGGGCATGTCACCCTGTAGTGCTGGACGGTGAAGCTTGTGTGTCTTAACCCTTTCGCTCCCAAAAATGCTAAGTTCAAAACTGAGGGGAAAAAGTTTGAATTTCATTTTGCAAAATTGTCAAAAACAAACAGCACTAGGTGAAAGTACTGCTCAATAGCTTTCATTTGAATGGTCGCACACTAGGGTTTCATCCACAGACTCAAAAGTTACAACCACATTTTATTGACTCAAGGTTTGACTCTGGGAGTGAAAGGGTTTAACTTAATGATACCAAGAGACAGTATCGCTCAAAAGTAAGTTGCCACCTCTCATCTCGAGAGACGAGACAGACCGGGAGAATAGGTGGGAGTGGGAAGGGGGCGATTATTTGAGGGAGGTGTGACGGGGGATTATTTGAGGGAGGCGATTATTTTGAATATTATCACCAAAAGGGGGTGATTATTCGAGGGATGGTTATTATTCAAGGGATAGGGTATATCTGTTAGGTTTGGTGTGCATTTTCGCATGCAAGGTCACTGATTTGTATACTTCTTACCCTTCCCCTCTCGACTTCTTTTGTTGTCATGACGATGATTCTGCTGTTCTCCTGAAAAGTCATTCTCCAGAAATCTTCCACAGTGCTTGGAAGACAGCCCTGAGCAGCGATGTATCGTTTTGATGCTTCGTCTGAGTCATCACTGGGCTACAGTGGGAAAAAATAGATAGCAGTAGATTTTGAGAGAATAGATGGTATTTTGTGGCATTTATTAAGGTTTATTATATAGACACGAGTGTTTTACTGGAAAATAGACCACTCGTAAAATTCATACGAAACTACATCCGGGACCCGAGTGGCGTATTTTCCATATCCTCACTAGTGAGGATATTGATGACGTCATTCCCCGCTTTTGCATGGCTTTTTGTGCAAAGCTGCCAAACTCCGGTTGAAAAATGGCGAGCGATAGATTCGCGAAATTCACTGAAGCCGACATGAAATCGTTCACTGAGGAGTAGAAAAATGTTAACACGAAGAAGAAAACTTCATAAGACTTCAAATTATTCAAGGAGTTTCTTGCAAGTGAAGACGAAAGGAGAGAAATTCGGAAAGTCCAGCCACCGAGCTGCAAGAGTTCGCGATAAAGTTTGTGCTTTTGTCGTTTGTCTATATAATAAAAAGAAAATTACACGGTGGCTTGAAGATATGAATTTTATTTTCTCGTGTTAAAAACAATATTTTACTCACTCGCTGCGCTCGTTCGTAAAATATTGTTTTTACCACTCAAAAATAAAATTCATATCTTCGCGCCACCGTGTAATATCCTCTATGTATTATTTTGAACACAGCTGTATTTGGTGAACTTACCCCAACAAAGTTTGCATTGACATAGTCTGATCCAGTGATATTTGGGTCCATTTCTTTTAAAATAACTCGGCTGTGATCAACTGCGTGGATCAAATCAGAAACAGGTGTCTTGTTTTTAGTTTCTACTTCTAAGTTAGCTACAAGTGATTTTTCAGTATCTCTGAAACTTTCACCTCTCATTGTAAATAAAAATTGAAGGGCTGGGGGCATCCATCCTATATTGACTTTTCGGATCATTTTAATGTATGGCGGCTGTTTTAGCGCTTGGCTTAGTTTTCATTGTTCAGAGAAAGAAAAGGTTTCTTTTCAAAGAGCGCCGACGTGTTTTTGCAATACGTTATTTCTCGAAAATGAAGAGGAAATTAGCGAAAAAAATGCGAGGCAATGTTTGTTGAGTAAACTGAAGACCACATGCAAAAAATTAGCCGAATCTGAGCAAATTTAAAATGACCCGAAAAGTCAATATAGGATGGTTATGCCCCCAGCCCTTCAATAATATTGTCTTTGCTTTCTTTCCGAGATTGTTTCGAGGTTAAACTCTTAAAACTTTTACGTTTCAGGCAATTTCACTGTCCTTCGTCTAATCAGTGAAACGACTAGGGTACTACTACTCCACCTGGATGGGATGCTACATGTAGTCCAATGCAGGTTACCCCCAGCATTTTGTCAGGTTGCCCTAACATTTTGCAGGTACCTATTTGTACCCCTGGGTGGGTGGAGAGAGGCAATGCATCTCCCACAGAAATATCCAAATACTGCTCAGTAAGTATTTAGCTCACATGGTAGGATGTTCTTGTATCTGTTCTTGGCTTTGTTTTCAGGTCTCTCCCCTTCCTTCCTGCTGTAAAGATGCTTACTTTCTTGCTTCTGAAGAACCTGTGTGGGAAGAGAGATGATCAGAAATGACAGACTAACATAAAACTGTAAGGTAAAAAGGTAGAGCCGTTCAGAGCCAAACTGGCCCACATTACCGGAGCTTATCCCGGTTTCCGTAGCACGAAGCCGACTAGGAGTATTGCTACTACTCCCCCTGGGTGGGGTGGTAGTCTTACACCAGGGCCGGGTTGTTCAAAGGACGATTACGCTAATCCAGGATTAGCGAGAATTTTGATTTCAGTTTTGCAGCTTTTCAGTGAGGTTTCTTGTTTATCTTTTTTGTCTTTCTGTTTTGACTTTGACTAATCTTAAACTTAACAAAACATGAGAAGAGAAAAACACTTTGATACAAGGGAAATTAAAAGCTTGTTTAACTTTTAATCCTGGATTAGCGTTAATCGACTTTCGAACAACCGGGCACAGGTTATAACCAGCATTTTGTCAGGTTGCCCTAACAGTTTGCCGTTACCCATTTATACTCCTGAGTGGAGAGAGGTACTGTGAAAGTCAAGTGTGACTTGCCCAACAATACAACACAATGACCCCAGCCAGGCCAGGAGTCCAACGCGTTAACCATCAGGCCACCACATATCCCACTAAAACTGTGGTTGACAGTTAATAATTATTAAGATCAAACTCACCTCAAACTCTTCATAAAACCCAGCCTTTCCAGACACATTTTTGTTTTCTTTTTGCAGCACTTTGACTCGGTCCTCAATAGCTGCAGCATTGATTCTTGTAGCATTAAAAGGCTGAAAAACACAGTGATATATGAATGTAAAAACTTGTAAGGTTTCCATCCTCTGTGAGAAGCTTGTGAGATTCAAGATAAAAAATTTCACGCTGATGACATGAAACTACAAATCCATCAAGTGTCTCTGATTGGCGGTTTCAATTTTTTGTTTTCATAATTTTCAATTATTCAACCATCCAGAATGCGAGTCACTGAGAGTTGCACGAGAAGACTTTTATTCAACTCCCATCAACCTGGCATGTGGGCCAAATAAGTAATAGTAATTTTTAGCATTGCCCAATTTTAATCTGATATTGTAATTTTTAGCTGTATTTCATTATTCTTGTCCATAATTTAGGTATATTGATTGTATTTGTATTTATAGTTTTAGGACGGAGGGCCACTAGCTCGTCAGTTGAATTACTGTTATGTGTCACCCTCCCCAAATAACGTTGATTATTATTATTATTATAAGAGAAAACTCTCAAATTTGACTCTCAAGAAAAAATTGAGCAGGTTCAAATTTGACGAGAGCACATGAGAATTGTGAGCATGCGTCTCGAGGAGTATTAGACATGCTTTTCCGAGCTCCAGTGTTCAGGCTGTGTCAAGTTAATATTTTACTCGTTTACAAGTAAAAATGTCACAAAAAGGCGGTAAGGAACAGGAAACACGAATGTTTAGATTCGGAGACAAAACATTAATGAAAAAAAATGTTGGAACTGGGCGTATATATTATTTGTTTTGCAGATTTTTTTTTCACAGAATCAAACTAATTTTTCGCATGCGGACTTGTTTTAGTGAGTCGCTCAACAAGAAACTAGACGTAATGAATGCAAATCACAAAAAAACCATGATGAAATTCGCACAAGACTCCAAAGGTTGGATGAACGAACGTCCCAGCTAGCTCCAGACCTGAAAGAAGACCCTGTTATAACATTCTGTTCTCATTTAGCTTGGCCTTGACAGCCAATCAGAGATGCTATAGTGCTACGTCGTCAAAATGGAAATTTCAGCATGAAACTCAGATGCCTCTCCTACAGGGATTGAATAAGCATGCAACAAGATACGTGATATATGTTGCCAGGAAGTGTCCTTGAACTTACTGTTTTAAGCTGTACAACAGTGCCGGTCTTTTCCACCATTGGATTTCTCTTGTAATGTTCCACAAGATCTGTCAAGTCATCAAATTTCTCTCCACCACCCACATCGTACTTGCCTTCAGTGTGGTGACGTATCATCACATGAGTGATCTTGTCCTCCAATCTAAAGTAACATCACATTTAATGACATTCCAGGAGGGGGACATTGGGGTTTGCGGTTTTGGAGACCCCCCAATGTCCCCCTCTTCCAGTATACATACAGTCATGCTAAATACTACATTTATAACGCTTCAAGAAATGAGGAGGATTACTTTTGGGATGCCTTTTCGGTTTTTCTCAAACAAAAATTAAATATAGAGACACATAAAGCAAAGCAGGAAGTAAAACTAAATTAATAATGTTTGTGACGTTTCCGGGATTTATCCATATTATATACCGTAATATTTGTAAGTGGAAAAAAACCCAACTCGTGTAAGCATTGTATTCTAAATATCGTATTGTAAGTAGCGCATTGTAATTAGTGTAAGTATCGTATTGCAAGTAATGTAAGAATTGTATTGTAAGTACGTATTTGTATTGTAAGTAGTACCTTTGTGTTGCAATTAAAAAAAAAAAAAAAAAAAAAATACATACAGTCATCTTTAGGGTACATAACTAAACAAAAAATAATGTTTTAGCAGTCTGACATTACGATGTAGCGGATGTACATGTATCTCCAAACACCAAATACCCATTACATCACTGGAAAATGTAATACAGCCAAACCTCCGCTAACGGACACCTCCCATAGGCGGACACCTGTCCTCTGGTAAGTGGACACTTAGTCAATGTTCTCAACCACATACAGACAAGTACATTTTTAACCTCCCTTCTCACACACCACTGGTAGCCATGTCAAGCCGACCGCCGCAAGCCTGACCTTTATTTTAAAATCAAAAACTATACACATATCACTTTAAAACTGGGAAGCTTCCAAAATTACAAGCTTTGTACATCAGTTACATTGTATAACGCCGAAATTAAAAAATACAACAAAATACTACTGAAATTCTTTGGGTGGGTGGGTGGGAAGGTCAGTAATGGCGGACGCAACAAAAACAACTGCCCGCCTAACCGGTCACATGACCTATACCCAGGCCCCAGCGGTGTGTGAGAAAAACATTTTCCACTTCTTTCGTTTCACTCAGCCAGGGGAAAATTACCGATAAGCGGATACCTCTCAAAGCGGACACTTTTTCTGGTCCCAACGGTGTCCACTTACGGGAGGTTCAACTGCATAGACTTACATGTAGCTACAGAAAAGGTTCTTGTTGATTTAGTGAGAAACCATGAATGTATTTGGGGGGAGGGGGGTCATAAAGTTTCCAGGGTTCTTTGATGAGTTACAATTTGCAACATGCTTTGTCAGAAGTTGTAGGATTGCTACATGTAACAAAACAGAATGAGATACACACAAGGAGGCATTTTCCTGGGAACTTGCCCCTGATTTCCAAAACCCCAAATTATTAAGTGTTACCCTCAATAAAAAAAGTGTTAATAATTTGGGGTTTTGGAAATCAGGGGCAAGTTCCCAGGAAAATGCCTCCTTGTGTGTACCAACTTTACTCTATACAATTTAAGACACATTTTTTGTTCCTGTTTTGGGAAAATTCATATAAATTTTATATACGAGTAGTTCTCAGGGTACTTCAGACCTGAAAATATGAACTGAAGTGGAGATCTCAGAGTAGAACTCACCTGACTGTCAGAACAAAGTCCCCCGGTTTGCTTTGACTTTCTCTCACAAGGAAACTTCCATTTTTACCTTTGTCCAACATCATTGTCTCTGCTTCTTTACCAGACATGTGGCCATGGAACCATCTGATGACAAAAGCCATGATCAGTTGGGGGAACAAGTTAGAACCACCTTGTACAGCATAATAAACAGTACCACATGAAAGTACTGCTCAATAGCTTTCATTTGAATGGTCACACACTAGGGTTTCATCCACAGACTTAAAAGTTAGAATCACCTTGTACAACATAATAAACAGTACCACATGAAAGTACTGCTCAATAGTTAGAATTAAAATAGTTTTAAGGTTACTCTATGGGAGCTATCGCTGGATCTAGTTGTGAGTTGGGACTGAGCCCACGATTTTCGTGCTGAAGATGCTAAGCAACATGATGTATTTGCTGGCACAATTGTTTTTGGTGTACAGTCAACTCTCTCAAAGCGGACACTACTGTAAAGACTGTAAAGCAGACTCTAAGGTGGACATGGTTGGCTGGTCCTGACCGAATCAAGTTTCTCTTATTTTTCTGTAACAAAACTCTCTATAAGGCGGACACCTCTTTAAGGCGTATAGCTAGAGCTGGTCCCGAGGGTGTCCGCCTTAGAGAGAGTTCACTGTACTCGTGAATTTGCTTGCGCTAGTTTTCGATTGGATAAAATGATTCAGAAACTCTTTGATTTGCCAAAACCGGCACTTGTTCCCCTGAATGTACGTTCATATACCTAAAGAAGTAAAACAAAATGTTAGTTAGTTAGTTAGTTCTAACCTTTCTGTTGTGGGATCTGTGGAATTTAAAGGGAATTTCATCTCGATAACTTGACCATTCTTTTCTCTCAGTTGTCCAGGATTTTCCGTATAAAACTGGATCAACTCAGACAGTGTGGCAAATTTCTCTCCTCCATACAAATCGTAAAAATCTCCTGTGTTTTGGATTTTAATGTGTGTGACCTCACCATCTCGCCTAAAAAAATTAAAAAAAAAAACAATATAAAGGTAAGGTAAAGCCGCACCCAGGCCACACTGCCGGAGCATATCCCGGTTCCCATAGCATGAAGCTGACTAGGAGTATTGCTACTCCCCCTGGATGGGATGCTAGTACGTCACAGAGGTCATCCTCCAGCATTTTGTCGCCAGTATCCATTTATACTCCTGGGTGGAGAGAGGCATTGTTAGAGTTAAGTATCTTGCCCAAGAAAACAATTAATACTGACAATAATCATTATGATGATGTTTTAATTTTAACATCCGAGCAAATAAAAGTGCTGAAGTGACTTGCAGTATATAGGACAATCAGCTGAGTGTCTAAATGCACGCACAAATGGCAAATTACTATAATTATATGCAAATGACAAGTTTTATAAGTGACCATTGATGTTTGTGTTTACTTCTGAAAGCTCCTTGCACGATCATCCTTGCACAACGACAACCAGTGAAAAATGCTAGGCCATGTGACACGTTGAATTTTGTATATATCCTTTATCCCATTGCATTATGGGATAGCATTCCAACCCCTGTCCCCTTCCCCCCTCCCGCCTAGCCACTAACTTATTAATATATTACGAAGGCCATTCCCATAAATTGTTTTGTTTCCCATCGCCCTCTCTCTCGTGAAAGTCGGTCGGTCGGTCGGTAAAAAAAAAGAAAAGAAAAGCCGAGAAACGAAGCATTGACTGACTTAATCTGACATAAATAATTCCAAGGGAGCCTTGATTATATCTTCCCCATGACCACCCAGACAGTGTAATTTGCAGGTGCAGGTGTGGGTGCAGGTGTAACCAGAAGAGCCCAGAACACCCTTAAAAAAAGCTAACCCTAACTAACCACTGACTGCTAACCGTTAACCCCAGGTTACTCACCTGCACCTGCACACCTGCAAATTACATCGCCCGGGTGACCACCACTGTTCGCAACGAGCCTATATCACTCTGAAAGGTCATTACTGGGCTGATTTAGATGCCACAAGATGTAAACAAAGCATTCAAATGTATTAAACTTGGAAATACCCAAGAAAAGGGTGCAGGCAATGAACCAGAAACCTTTTTTGGTCACGGTACTTTTCGAAAAAAAATTGGGTCGGTCAGGCAATGAGAAACAAAATGTTCTATGGGGATGACCTAATGTGAAAAATAATATTAGTCTTACTTTATATTTGCCTTTTCTATGAATTTGCACATTTAAATATTAAACGCAAATCTACATGATCTAATCTATTTTTCCTGAAGCCTACTAAGTAATTTATATTGACTGAACAAATTATTCTGAATGTGAAATAACCCAAAGGCCATCTGATAAAATGCTGTTTATAATATTGGTTTATAATTTAAATTTTTTTATTTTAAATTTTCATCATTTTCTAGAAATACATACATGTACGAAAGAGAAATGTTGTCAAATATTAATTTTGTCTCACATGACCGGAACGCCGCACAGACAATATAAATCTGCTAAAAGGTGAGATGTTTCAGTTTTAAAAACTTTAGCCCTAAACCTGATAATCCAGATAACGATATGCTAAATATTTTTTTACACTAAAAACAGATGTCTTGGTTCGTGACGAAGGGAATTTTCCTGAGACTGACATCTGCACAAATGCGTAGGTGTTTAACGGGCAAATGTGTTCTTGGAAGCTATTAGCTGTCATTCTGTGAAGTGGTTTCAAACCTCTCGATCATCAAGAAAGGCTTTAAAATTTTCAGACTTCACATGATCGAAATGTCGGATCAGATTAAAGATCTTAGAGATTTGGAGCTACGTACTGCTATAAATTATACCAATGGAAAAAAATTACACATTCAATTAAAAGCATAAGCTTATATTTGCTCGTCATCATTGATGAGGTTATTTTAATGCATGGTCGTGCAAACTAAATGCAAATAAACACATATTTCGCTGACAATTTTACCGTTTTGTGAACTGGCTACCTACAGATCCCTTTAAATTCGATGTTAAAGTCTGCAGGACGAATGAAGCAACTAGAAAACTGCCGACTGATAGCAGGTTTCTAGCTTGTAGCTCCGCAGGCCAGCCGATCAAAATAACTTGCTGAGAACCGTAAGCTTACATTAACTCGGTTTCAGCCGCTAAAAAGCTATTTGCAAACAGTAGTTTCACAAGCTAGCGTAACTCCGACATCTTATCGCTACCCACCGCTTCTCTTTCTCTCATTAGCAATTGAATAATTACCTGACTGATAGCGTAAAATCTCCTGGATTACTTTTGCTCGGTCGAACGAGATAACTTCCATCGAACCCTCGCTCTAACAACAACTTCTCCGCGTCGTAACCAGAGATATAAGAATGAAACCATCTGGAATCGAAAGGAAAAAACACATTTAGCTAGACGAACGAAGGACAGGTTCTACATCTAACGTACTATTGACTAATTACCTTCTCGATGGCATCTTTAGGCGATGAATAAAGCAAAGGTGAGCAGAAAAATTTGCAGTCCCCGCAATGCAGATCGAGCTCTCTCGATCAGGAAGTGATCATTCACTCCTCCCACAGGAAGCTGGAACACAGCCTCGATTGCACGTTAGATCCAGTCTACCTCGATTACAAAATTTTCAAGATGGCGGACGAAGATGGCAATTCAACGCATAAGAAAGATCTGGTCGATTTCCCTCCTGTAAACCTCTTAGACACACTTATTTCATCATTTCCCAAGGAATGGCGTGGCATTTTTGCAGCCCTCGATTCTGAGAACTTTCCAGTTCAAGCGGCAACGTTTTGGCTCCAGAAGAAGTCATCAAACAACATGTTGTTGTCTGATATTCCACCAAATTGGAACGATTTCATTGATCATTTGGTCAGCGATTTCCCTGTTGTGTTAAATGATAAGCTCTTCTTCAAGCCAAGGATTCTTCTTCTTCCTTTAAGCATCCAAAGGAATGCTCTGGGGTTTATTTCTTACCACAGCTGTGTCGTACCTGTGGAATCTTTGGAGAAGTTAGTTCACAGTTTGAGTAAATTTTCGATAGAGTTGGAAGGCTGGAGAGCGACCTATGTAAAGATTCTTGTATCAAAAATAAATGAATTGAAAAGATCCAGATGTGAAGCTTTAAATGACAAGGGCCAAAGTAATGATGGAGAAAATAACTTGCTTTATACTGAAATTATCACTGAGGAATCAAAAGCTAGGTTTGAAGAACTTATTAACAAGAACAAATCTTCAAGAAATATTCCTTGGTTTAGCCAGGTGTTAGATAGTGAAATGAGAGAAGATGACGGAAACATTTCAGAAAAAATCTCCTCAGTACACATGGAGATGACATTGATATGGTTGATTTAACAACTATTACGTGTACAAGAGATGTTGATTTACAAACTGACACAAAACTGCAAGAAATTCATCCAGGATCTTCTCATGATTTTGACGATAGCGATATTGAAATTATTGAGGTCATTGAGAGTCCAGGTAAACAAATAAGAATTGAATACACCACAGATGTGAATATAAGAGAATTAACAGTACCACCTCCACCAGAACACTTAATCATTGACATGGAAGTTGTTCCAGAACACTTGATCACAGAAGAGGTTGCTGCAGCTGACTCAAAACTTGGTGATGCTCTTCAACCAAAATTCTCAGCTTTGCAAACCTTGCTCACAGGCCTAGAGATCAAGGAAGATAATTTCTCCAATGAGCTTGATATTTTTTTTTCTGTAGCAGTCTAGAAATGGAATATATATGTACCCAGTTGAACCTTAAAGGTATAAAAGAATCATTGGCAATTTCTTTGTGTACACAGTTTGTTGCCTTAGCAACAGAGCCAAGTTTTGGTAATGCAGCTATTTTTGCAACACACTGTCTCCTACCTAAGGTGCAAGAGTTAAAGCAAGCTGCGTCAAGGGCTCTTTTAACTGCAGTAAGTCTGTTTGCAAAGAAACATTCAAGGGCGTTCTGTGATAGCGTTATTGCAAGACTCGTTCAACAATCAAATTTTGACACTCCACAAGTGGATCTCGTCAACAAAGTAGTCAAAGAATGTGTCAGTGAAGATACAAGAATTCACTTATTAGAACTTATATTTGCGACCAAGTCAGAAAATCAAGGTTGTCCTTTCTTGTGGTCAGAGAACACTGTTTCTGTTGTACAGACTGTGGTTGATTTAAAACCAGAGTTCAGTGATGATTTGTTTCGAACATTTGCAGGAGTGTTGGAGCAACAATCGCGTCACTTGTCAAAGTCTCTGAAGTTTGCTAAGATGTTGTTAGCAGTTATTAAGACTTATGGAAAACACGTTTCCATGCATTTTAACACATTTGTGCGTATCTTGGAAGGGAATGAAACTTTCCTCAAGAAAGCTGGGTTATCTGCCCTTCAGAAGACCTCAAACAGCTGAACTGTATTCTTCTATCATGTGAAACAATTGAAATTCAGATTAAATAAATTTGTTGATTTAGTGTTTTATCTTTTATATGAATATTCTTTTCCCTCGCCCACTCCATCGCGTTTCGCGCTCCAACTCCTCGCGCTTCCCGCGCACTCCTCGCGCTTCGCGCGCGCCGAACTCCCCTCCCTCCCCTTTATACGCCTGCCACGCAGGCTACAAAGTAGACTGCTCTACGATTTTTAGAAACCACTTTCTTAGCCTACAAGTTAATTCACCCACAAATGCGCTTTCTCCTTGTTTTGTGTTTGATTATTACGTTAGTGATGCGCGCTATCTTTGTTTTATGATCTTTTGTTTGATTGTTACGTTAGTAACGCGCGCTCTCTCTGTTTTGTGTTTGATTGTTACGTTAGTGATGCGCGCTCTCCTTGTTTTGTGTTTGATCGTTACGTTAGTGATGCGCGCTCTCTCTGTTTTGTGTTTGATTGTTACGTTAGTGATGCGCGCACTCTCTGTTTTGTGTTTGATTGTTACGTTAGTGATGCGCGCGCTCTCTCTGTTTTGTGTTTGATTGTTACGTTAGTTATGCGCGCTCTCTCTGTTTTGTGTTTGGTTGTTACGTTAGTGATGCGCGCTCTGTCTGTTTTGTGTTTGATTGTTACGTTAGTGATGCGCGCTCTCTCTGTTTTGTGTTTGATTGTTATGTTAGTGATGCGCGCTCTCTTTGTTTTGTGTTTGATTGTTACGTTAGTGATGCGCGCTCTCTCTGTTTTGTGTTTGATTGTTACGTTAGTGATGCGCTCTCTCTTTGTTTTGTGTTTGATTGTTACGTTAGTGATGCGCGCTCTCTCTGTTTTGTGTTTGATTGTTACGTTAGTGATGCGCGCGCTCTCTCTGTTTTGTGTTTGATTGTTACGTTAGTTATGCGCGCTCTGTCTGTTTTGTGTTTGGTTGTTACGTTAGTTATGCGCGCTCTGTCTGTTTTGTGTTTGATTGTTACGTTAGTGATGCGCGCTCTCTCTGTTTTGTGTTTGATTGTTATGTTAGTGATGCGCGCTCTCTTTGTTTTGTGTTTGATTGTTACGTTTAATAGTGATGCGCTCTGACAAACTTCTGTCTATCAATTAGACGGCCCCTGGGTAGCCAATCAGATTGCGTGTTTACCTGATAGTCGGTTATGCTTTTTTATAAATCTTGTAAGGGTATTGTAGGTGTTTAAAAAAGCAAGTAAAAAGCAAGACAATGGTAGCCTGGTAGTGAAACGTTCGAGACAAGTGCCGTACGAGAGTATTGAAATTGTTTTGTGACAAAATATACTGCCTGGGGTCTAAACCCTGACAAGGTGTATTCTATTTCAGCTGTTAATTGACCCAAACAATGTCATAATCAGCAGTTCCCAGAAAAGATTTTTCTTGGAAATACAATCGACGTCCAAAACATATCATTTATTTATTACCTGAAACTGAGCATTTACAACGCACCGTATTTTGAGGACGACGAAATAATGAATAGTGGTGTTACTGTACTGGGTTATGCTAAAAAGCGTAGTCTGGGGTAGCGGGAGAGGAAAGAGAGCTTGCCAGGATGTCTCAGAGTTTTGAGCGTGTGAGATCGAATACAAAGCATTGCGTTACGTAGAAAATTGAGACGACCACGAAGCTTCAATTGACCAAATTTTGACAGCTCAAACAGCTGGAAACGGTGGGGGTTTTGAGGGGCGGCATTCAAAATTCTGAGACATCAGTGCAAGCTCTCTTTCTCCTACTCTCCAAAAACCCCAAGAGAGCTTGTTCGCAGGCCAAATACTATTACTACAATTAGACTGGTACTCGGAGCTCAAGGTTTCTATCGACTGATATTTGGCGAGGAGAGAAGCGACTTTCCTAATAATAGTTCGCTACAAGTGCCAAGGGACCAGGAAAATGTGTTCGTTATAACGGGGGCTCGTTATAACGGGGGCTCGTTATATCGGGGCTCTGTTCCATATAATTTTTGCTTTACACAGGGCCCCCGTTGATAACAGTCATGTGACTGAAGGGGTTACTCTGTCTAAATATCAATTATTATAATTATTATTATTATCATTATTATGTTTTTAATACTGTAACTTTTGCCGGGTGGGCTGAAAAATATTGTTCGTTATAGCGGCCCGGGGCTTCGTTATAAAGTGGTTCGTTATAACGGGGTTCCACCCCCAAGCCCCCCCAAAAACCCAAGAGAGCTTGCTCGCAGGCTAATAATAATAATAATAATTTATTGACTTGATATAGCGCCTTTTAACATTAAAATGATCAAAAGCGCTTTACATGAATGAATTAAATGTATGTATATATATAATTAAAATATGTATACAATAAGATGAATTAATTAAGATATATATACAATAAGATAAAACTATGAAAAACTCCTAAACTAATACATTACTAGAAATAAGCGTTGAGAAAAACTCAACCAATTGTATTATCTATTGTAAGCTATGTTAAAAAAATATGTCTTAAGCTGCTTTTTGAAAACGCTAAGTGATTTTATTTCCCGAATATGTATGGGAAGGCTATTCCATAGTGTGGGGGCAGCAGCGAAAAAAGAACGAGCCCCTAATGTTGATAGCATACGCCCCTTGGGACGGTCTAAAAATAATGACTTATTAGATCGAAGAGAATAAGCAGAACAGGACTTAATAGACACTAAGTTACAAATATAGCTGGGCGAGATATTATATATAGCCTTAAAAGTAATAATTAAAATTTTAAAATGAATACGGTAAAAAACAGGTAGCCAGTGAAGGCTATATAGAGCGGGTGTAATATGGTCGTACTTTCTAGTGTTCGTTATTAATCTAGCAGCAGTGTTCTGTACTCGTTGTAGTTTACTGATCTGATATTTAGGAAGGCCATAGAGCAAGCTATTACAATAATCTAGTCGTGACGTAACAAAAGCATGAATTAATGTTTTTAGGCATTCCTGAGAAAGGTATTTTGAAATCCTGCGAATATTGTGAATATGATAGAAAGCAGCCTTACAAACTTGATTAATATGAGCATCCATACTAATTGAATTATCAAAAATAGTTCCCAAGTTCCTGACTTTAACAGAAGGATCAATCGTATCATCACCAACATGAAGTACTGACGGATTTAATTTATTTAGTAGTTGACGAGTTCCAATTACTAAAAATTCAGTTTTATCATCATTTAGTAACAGTCTGCCTTCAATCAGCCAGTTCCTTAGATCATCAATACAATACTCCATTGCGCGAAGGGCCTCGTCCTGTGCATTAGCATCATCAGGCTTAAAACTCACGTATAGCTGAGTATCATCGGCATAACAATGGGCATTGGGGAGATGACGTTCGATAACCTTGAACAGCGTAGAAGTGTACATAACAAATAACAGAGGGCCCAAACAGGACCCTTGTGGTATACCACAGTTTAGACGGCATTGCTTGGACAAGGATCCATATAGTATTACGACTCTGAAACTTTGTAGTAAGCAGCAAACCCAATCGTCCGGTGACAGATTAGCAACCAAAAGGACCTATATAAACAAGTCAGTAATTCCCAGAAATGATTTTTTCCGGGAAAACATTCCACCATGACCTGTTTCAGCCAACATGCTTGACGTCCGTGCGTTGCCTTGACGCTGACATATACAAGTTAGTGATTGGTTGATTCGTGGGGACCAAGCTCGATAATGACCGAGTAGACGGTGCAGTGAAATATTTCGAAACTATAATCACCAGTTCCCAGAAATGGTATTTCTTGGAAATACAATCGACGCCAAAAACATATGATTTATTCATTATCTGAAAGTAAGCATTTACAACGCAACGTACTTTGAGGAAAATAATGTATAGTAATGTTAGACTATAACGCTTTGTAACTTTCGTGCAAGCAACATGTCCGTGGAATCAGGAAGGCAGGCTAGACAACAACGTGTATCAAAACGATATAGTCTAGTGCCCTGCGACACTTTCGAGGTGGTGTTCGACCGCTACACTCCTCGACCTCATTTTATCATTTTTTCTCAGGATAAGACTAAACGTGATTATGACTCCCTAGATTCAGAAGCAAAGCTTAAAGTAGTCAAGACAACAAAGACGATGGTCTCTCACGAGCACGGCTATCATCTTGAAAAGTCGGCTATTTTGTCTCTCCATTTTGGGTCCTGGAGAAGCAAAAAGACGAAAGAGTTTCATGCTCACATCTGTGTAGACGTGGACGATTATCTCAGGATTTTTTACGAGAAAAAGGACGAAATTCCCATACATTTTCCCTCCGGTTATGCAGGCGAAGTTCGACAATATGCCCCAACATATTACGAGGAAGACCTTGAAGCTATCGACGGCTATCTTAGGGCAGGTGGTGCCTCAGCTAGCAGCCAAACTCAGTCGTCGTTCACCGCCGGCGCTATCACTGGTGCTATTCTCTACCATCCGTCAGAGCCAAGGGTTGGATTCGTGGTTACGAATTCTGAGGAACCAAGAAGTGACGAGTTACACCTGCAATACCTTGAAGCCATGATCCAGTTTGCAAAGGAAAACAATCTCACAGTCAAAGACGGAGAAGATGCTTGTCACGTGTGTTTGTTTCTTGACGAAAAAGCTCATGGTGACCCACATGGTTAGTCATGTCAATTCTTAATAATAATAATAATAATAATTTATTGACTTGATATAGCGCCTTTTAACATTAAAATGATCAAAAGCGCTTTACATGAATGAATTAAATGTATGTATATATATAATTAAAATATGTATACAATAAGATGAATAATTAAGATATATATACAATAAGATAAAACTATGAAAAACTCCTAAACTAATATTCTTATAATATTCTTGTAATTAAGCTAAAAAGTTAAATGTCTTTAATATAGAATTGTTACAATGTCCTAAGTTCAGTTCACTGACTGAATGCCGAATTCTTTTTGAGTAAAGCATTCTGTTCATATTTGTCTTGAGGGACCTTGAAGAGAGACGGCGGCTGACCACCGCGATTTTTTAAACGGAATGTATGTCAATAGATCACTCCATTACACGCCAAGATATTATCAGGACCCCTATGAATACCATCCAGTAATTGCTGAATAGGCCACCCTAGCCTGGATAATTGCACGTTAGTACTACTGCGAAGTCGCAAGGTATATTATATTGATGTTTCACTTTCATGAGTCGCGGTATTCGCTTCGCTTGTTGCCGCTGGTGGTACAACAAGCTCCTTGTAGTAAAGAAAATATGCATAGAAAAGTATTTATAGCACAAAAGGAAACGTTGCGAAGGAGACAGTTCAATTCTGAATCTTGGTATTCATTCCATTTGCAGGTTATCAGTCCCTTGTGGGGTACATCGAGGTTAATGTACTCAAGTTCTACAGGGATCTCTGCCCACCTGAAAAGCAAGAAGACTGGTTCAAACAGTTTAGCAGCAAGGGGAATTACATAGTAAACACTTGACTATTTCACAACAGCTATGTAACGATATATGTCTTTTTTGTCTTTTTTTTGCGATGTTAAATTACCTTAAAATCACCGAAGAAACCTCAAAATAATAGCTTAGTAAGGTTTAACAACACCAAAGAGGTGATAATAAACAAAACAGGAACAAGAATGGTTAGGTTTGGGGTAGATTGACACGGATTACGGACGACAAAACTCCCACAATTTGTAATTAGACTAATTACTTAGCGTTTAATTTCTCGGTAAAATGTCAGTTGTAAACCGGAATTCTTAGCGATTTTTGTTCCTTAGTTAGAACTAATCGCATTTAGCTCGGTTTGTACAATAATAACTGTAGGGTATTTCAACCTTTCCACGTTACATGTCAGTGGCCAAATTAGCGTTTTTTAGCGCGAGTGGTTAGCTTTTATAGGACTCAAATTTATTAAGTGATACGGCGTTTTCGGCGAAAAGCAACAGTTAGTAATTCCGTGTGTGAAGACCATGTTGTGTATTTGAGGATGTAAAGGTGGAAAGTGTACATAAATGGTGTTTTCATGTCAACAGATAGTGTGCAACAACAACAACAACAACAACAACAACAAAGAAAAGATCCATACTGTTCACATGAAAACTAGTACTATATACAGCGTGTTGCAAATCAGTTTTCTGCTTATCTGATGGAATTTTTCATAATAAATGTTTACAAGAAGGGTTGAATTAAATATTAACAAACACCCTTGCTTACTGATAGTCTATTTCACTGAAACACAAGTGTTCGCAATGTTTACGTAGCTTCCAGTTACCAGACTTACGACACAGTTTAAAAGTGCGCAGAATCAACACAACTTGGGAGTTGTGACGATTGCTGTGCTATTGTTGTAAGGCTGCAGATTTTACTAATATTCGAATATAAATGTATTCACTTATAATTAAACACAAGTTGTTGGGAAGCCTAGTTTACAATGTAAACCGAATAACAGAAAAAAATTAAATAAAGTTAAGCCCGGCCGGGCCAAACGAGGATGTGAGTTGCTGAGAGTTGGCTCTCATGAGAGTTTCTTCGACTCTCATCGACTATCATAACCTCGGGTCAAACGAGAGAAAACTTTCGATCGATGATTTTAAGAAAAAAAAGATGAGCAGTTTCAAATTCGATGAGAGTCGCTAGGACTGTGCATGAGCGTTTCAGGCCAAACGAGAGCGAGAGTTATTTAAAAACTCTTAAAACAACTTTCATCCTTCTTCGCTCTTCCCATCTTCCCTTGCACCGAAAACTCCCCTGTAGAAAAAAAAAAGCGGCGCCTGACCTGGGTACGAGGCAGGCTACCATTCCCCCACCGTCCGCTATGTTAGACAATGGAAAGGTAAACCGCTGACTCTGTCATCTGACTCGATCCATGTCGCTCGAAACGCTTTTTTTTCAATCTAGAAATTTCTGTTGGCGATCAAAAATTCGAAAATGAAAATTAGTCGTAAACTCGTATTAAAATGAATAGTCCTTTTTGCGGTTTTTGCGAGGATTTTATGATAATTTCCTAACGACTTTTGTCCCCGATGGCTAGTGAAACAGATACTAGCTAAGTGAGAAGCTAGTTTGAATAATACAAACTTCCAGAAATCCTGCAATTAATTCCATTTATAATATTCTACTGTAAATATCGACAAATGTGACCTTAGAGACAAATGAATGAAATGAGACAAAATATAACGCCGGGGGGTCTAAACCGCGAGGTCTATTCTATTTCAGCTGTTAAGTGACCATCATTGATAATTCACAGAAAAATATTTCTTGGAAATACGATCGACGCCCAAAACATATCATTTATTCATTGCCTGAAAGTAAGCATTAACAACGCACCGTATTTTGAGGACAACTAAATAGTGTACACATGTAGTAGTAGACTCTAACGGTTTTTAGCATAACCCAGTGGCTGACTATTGGCAAACTCACTTCTCCCCTCGCCAACTATCAGCCAATATAGAAACCTTGAGCTACTAGTCTAATTGTTAAATAGTAGTATTATGTCTCTAAAACTTTGTAGCAAGCAGGAAAACCGATCGTCGGTGATAAATCATTTATATAACCAAAATTAAAAATAAACAAATCGGTAATTCCCATGCAGAAAATTTTTTTCCGGGAAAACGTCCCACCTCGTTTCGTCCATTCAAACTGAAATGAAACTTGTTTGACGTCCGTGCGTTGCCTTGACGCCTGACGTATACAAGTTATTGATTGGTTGATTCAGAGGGATCAAGCTCGGTATATGACCCATCGAGATATTTGATTTGAAGACTTTGTGAAACTTTTCGAAACTATAATCATCTAGTCTTTTTTTCCTGTTAACTCATATGATCCATTGATCTAATTTCGTGCAAGCAACATGTCCGGGATATCAGGAAAGCAGCGTCTAATGCTCTTAAACGAGAAATGTGACACTTTCGAGGTGGAGTTCGACTACTACAATCATCGAGCTCATTTTATCATTTTGCCTCGTGATAAGTCACTGAAAAGAAATTATTTCTCCCTAGAGCAAGAAGCAAGGTTTAAAGTAGTCATGGTAGCAAAGGCGACGGTCTCTCACTATAATCTTCAAAAGTCGGCTATTTTGTCTCTCCATTTTGGCTCCTGGATAAGCACACATCAAATTTTTCATGCCCACATCTGTGTAGACGTGGAAGATTATCTCAGGATTCTTTACGAGAAGAAGGACGAAATTCCGGCGAGTAAAGATCCCACCGGTTATGCAGAAGAAGTTCGAAAAGATGCCCCAACATATTACGAGAAAGACCTTAAAGCTCTCGAAGACTATCGTGAAAGTGTGAGAGGTAGGGCAGCAGCTGGTGCCTCAGCTATCCGCCAAACTCAGTTGTCGTTCACCGCCGGCGCTATCACTGGCGCTATTCTCTACCATCCGTCAGAACCAAGGATTGGATTTGCAGTTACGAATTCTAAGGAACCAAGCAGTGACGAGTTACTCCTGTTATACCTTGGATTTGCAGTTACGAATTCTAAGGAACCATTAAGCAGTGACGAGTTACTCCTGTCATACCTTGAAGCCATGATCAAATTTGCAGTGGAAAACAAGCTCACAGTCAAAGGCGGGAAAGATGGTTGCCATGTGTGTTTGTTTGTTGACGAAAAAGCTCATGGTGACCCACATGGTTAGTTCAATTTTTGTAATTAAGCTAAAAAGTTAAATGTCTTTAATATAGACTTGTTACAATATCCTAGTAGTTTAGTTCAGCTGAATGACTGAATGCCGAATTCTTTCTGAGTAAAGCAATCTGTTCAGATTTTTCTTGACGTCAGGGGGCGGCTGACTACCGGGATTTTTTAAAAGTTGCACGCTAGAACTACTGCCAAGTCGCAAGCCGACTTCATGTATACATGTATATCATGTATACATATTTTGTTTAACTTTCATGAGTCCCGGTTTCGCTTCGCTTGTTGCCGCTGGTGGTAGATATAACAAGCTCCTTGTGCCGGCATTAGACGTGTTAATAATTGAAATAGTGTTTTCAGAGTCAAAACATTGTGGTAAAGAAAAAATGCACAGAAAAGTATTTATAGCACAAAATAAAACGCTGCGAAGGAGACAGTTCAATTCTGAATCTTGGTATTCATTCCGTTTGCAGGTTATCAGTCCTTTGTGGGGTACATCGAGGTTAATGTACTCAAGTTCTACAGGGATCTCTGCCCACCTGAAAAGCAAGACGACTGGTTCAAACAGTTTAGCAGCAAGGGGAATTACATAGTAAACACTTGAATATTTCACGACAGCTATGCCACGATATATAAGTCAGTTGTCTTTTAGGATGTATAAAAGTACCTTAAAATCGAAAGAAACCTCAAAATAATAGTTTAGTAGGGTTTACAACACCAAAGAGGTGATAATAAATAAAACAGGAACAAGGATGGTTAGGTTTGGGGTAGATTGAGATGGATTACGGACGACAAAACTCCCACAATTTGTAATTAGACTAATTACTTAGGTTTCATTTTTTTTTATTCTAATGAATTTTTTATTAAATATCAATAGTATCTAGTACATCACATTTGAAAATTTGGAAGCTAAGCTCCACATTATCTTGCAATACAGTTTTCTTTTTTTTCAGTGAATTAACCACAAACAATGCATTAAAGAGAAATACGACAAGCTAAGGAGCAGGTGAACCTGGTCAAGTTACAACTTTTCCAAAAAATAAACTTGAACACATGCAGTTTGCTCTAACTGTACACATCATCATCTCCATCATCATATATAAGGTAGAATTATCTGCTCCTGATCCACCCTGTCCACCGCCCTGAGATCCACCACCTGACTGACTTGGGAACCTCGAAATTTACACCAAATCCACGGCTCTGCTGAAGGGTTTGTGCAAACATCTCATATTTGCGAATGTCATTATCACTGACAGATCTGCGAGCAAATCTCATGGCATCTTCAAAGTGGTCTTTTCTAATCTTTGGAACAGGATCCTCATCCTATACTTCCATGTCCAAGTCAGGGTTATCAGCCCTCTCTCTCTCTTTTTTTAATTTCTGTCTCAATTGACTCTCTGATGGCCAGCTTACATGCCCGTTGACAGATCTCTGTCAAATTTGCACCACTGAAGCCATGAGTAACCTTGGCAACATAATCCAAGTCTACATCCTTTGAAATGGGAGACTTCCTTAAACATGCTCTGAGAATGGAGACACGTGACGGCTCATCAGGAAGAGGAATATAAATCAGTTGATCCAAACGACCTGGTCGTAATATGGCTGGATGAATAATGTCTGGCCTGTTGGTGGCTCCAATAATAAAAACATTCTTCTTGACATTCATGCCGTCCATTTCAGTGAGCACTTGGTTGATGACACGATCTGCTGCTCCACCTCCATCTCCAACATTTCCTCACCTTGCTTTGGTAATGGAATCCAATTCATCAAAGAACAGCACATGGAGCAGCGCTACGAGCTTTCACATTGGCGTCAGATTCACCAAACCACATGGTAAGAAGTTCTGGACCTTTGATGGAAATGAAATTTGCTTGGCACTTATTTGCAATGGCTTTAGCCAAGAGAGTCTTACCACAGCCAGGGGGAACATAAAACAGCACACCTTTGGATGGAGTCATTTCAAACTTGAGGAACTTGTCAGGGTGTTCTACTGGGTACTGTACCAGCACCTGGAGTTCACGCTTGACATTCTCCAAACCACCAATGTCATCCCATGTAGTTGTTGGCACCTCAACAACATTCTCACGAAGAGCTGAGGGATTGGATACTCCCATGGCATACCTAACGTTATCCATGGAAACAACTAATGGGTCAAGTACCTCTGCATCGATTTGTTCATCTTCCAAAACAGTTAAATCCATTTTTTCACGAATCTGTTGGAGAGCAGCCTCTGAGCAGAGAGAAGCAACATCTCAACCAACATAACCTTTTGTTCCAGCTGCAATCTTTTCAAGATCAACATCTTCAGAAAGTTTCATGTTCTTTGTGTGGATACGTAATATCTCTAGACGACCTGTAGCATCTGGTATACCAATGTCCACCTCCCTATAAAAACGACCAAATCTCCTGAGAGCTGGATCAACCCTGTTTGGTCTGTTAGTTGCAGCCATCACCATGACATGGGACCTCTGCTATAAACCATCCATCAGAGTCTAAAGCTGGGACACAATTCGCAGTTCTACCTCCCTGTGAGTCTTATCTCTTTTGGGAGCAATTACATCAATTTCATCAATGAATATAATTGCTGGTAATTTTTTTTTCTGCCTCTTCAAAAGCTTTTCTAAGATTACTTTCTGATTCGCCAGCAAATTTGCTCATTATCGATCTCTGGACCATTTTTCAGGAAGAAAAATGCTCCTGTCTCATTGGCCACAGCTCTTGCCATAAGGGGTTTTCCAGTTCCTGGAGGGCCAAACAGAAGGATACCATGGGGAGGCTTCACACCAATAGCAAGGAACAACTGGGGATGTCTGAGTGGTAACTTCACCATCTCTTTAATCTGAGCTAGTTGTTTTCTGCATCCTCCAATGTCATCATAACCAACTTCATTTAGAGACTCCTCTTCTTCCTCTCTCTTAACTGGCTCTCCTTCGCAATGTATTACTGTGTCTGGTGCTACAATGCAGTATGGTGATGGATCAGTCTCTATGACCTTGAACTCAACAGCTCTCATGCCGCCACGTACAAGGAACATGTCACCTTTCCTGATTGGTCTATAGACTTCCAAAAATAAGGCTTTAAGAAGACACCAAACAAGTTTCTAGTCAATCCTTCCACTGTGTCATCAATTGGCAGAACATGAATCCTTTTTCCATAATTGACATCAGGACATGCTTGCACACTGACTATATCACCTAGTCTCACACGAAGGTTCCTCCTCACAACACGATTCATTCGTATTTTGTCATCAGAGATTGAATCGTCAGACAATACAATGCAAACGGCATCTCGTCTCTTCTTTCCTTTTATCAGAACTGTATCTCCACGAAAGAGTTGTAACTCTTCCATTTTGGCCTGAGACATCGATACAACAGAATTGTCATCGTTAATAGCCTCTTCAACCAACAAACGGTTTGGCCGCGATTTGTTCTTGAAAATAGCCGTCGCAAGTTCGTCTTGATGTGCCATAACTTTTTTCTTTTGAAATTCATAGTATAAACCCGGCGAAAATCTTTTATATCTGCTCTAGGTTTCATCTTTTCAAGATGTGCTTCCCGCGACGTATAGCTTCTTAAAAAGCTTTTCTAAGATTACTTTCTGATTCGCCAGCAAGTTTGCTCATTATTTCAGGACCATTTATCAGGAAGAAAATGCTCCTGTCTCATTGGCCACAGCTCTTGCCATAAGGGTTTTTCCAGTTCCTGGAGGGCCAAACAGAAGGATACCACGGGGAGGCTTCACACCAATAGTACGGAACAACTGGGGATGTCTGAGTGGTAACTCCACCATCTCTTTAATCTGAGCCAGTTGTTTTCTGCATCCTCCAATGCCATCATAACCAACTTCATTTAGAGACTCCTCTTCTTCCTCTCTCTTAACTGGCTCTCCTTCGCAATGTATTACTGTGTCTGGTGCTACAATGCAGTATGGTGATGGATCAGTCTCTATGATCTTGAACTCAACAGCTCTCATGCCGCCACGTACAAGGAACATGTCACCTTTCCTGATTGGTCTATAGGCTTCCAAAAAATAAGGCTTTAAGAATACATCAAACAGGTTTCCAGTCAATCCTTCCACTGTGTCATCAATTGGCAGAACATGAATCCTTTTTCCATAATTGACATCAGGACATGCTTGCACACTGACTATATCACCTAGTCTCACACGAAGGTTCCTCCTCAACAACACGATTCATTGGTATTTTGTCATCAGAGATTGAATCGTCAGACAATACAATGCAAACGGTATCTCGTCTCTTCTTTCCTTTTATCAGAACTGTATCTCAACGGAAGAGTTGTAACTCTTCCATTTTGGCCTGAGACATCGATACAACAGAATTATCATCGTTAATAGCCTCTTCAACCAACAAACGGTTTGGCCGCGATTTGTTCTTGAAAATAGCCGTCGCAAGTTCGTCTTGATGTGCCATAACGTTTTTCTTTTGAAATTCATAGTATAAACACGGGGGAAAATCTTTTATATCTGCTTTAAGTTTCATCTTTTCAAGATGTGCTTCCCGTGACGTATAGCTTCTTAAAAAGCTTTTCTAAGATTACTTTCTGATTCGCCAGCAAGTTTGCTCATTCTTTCAGGACCATTCATCAGGAAGAAAATGCTCCTGTCTCATTGGCCACAGCTCTTGCCATAAGGGTTTTTCCAGTTCCTGGAGGGCCAAACAGAAGGATACCACGGGGAGGCTTCACACCAATAGTACGGAACAACTGGGGATGTCTGAGTGGTAACTCCACCATCTCTTTAATCTGAGCCAGTTGTTTTTGCATCCTCCAATGCCATCATAACCAACTTCATTTAGAGACTCCTCTTCTTCCTCTCTCTTAACTGGCTCTCCTTCGCAATGTATTACTGTGTCTGGTGCTACAATGCAGTATGGTGATGGATCAGTCTCTATGATCTTGAACTCAACAGCTCTCATGCCGTCACGTACAAGGAACATGTCACCTTTCCTGATTGGTCTATAGGCTTCCAAGAAATAAGGCTTTAAGAAGACATCAAACAGGTTTCCAGTCAATCCTTCCACTGTGTCATCAATTGGCAGAACATGAATCCTTTTTCCATAATTGACATCAGGACATGCTTGCACACTGACTATATCACCTAGTCTCACACGAAGGTTCCTCCTCACAACACGATTCATTCGTATTTTGTCATCAGAGATTGAATCGTCAGACAATACAATGCAAACGGCATCTCGTCTCTTCTTTCCTTTTATCAGAACTGTATATCCACGAAAGAGTTGTAACTCTTCCATTTTGGCCTGAGACATCGATACAACAGAATTGTCATCGTTAATATAGCCTCTTCAACCAACAAACGGTTTGGCCGCGATTTGTTCTTGAAAATAGCCGTCGCAAGTTCGTCTTGATGTGCCATAACTTTTTTCTTTTGAAATTCATAGTATAAACTCCGGCGAAAATCTTTTATATCTGCTCTAGGTTTCATCTTTTCAAGATGTGCTTCCCGCGACGTATAGCTTCTTAAAAAGCTTTTCTAAGATTACTTTCTGATTCGCCAGCAAGTTTGCTCATTATCTGAGGACCATTTATCAGGAAGAAAATGCTCCTGTCTCATTGGCCACAGCTCTTGCCATAAGGGTTTTTCCAGTTCCTGGAGGGCCAAACAGAAGGATACCAGGGAGGCTTCACACCAATAGTACGGAACAAGTGGGGATGTATGAGTGGTAACTCCACCATCTCTTTAATCTGAGCCAGTTGTTTTCTGCATCCTCCAATGCCATCATAACCAACTTCATTTAGAGACTCCTCTTCTTCCTCTCTCTTAACTGGTTCTCCTTCGCAATGTATTACTGTGTCTGGTGCTACAATGCAGTATGTTGATGGATCAGTCTCTATGATCTTGAACTCAACAGCTCTCATGCCGCCACGTACATGGACCATGTCACCTTTCCTGATTGGTCTATAGACTTCCAAAAATAAGGCTTTAAGAAGACATCAAACAGGTTTCCAGTCAATCCTTCCACTGTGTCATCAATTGGCAGAACATGAATCCTTTTTCCATAATTGACATCAGGACATGCTTGCACACTGACTATATCACCTAGTCTCACACGAAGGTTCCTCCTCACAACAGGATTCATTCGTATTTTGTCATCAGAGATTGAATCGTCAGACAATACAATGCAAACGGTATCTCGTCTCTTCTTTCCTTTTATCAGAACTGTATCTCAACGGAAGAGTTGTAACTCTTCCATTTTAGCCTGAGACATCGATACAACAGAATTATCATCGTTAATAGCCTCTTCAACCAACAAACGGTTTGCCGCGATTTGTTCTTGAAAATAGCCGTCGCAAGTTCGTCTTGATGTGCCATAACGTTTTTTTTTTGAAATGCATAGTATAAACACGGGGGAAAATCTTTTATATCTGCTTTAAGTTTCATCTTTTCAAGATGTGCTTCCCGTGACGTATAGCTTCTTAAAAAGCTTTTCTAAGATTACTTTCTGATTCGCCAGCAAGTTTGCTCATTATTTCAGGACCATTCATCAGGAAGAAAATGCTGCTGTCTCATTGGCCACAGCTCTTGCCATAAGGGTTTTTCCAGTTCCTGGAGGGCCAAACAGAAGGATACCACGGGGAGGCTTCACACCAATAGTACGGAACAACTGGGGATGTCTGAGTGGTAACTCCACCATCTCTTTAATCTGAGCTAGTTGTTTTTCTGCATCCTCCAATGTCATCATAACCAACTTCATTTAGAGACTCCTCTTCTTCCTCTCTCTTAACTGGCTCTCCTTCGCAATGTATTACTGTGTCTGGTGCTACAATGCAGTATGGTGATGGATCAGTCTCTATGACCTTGAACTCAACAGCTCTCATGCCGCCACGTACAAGGAACATGTCACCTTTCCTGATTGGTCTATAGACTTCCAAAAAATAAGGCTTTAAGAAGACATCAAACAAGTTTCTAGTCAATCCTTCCACTGTGTCATCAATTGGCAGAACATGAATCATTTTTCCATAATTGACATCAAGACATGCTTTCACACTGACTATATCACCTAGTCTCACACGAAGGTTCCTCCTCACAACACGATTCATTCGTATTTTGTCATCAGAGATTGAATCGTCAGACAATACAATGCAAACGGCATCTCGTCTCTTCTTTCCTTTTATCAGAACTGTATCTCCACGAAAGAGTTGTAACTCTTCCATTTTGGCCTGATACATCGATACCACAGAATTGTCATCGTTAATAGCCTCTTCAACCAACAAACGGTTTGGCCGCGATTTGTTCTTGAAAATAGCCGTCGCAAGTTCGTCTTGATGTGCCATAACTTTTTTCTTTTGAAATTCATAGTATAAACCCCGGCGAAAATCTTTTATATCTGCTCTAGGTTTCATCTTTTCAAGATGTGCTTCCCGCGACGTATAGCTTCTTAAAAAGCTTTTCTAAGATTACTTTCTGATTCGCCAGCAAGTTTTCTCATTATTTCAGGACCATTTATCAGGAAGAAAATGCTCCTGTCTCATTGGCCACAGCTCTTGTTATAAGGGTTTTTCCAGTTCCTGGAGGGCTAAACAGAAGGATACCACGGGGAGGCTTCACACCAATAGCAAGGAACAACTGGGGATGTCTGAGTGGTAACTCCACCATCTCTTTAATCTGAGCCAGTTGTTTTCTGCATCCTCCAATGCCATCATAACCAACTTCATTTAGAGACTCCTCTTCTTCCTCTCTCTTAACTGGCTCTCCTTCGCAATGTATTACTGTGTCTGGTGCTACAATGCAGTATGGTGATGGATCAGTCTCTATGATCTTGAACTCAACAGCTCTCATGCCGTCACGTACAAGGAACATGTCACCTTTCGGATTGGTCTATAGGCTTCCAAGAAATAAGGCTTTAAGAAGACATCAAACAGGTTTCCAGTCAATCCTTCCACTGTGTCATCAATTGGCAGAACATGAATCCTTTTTCCATAATTGACATCAGGACATGCTTGCACACTGACTATATCACCTAGTCTCACACGAAGGTTCCTCCTCACAACACGATTCATTGGTATTTTGTCATCAGAGATTGAATCGTCAGACAATACAATGCAAACGGTATCTCGTCTCTTCTTTCCTTTTATCAGAACTGTATCTCAACGGAAGAGTTGTAACTCTTCCATTTTGGCCTGAGACATCGATACAACAGAATTATCATCGTTAATAGCCTCTTCAACCAACAAACGGTTTGCCGCGATTTGTTCTTGAAAATAGCCGTCGCAAGTTCGTCTTGATGTGCCATAACGTTTTTCTTTTGAAATGCATAGTATATACACGGGGGAAAATCTTTTATATCTGCTTTAAGTTTCATCTTTTCAAGATGTGCTTCCCGTGACGTATAGCTTCTTAAAAAGCTTTTCTAAGATTACTTTCTGATTCGCCAGCAAGTTTGCTCATTATTTCAGGACCATTCATCAGGAAGAAAATGCTCCTGTCTCATTGGCTACAGCTCTTGCCATAAGGGTTTTTCCAGTTCCTGGAGGGCCAAACAGAAGGATACCACGGGGAGGCTTCACACCAATAGCAAGGAACAACTGGGGATGTCTGAGTGGTAACTCCACCATCTCTTTAATCTGAGCCAGTTGTTTTTTGCATCCTCCAATGCCATCATAACCAACTTCATTTAGAGACTCCTCTTCTTCCTCTCTCTTAACTGGCTCTCCTTCGCAATGTATTACTGTGTCTGGTGCTACAATGCAGTATGGTGATGGATCAGTCTCTATGACCTTGAACTCAACAGCTCTCATGCCGCCACGTACAAGGAACATGTCACCTTTCCTGATTGGTCTATAGACTTCCAAAAAATAAGGCTTTAAGAAGACATCAAACAAGTTTCTAGTCAATCCTTCCACTGTGTCATCAATTGGCAGAACATGAATCATTTTTCCATAATTGACATCAAGACATGCTTTCACACTGACTATATCACCTAGTCTCACACGAAGGTTCCTCCTCACAACACGATTCATTCGTATTTTGTCATCAGAGATTGAATCGTCAGACAATACAATGCAAACGGCATCTCGTCTCTTCTTTCCTTTTATCAGAACTGTATCTCCACGAAAGAGTTGTAACTCTTCCATTTTGGCCTGATACATCGATACAACAGAATTGTCATCGTTAATAGCCTCTTCAACCAACAAACGGTTTGGCCGCGATTTGTTCTTGAAAATAGCCGTCGCAAGTTCGTCTTGATGTGCCATAACTTTTTTCTTTTGAAATTCATAGTATAAACCCCGGCGAAAATCTTTTATATCTGCTCTAGGTTTCATCTTTTCAAGATGTGCTTCCCGCGACGTATAGCTTCTTAAAAAGCTTTTCTAAGATTACTTTCTGATTCGCCAGCAAGTTTTCTCATTATTTCAGGACCATTTATCAGGAAGAAAATGCTCCTGTCTCATTGGCCACAGCTCTTGTTATAAGGGTTTTTCCAGTTCCTGGAGGGCTAAACAGAAGGATACCACGGGGAGGCTTCACACCAATAGCAAGGAACAACTGGGGATGTCTGAGTGGTAACTCCACCATCTCTTTAATCTGAGTCAGTTGTTTTCTGCATCCTCCAATGCCATCATAACCAACTTCATTTAGAGACTCCTCTTCTTCCTCTCTCTTAACTGGCTCTCCTTCGCAATGTATTACTGTGTCTGGTGCTACAATGCAGTATGGTGATGGATCAGTCTCTATGATCTTGAACTCAACAGCTCTCATGCCGTCACGTACAAGGAACATGTCACCTTTCCTGATTGGTCTATAGGCTTCCAAGAAATAAGGCTTTAAGAAGACATCAAACAGGTTTCCAGTCAATCCTTCCACTGTGTCATCAATTGGCAGAACATGAATCCTTTTTCCATAATTGACATCAGGACATGCTTGCACACTGACTATATCACCTAGTCTCACACGAAGGTTCCTCCTCACAACAGGATTCATTCGTATTTTGTCATCAGAGATTGAATCGTCAGACAATACAATGCAAACGGTATCTCGTCTCTTCTTTCCTTTTATCAGAACTGTATCTCAACGGAAGAGTTGTAACTCTTCCATTTTGGCCTGAGACATCGATACAACAGAATTATCATCGTTAATAGCCTCTTCAACCAACAAACGGTTTGCCGCGATTTGTTCTTGAAAATAGCCGTCGCAAGTTCGTCTTGATGTGCCATAACGTTTTTCTTTTGAAATGCATAGTATAAACACGGGGGAAAATCTTTTATATCTGCTTTAAGTTTCATCTTTTCAAGATGTGCTTCCCGTGACGTATAGCTTCTTAAAAAGCTTTTCTAAGATTACTTTCTGATTCGCCAGCAAGTTTGCTCATTATTTCAGGACCATTTATCAGGAAGAAAATGCTCCTGTCTCATTGGCCACAGCTCTTGCCATAAGGGTTTTTCCAGTTCCTGGAGGGCCAAACAGAAGGATACCACGGGGAGGCTTCACACCAATAGCAAGGAACAACTGGGGATGTCTGAGTGGTAACTCCACCATCTCTTTAATCTGAGCCAGTTGTTTTCTGCATCCTCCAATGCCATCATAACCAACTTCATTTAGAGACTCCTCTTCTTCCTCTCTCTTAACTGGCTCTCCTTCGCAATGTATTACTGTGTCTGGTGCTACAATGCAGTATGGTGATGGATCAGTCTCTATGATCTTGAACTCAACAGCTCTCATGCCGCCACGTACAAGGAACATGTCACCTTTTCTGATTGGTCTATAGGCTTCCAAAAAATAAGGCTTTAAGAAGACATCAAACAGGTTTCCAGTCAATCCTTCCACTGTGTCATCAATTGGCAGAACATGAATCCTTTTTCCATAATTGACATCAAGACATGCTTGCACACTGACTATATCACCTAGTCTCACACGAAGGTTCCTCCTCACAACACGATTCATTCGTATTTTGTCATCAGAGATTGAATCGTCAGACAATACAATGCAAACGGTATCTCGTCTCTTCTTTCCTTTTATCAGAACTGTATCTCCACGAAAGAGTTGTAACTCTTCCATTTTGGCCTGAGACGTCGATACAACAGAATTGTAATCGTTAATAGCCTCTTCAACCAACAAACGGTTTGGCCGCGATTTGTTCTTTAAAATAGCCGTCGCAAGTTCGTCTTGATGTGCCATAACTTTTTTCTTTTGAAATTCATAGTATAAACTCCGGCGAAAATCTTTTATGTCTGCTCTAGGTTTCATTTTTTCAAGATGTGCTTTCCGTAACATATAGCTTCTTAAAAAGAATTTCGGTAAAATGTTATAAACGAATTCTTAGTGATTTTTGTTCCCTAGCTATCGATCTCTGGACCATTTATCAGGAAGAAAAATGCTCCTGTCTCATTGGCCACAGCTCTTGCCATAAGGGGGTTTCCAGTTCCTGGAGGGCCAAACAGAAGGATACCACGGGAGGCACTGTTCAACTGAAAACTAGTATTATACAGCGTGTTGAAAATTCAGTTTTCTGCTTATCTGATGGAATTTTTCATAATAAATGTTTGCAAGAAGGGTTGAATTAAATATTAACAAACACCCTTGCTTACTGATAGCCTATTTCACTGAAACACAAGTGTTCGCAATGTTTACGTAGCTTCCCGTTAAAAGTGAGAAGAATCAATACAACTTGGGAGTTGTGACGATTGTTGTGCTATTGTTGTAAGGGCTGCAGATTTTACTAATATTCGAATATAAATTTATTCATTTATAACTTAGGCCCGATCAAACGGTCACAACATTTGTCACAACATTCTCACAACATTTGTTGTGAGCCGATGTTGAGACCGTTTGACCACCCCTCACAACAATGTTGTGACAACATTTCTTTTGTTCTTGAAATGTTGTGGCCGTTTGACCGGGCATGGTCACAACATGTCACAACAAATGTTGTAAGAATGTTGTGACCGTTTGATCGGGCCTTTAAACACAAGTTGTTGGGAAGCATAGTTTAGAATGTAAACCGAATAACATAAAAAAATTAAATAAAGTTAAGCCCGGCCGGGCCAAACGAGGATGAGAGTTGTTCAGAGTTGGCTCTCATGAGAGTTTTCTTCAACTCTCATCGACTATCATAATCTTGGTCTCAACAACTCTCATCGTTGTTTGGCCCGGGCTTTAGATAGCTGAGTGTAATAAAAGAGGGCAAGTGTTAACAACAATATGCTTTATTTGTGGTCTTACAGTGGAACAAACTTTGGAAATAATTGAATGTTAGAGAGCAACTGTATTAGTTATCAACTTCCTTACAGTGTAACTTTTTTATATTGTATGTGTAAAATATCAAATGGTCCAGTTATATCTTAGGAATTTTAGTTTTTAAATTAGAAGGCTTTTAAATAGTGTCCCCAATTATTTGTATAGACTAAATAGCCTGACACTTAAATAAAGTTTTTCATTCATTTCATTTCGTTATCAAGAATTTATAAGCCCGAAAATGGTCTGACTTTCGAGACAAATGTATGAGAATAGTAAAATTGTTTTGAGACAAAACATAATGCCGAGGGTATAAACCGTGACAAGGTCTACCTCAGCTGTTAAGTGACCGAAACAATGTCATAATCAACAGTTCCCAGAAAAGATCTTTCTTGGAAATACAATCGACGTCCAAAACACATCATTTATTCATTACCTGAAAGTAAACATTTACAACGCACCGTATTTTGAGGACGACGAAATAATCTATAGTAGTGTTACCTTACAGTGGAACCCCGTTATAACGAACCACTTTATAACGAAGCCCCGGGCCCGGCTATAAATAAACAATAGCCTCCATTTGGCTTCAAAAATATGCTCGCGATATTTGTCCTTGGACATTATCTGTTCCAAGAAGCGAACAGTTTTCCGAGAGCGAAGCTCGAGGAAAACTGTGAGCTCCGAGGAACAGATAATGTCCCAAGGACAAATATCCGAGCATATTTTTTGAAGCCAAATGGAGGCTATTGTAGTTATTATCCTTCAAAATATTTTTTCACAAGGCCGCTCTGTTTGCCGTGGAAGATCTCGGTCGGCCAAGCTGTTAAACATCAAAATAATTCTGTTGGCGTTCAAAAATATTTCTAGTCTGTTCAAAACAATCAGTTTTATTTAATATAGCAATTTTATTTGAGACGAAAACTGAACCTGCGAACGTGAAACGCCAAATTTTCAAAACTGGGGAATATCACTTGGGAATATCACCCGGTATATTCCCCAAGTTTTGGCTGTGTCACGTGACGTGTTTTAGACCAATCGCGCGCGCGAGAAAAAATTTTGATGGATTAATAACGAACAATATTCTTCAGCCCTCCCGGCAAAAGTTACAGTATTAAAAACATATGGAACAGAGCCCCGATATAACGAGCCCCCGTTATAACGAACACGTTTTCCTGGTCCCTTGGCACTTGTAGCGGACTATTATTAGGAAACTCGCTTCTCTCCTCGCCAAATGTCAGTCGATAGAAACCTTGAGCTCCGAGTACCAGTCTAATTGTAGTAATAGTATTGTAATGTATATTGTAGTAATAGTATTACGACTCTGAAACTTTGTAGTAACTGAAGCAGCAAAAGCAATCGTCCGGTGACAGATTAGCAACCAAAAGGACCTGTATAAACAAGTCAGTAATTCCCAGAAATGATTTTTTCCGGGAAAACATTCCACTATGACCTGGTTTCAGCCAACATGTTTGACGTCCGTGCGTTGCCTTGACGCTGACATATACAAGTTATTGATTGGTTGATTCGTGGCGACCAAGCTCGATAATGACCGAGTAGACTGTGCAGTGAAATATTTCGAAACTATAATCATTAGTTCTCAGAAATGGTATTTCTTGGAAATACAATCGACGCCAAAAACATATGATTTATTCATTATCTGAAAGTAAGCATTTGCAACGCAACGTATTTTGAGGAAAATAATGTATAGTAGTGTTAGGCTCTAACGCTTTTTTAGCATAACCCAGTTGCTGACTATTGGCAAACTCGCTTCCCCCCTCGCCACCTGTATTAGTTTGAGCTCGCAGTCTCATTGTAAATAGTAATTTTACGACTCTAAAACTTTCTAGCAAGCGGCAAAACCAATCTTCCGTTGATCTAATTTCGGCAAGCAACATGTCCGGGATATCAGGAAAGCAGCGTCTAATGCCCTTAAACGAGAAATGTGACAATTTCGAGGTGGAGTTCGACTACTACAATGATCGAGCTCATTTTATCATTTTGCCTCGCGATAAGTCTATAAGAAATTATTTCTCCCTAGAGCAAGAAGCAAGGCCTAATGTAGTCAAGGTAGCAAAGGCGATGGTCTCTCGCTATAATCTTCAAAAGTCGGCTATTTTGTCTCTCCATTTTGGCTCCTGGATAAGCACACATCAAATTTTTCATGCCCACATCTGTGTAGACGTGGAAGATTATCTCAGGATATTTACGAGAAGAAGGACGAAATTCCGGCGAGTAAAGATCCCACCGGTTATGCAGAAGAAGTTCGAAAAGATGCCCCAACATATTACGAGAAAGATCTTAAAGCTCTCGAAGACTATCGTGAAAGTGTGAGAGGTAGGGCAGCAGCTGGTGCCTCAGCTATCCGCCAAACTCAGTCGTCGTTCACCGCCGGCGCTATCACTGGCGCTATTCTCTACCATCCGTCAGAACCAAGGATTGGATTTGCAGTTACGAATTCTACGGAACCAAGCAGTGACGAGTTACTCCTGTTATACCTTGGATTTGCAGTTACGAATTCTAAGGAACCAAGCAGTGACGAGTTACTCCTGTCATACCTTGAAGCCATGATCAAATTTGCAGTGGAAAACAAGCTCACAGTCAAAGGCGGGAAAGATGGTTGCCATGTGTGTTTGTTTGTTGACGAAAAAGCTCATGGTGACCCACATGGTTAGTTCAATTTTGTAATTAAGCTAAAAAGTTAAAAGTCTTTAATATAGACTTGTTACAATATCCTAGTAGTTTAGTTCAGCTGACTGACTGAATTCCGAATTCTTTCTGAGTAAAGCAATCTGTTCAGATTTTTCTTGACGAGAGAGGGCTGCTGACTACCGGGATTTTTTAAAAGTTGCACGCTAGTACGTCTAGTACTACTGCGAAGTCGCAAGCCGAGGTGATCATGTATATATTTTTTGTTTAACTTTCATGAGTCGCGGTATTCGCTTCGCTTGTTGCCGCTGGTGGTAGATATAACAAGCTCCTTGTGCCGGCATTAGACGTGTTAATAATTGAAATAGTGTTTTCAGAGTCAAAACATTGTAGTAAAGAAAAGATGCATAGAAAAGTATTTATAGCACAAAAGAAAACGTTGCGAAGGAGACAGTTCAATTCTGAATCTTGGTATTCATTCCATTTGCAGGTTATCAGTCCTTGTGGGGTACATCGAGGTTAATGTACTCAAGTTCTACAGGGATCTCTGCCCACCTGAAAAGCAAGAAGACTGGTTCAAACAGTTTAGCAGCAAGGGGAATTACATAGTAAACACTTGACTATTTCACGACAGCTATGTCACGATATAAGTTTTTTTTTTAGTTTAGTAAGGTTTAACAACACCAAAGAGGTGATAATAAACATAACAGGAACAAGAATGGAGGTTTGGGGTAGATTGACACGGATTACGGTCGACAAAACTCCCACAATTTGTAATTAGGACTACTGTACTTAGGTTTCATTTTAAGATGTGCTTCCCGTGACGTATAGCTTCTTAAAAAGACATTTAATTTCTCGGTAAAATGTTAGCGATTTTTGTTCCTTAGTTAGAACTAATCGCATTTAGCTCAGTTTGTGCAATAATAACTGTAGGTATTTGAACCTTTCCACGTTACATGTCAGTGGCCAAATTAACGTTTTTTAGCGCGAGTGGTTAGCTTTTAGGACTCAAATTTATTAAATGATCCGGCGTTTTCGGCGAAAAGCAACAGTTAGTAATTCCGTCTGTAAAGACCATATTGTGTATTTGAGGATTAAAGGCAATCTCGTACCCAGAGTCCACGGTCTCCTCGGTCAGCGGTTGGTCGTCGCCAGGTGGAACGTTGCATTATGGGGCTATGGCCCTCATAGGTCATACTTGCTGTTTTATTTAGTTTTCGATGGGTCAAATTGAAACTCATCAAAATAAAACTGAGACAAACAAAACTTACCTACAAAATAAGAATGAAATTCAATTCAAGTCATGATCAATATAAAACAAAACGCTTTCTTAAAATTAATTAAAAATAATCAAATCAATTAAATCAACAACAATATAAAAGAAAAACTCAAAATATACAGAAAATATCGTGGCCAAACATATGTGATTTTGCTATATGGCACGCGTAGCGCCACCATTACTAATCCATTCCGCAGCCAAAAGTACTTATAAACAAGTCGGTAATTCCCAGAAATTTAATTTTTTTCCGGGAAAACGTTCCGGCCACTGGTTCCACTTATACAGAGAAGTTAAATTTTTGACGGCGTGACGTATACAAGTCATTGATTGGTTGATTCAGAGGTTCAAACTCGGTTTATGACCCATCGAGATATTTGTGTGAAATATTTCGAAATTATAACGATCTACTTCCAGAAAAGGTATTTCTTGGAAATACAATCGACGCCCAAAAAGGTAAGCATTTTACAACGCAACGTATTTTGAGGGCTGAACCATTGGCAAAACTCGCTTCCCCCCTCGCCACCTATAATAGTTTGAGCTCGCTGTCTCATTGTTAAATAGTACTGAGTATTACGACTCTAAAAAAACTTTCTAGTAAGCAGAAAAACAAATCGTCCGGTGATACGATAATTTCCATGCAGAAAATATTTCCGCGGAAAACGTTCCACCTGGTTGCGTCCATTCAAACTGAAATGAAGTTTGTTTGACGTCCATGTGTTGCCTTGATGCGTGACGTATACAAGTTATTGATTGGTTGATTCAGAGGGATCAAGCTCGGTATATGACCCATCGAGATATTTGATTTGAAGACTGTGCTGTGAAATATTTCGAAACTATAATCATCTAGTCTTTTTGCGCCTTGACTCATATTATCCTTTGATCTAACTTTCGTGCAAGCAACATGTCCGTGGAATCAGGAAGGCAGGCTAGACAACAACGCGTATCAAAACGAATATAGTACTAGTTCCCTGCGACACTTTCGAGGTGGTGTTCGACCGCTACACTCCTCGACCTCATTTTATCATTTTGCTCTCAGGATAAGACTAAACGTGATTATTACTCCCCTATATTCAGAAGCAAAGCTTAACGTAGTCAAGACAACAAAGACGATGGTCTCTCACGAGCACAGCTATCATCTTGAAAAGTCGGCTATTTTGTACTGTCTCCATTTTGGTCCTGGAGAAGCCAAAAAGACGAAAGAGTTTCATGCTCACATCTGTGTAGACGTGGACGATTATCTAAGGATTTTTCGCAGAAAAAGGACAAAATTCCCATACATTCCCTCTTGGTTATAGGTGCAGGCGAAGTTCGACAATATGCCCCAACATATTACGAGGAAGACCTTGAAGCTATCGACGACTATCTTAGGGCAGGTGGTCACCTCAGCTAGCAACCAAACTCAGTCGTCGTTTCACCGCGCCCGCGCTATCACTGGTGCTTATTCTCTACCATCCGTCAGAGCCAAGGTTGGATTCGTGGTCACGAATTCTGAGGAACCAAGAAGTGACGAGTTACACCTGCAATACCTTGAAGCCATGATCCAGTTTGCAAAGGAAAACAATCTCACATTCAAAGACGGAGAAGATGCTTGCCACGTGTGTTTGTTTCTTGACAAAAAAGCTTATGGTGACACCCACATGGTTAGTCATGTCAATTCTTGTAATTAAGCTAAAAAGTTAAATGACACACAATGTCCTAGCTTAGTTAGTTCAGTTCACTGACTGAACTGCCGAATTCTTTTTGAGTAAAGCAACTGTTCATATTTGTCTTGAGCGGACCTTGAGAGGAGAGGGCGGCTGACCACTGCGCGGATTTTTTAAACGGAATGATATGTCTATAGATCACTCCATTGCACGCCAAGATGTTATCAGGGCCCCTTATGAATACCAGCCAGTAATTGCTGAATAGGCCACCCTAGCCTGGATTAAATAAAGTTTCCATACCATCAGTTGCACGTTAGTACTACTGCGAAGTCGCAAGGTATATTATATTGATGTTTCACTTTCATGAGTCGCCGGTATTCGCTTCGCTTTGTTGCCGCTGGGGGTACAACAAGCTCCTTCGTAGTAAAGAAAATATGCATAGAAAAGTATTATAGCACAAAAGGAAACGTTGGCGAAGGAGACAGTTCAATTCTGAATCTTGGTATTCATTCCGTTTGCAGGTTATCAGTCCCTTGTGGGGTACATCGCAGGTTAATGTACTCAAGTTCTACAGGGATCTCTGCCCACCTGGAAAAGCAAGAAGACTGGATTCAAACAGTTTAGCAGCAAGGGGAATTACATAGTAAACACTTGATATATTTCACGACAGCTATATATGTCATTATATATAAGTCAGTTGTTTTTTAGGATGTATAAATTACCTTAAAATCAAACGATCCTCAAAATAATAGTTTAGTAAGGTTGAAAAACACACCAAAGATGTAATAATAAGCAAAAAGGCAACAAGGATGGTTAGGTTTTGGGTCGCTTTCGTTCTCGCCCCAGGGCAGCGACTCGGCTCGCTTCGCTCGCAAATTTTCTTCAGGAAGCCTGGTCTCAGACAGGACTGTCGCAGGCTGATAAAAGACGTTAATTAATTTCTCGGTAAAATGTCCCGGGCGGTGTCTAATTCGAAACAAAATCGAACAGAAAGCCAATCGAACACAAGTTCGGTTGTGTTCGGTAATCGAACATAATCGAAAATCTAATATTTTGGTGTGAGTTCGATTATCGAACAAAATCGAACGCAATCGAACAAAATCGAACGCAATGCGAACCGAACCGGTTCGATTTTGTTCGAACTGCATCTCTTGACGCCTGAAAATAAGTATGCGTTAGAAACCAATCGCCATTTAGCCATTGAGGTTTGTACGGATTGCAGTCAGTGAATGGACCTTACCAATAACTGTAGGGTATTTCAACCATTCCACGTTACATATCAGTAGTAGTAGAACTCAAATTTGCTAAATGATCGTTTTTCGGCGAAAAACAAAACGGCTACTCATTGGGGCTGAATTAGCTTGGCCGTTGTACAGAGTTGGCGCATTGTAAGGGAGGTTATTAATAAGAGTAAAGTGTATGGATCGGATCCTGGCCGTTACTAGAGAGGTGGCCGTTTAGTGGATGTGTTCGACTATAATTCCATCTGCATGGAAGCCCAGTTGTTCGAAAGCCGATATAACGCTAATAGATGGCCAGGATTAACAAATAATCTTGGTTTCAATCTTCTCCTATATAAATTGTGCGGTTTTCCATGACAATGTTTTGTGGAGTTTGACATTAGTCAAAAGTCAAAAACTGAAGAGCAAAAAATATAAACAGAAAATCTCACTGGAAAAGTTACAAAACTGAAATCAAAATTCACGCCTAATCCAGGATTAGCTTAATCGTGTTTTGATCAACCGGGCCCGATTACGTGCTACCCTCTCAAATAAAGATGTTACTTACTTACTTACTAAAGTGTACACAAGGGTGTTTTTCATGTCCACAGATAGGTTCAACCAGGCAACAACAGGAGAGAAAAGTCTCACACTGTCCAATTAGTTTTCTGATCATCTGATGGAAATGTTTCATAATAAATGTTTGCAAGAAGGGTGGAATTAAAGATAAATATTAAACACGTTTGCTTACTGATAGCTGGCTACAAGCAGCTCTTTTCGCAAGTGTCCGCAATTTTCCGCGTAGCGTTCCGTTACGCAGAAGTACTCAGTGGGATTTGGGACGATTGTTGTGTTATGGATATTGTTGATTTTAAGTTTTGCATTGTGGGGAAATTTTCTCTTTAACCGCACGTTGTGGGGGAGCATAGTTTAGGATATAACTCCGTTACCCCGAATGATAAGAAAATAATAAAGTTAATCCCGGGCAAGAGACTATGAGCGCCGGCGCAAACGAGAGAAAACTCTCGACGACTCTCAAGAAAAATATAAACAGGTTCAAATTCGATGAGAGCGTACGAGGAGTCGCTAGGAGTGGCATTGAGAGTTTCAGGCCAAACGAGAGTGAGAGTTTGAACTCCTAAAACAACTCTCATACTAACTTGTTTTGTGTAATGATAGAGGAAAGTGTTAACTACAGTATGATTTGTGTGTGGTCATACAACGTAACACACTTTGGACATATTTGAATGTCAGAGAACAGTTGTATTTATATAAAAAAAAGCTTTTGGTTTGTCTTGGGATGCTATGCTTGAAGATGACTGATATTAAATTAGAGCTTATGGTTGATATTGATATGTATCAATTTATCGAAACAGGATTGAGGGAGGTGTTTCCGATACATTGCCAATCGATATGGTCAAGCGAATAATAAATACATGAAAACATATGATGAGAAGACGCCTCAAAGTATATCATGTATCTAGACGCGAATAATTTATATGGTTGGGGGCTATGAGTCAATTTTTGCCGACTGGCAATTTTAGTATGGATGACAGGAAAAACAGATTGATAAGATATAGACTTAGCCAAATATAAGGAAGATGGTAATAAGGGGCTGATACTAGAAGTTGATCTAGAATATCCAGAAGAACTGCATGACCTCCATAATGATTATCCTCTGGGACAGAAAAGATTAAAGTAACTAAAAATATGTTGTCTGGGTATTGTAAAAAAATTGCGAAGAATATGAAATATCGATGGGTCTAACGCATAAACTAATTCCAAACCTTAACTAAAAAAGAAAAGTAATGTTCTTCATTATAGAAACCTTCAATTATACACTGATCTTGGTTTGAAAATAACTAAAGTCCATCGAGTACTAGAGTTTAATCAGTCTGCATGGTTGAAGCAATACATTGACTTCAATACCCAGAACAGAACTAATGCCTAAAAATGCTTTCGAGAAAGACTTCTTCAAACTTATGAATAACAGCGTCTTCGGCAAGACTATGGAAAACATTCGCAAGCGAGTAGACGTCAGACTTGTAACTGATGAGAAAAAAACCTATTAAAAATGACTGCTAAACCAACATTTGTTAGTAGTAAGATCTTCAATGAAAAATCTTGTCGCTGTACATAAATTAAGGAAACACTAATATTAAAAACAGACCAGCATTTTTGGGTATGTGCATCCTCGACCTTAGTAAGACAATCGATGTACGATTTTCATTACAACTACATAAAGAACAAATACGATGGACAAAGCTAAGCTGTTGTATACAGACACCAGATTCTCTATTATATCATATAGAGACTCAAGATGTTACGAAGACTTTTGGTTGACTAAAACAAAATTCGACAACAGTGATTATCCAGAAGATAGCCAATATTTTGATAAAACAAACAAAAAAAGTTATCGGTAAGTTTAGGATGAGGCTTGCGGAGTTTCCTATCACTGAGTTCGTTGGACTTAGATCAAAAATGTACTCTTATATCAAAAACAATGCAAAGGCGGTTAAGGACAGCTAAAGGAATAAAGAAAAATGTTATAATAAAGAACATCAAGACATGAAGACTATAAAAATGTTCTATTTAATAACAAACAAATGCATCATACTATGAAAACCATCCGAAGCAACATCATCAACTCGGAAGCTATAAGCTTAACTAGTAATAGGTTCTCACTATATCTGCGCCCGCCATTGATGATATTACGTTTTGTTTATAGAAATATTTCGGACATTTTTTAAGTAGATTTTGTGATTAGGCTTATAATGATTCAATGGTGTACAGCAACTTACTGATCGTTCAATCCTTGAAATAACACAAAATGGAACAAAACTCAGTTATTCAGATAAATAATAACGATCTGGGTTTATTTATACTGAACAATGAAGTTTGTTGAAAATATGCTGATCCTTTTGACTGGGTTTTACTTTTTTTTGATAAAAATCATATGACTATCATACGACCGTCTCGTGACCTGACATGTTCAGACCTGCCAGCGGGGGAATCCCCAAATATAACATCCGGTTTTCCGAGAATGTCACGCAAAAGGAAATCACGCAATGAAATAAACGCACCATTTGTTTGAAATAACATATAGTTTCATTTGATTTTACCATTTAATAAGTTCATATTTTTGAATCCATTTTACAGCGCATTTTTGGATCAACAGATGGAAAGTCGCTATAAGAGTTGGGGCTGGTATCATGAGCAGTTTTGCAAAACTGCTCTGGTACCCCCATCTCTTATACTACTGTAATTCCCATGGCAGAAAATATTTTTCCGGAAAACGTTCCACCAGCCGGTTTCGTCCGGTTCAAACTGACGTTGATATAATAAATTTCGTGCAAGCAACATGTCCGGGATATCAGGAAAGCAGCGTCTAATGCCCTTAAACGAGAACTGTGACATTTTCGATGTGGAGTTCGACTACGACAATCATCGAGCTCACTTTATCATTTTGCCTCGCGATAAGTCTATAAGAAATTATTTCTCCCTAGAGCAAGAAGCAAGGCTTAAAGTAGTCAAGGTAGCAAAGGCAATGGTCTCTCGCTATAATCTTCAAAGTCGGCTATTTTGTCTCTCCATTTTGGCTCCTGGATAAGCACACATCAAATTTTTCATGCCCACATCTGTGTAGACGTGGAAGATTATCTCAGGATTCTTTACGAGAAGAAGGACGAAATTCCGGCGAGTAAAGATCCCACCGGTTATGCAGAAGAAGTTCGAAAAGATGCCCCAACATGTTACGAGAAAGATCTTAAAGCTCTCGAAGACTATCGTGAAAGTGTGAGAGGTAGGGCAGCAGTTGGTGCATCAGCTATTCCGCCAAACTCAGTTGTCGTTCACCGCCGGCGCAATCACCGGCGCTATTCTCTACCATCCGTCAGAACCAAGGATTGGATTTGCAGTTACGAATTCTAAGGAGCCAAGCAGTGACGAGTTACTCCTGTCATACCTTGAAGCCATGATCACATTTGCAGTGGAAAAACCAGCTCACAGTCACAGTCAAAGGCGCGAAAGATGGTTGCCATGTGTGTTTGTTTGTTGACGAAAAAGCTCATGGTGATCCACATGGTTAGTTCATGTCTTTAATATACTGCCTCCTCCACAGGCTTTTCGCGAGAGCGCGAAGGCGCGATTAAACCGGGTGAGCGAGCGCGAAGCGCGAGGGAGCTGTGGAACGAGCGCGAAGCGCGAGAGCGGGGAATGATGGCCGCGAGCGACTGGGGACGAGGCAGTTTAATATAGACTTGTTACAATGTCCTAGTAGTTTAGTTCAGCTGACTGACTGAATTCCGAATTCGACTTTCTGAGTAAAGCAATCTGTTCAGATTTTTCTTGACGTCAGGGGGCGGCTGGCCACCGGATTTTTTAAACTGTTGCAGCACGCTAGTACTACTGCGAAGTCGCAAGCCGACTTCATGTATATATATTTTGTTTCACTTTCATGAGTCGCGGTTTCGCTTCGCTTGTTGCCGCTGGTAGTAGATATAACAAGCTCCTTGTGCCGGCATTAGACGTGTTAATAATTGAAATAGTGTTTTCAGAGTCAAAACATTGTGGTAAAGAAAAGATGCACAGAAAAGTATTTATAGCACAAAAGAAAACGTTGCGAAGGAGACAGTTCAATTCTGAATCTTGGTATTCATTCCATTTGCAGGTTATCAGTCCTTTGTGGGGTACATCGAGGTTAATGTACTCAAGTTCTACAGGGATCTCTGCCCACCTGAAAAGCAAGAAGACTGGTTCAAACAGTTTAGCAGCAAGGGGAATTACATAGTAAACACTTGACTATTTCACGACAGCTATGTAACGATATATGTCTTTTTTGTCTTTTTTTTTGCGATGTATAAAATTACCTTAAAATCACCGAAAGAAACCTCAAAATAATAGTTTAGTAAGGTTTAACAACACCAAAGAGGTGATTATAAAACATAACAGGAACAAGGATGGTTAAGTTTTGGGTAGATTGACACGGATTACGGACGACAAAACTCCCACAATTTGTAATTAGACTAATTACTTAGCGTTTAATTTCTTGGTAAAATGTTGTAAACGAATTCTTAGCGATTTTTGTTCCTTATTTAGAACTAATCGCATTTAGCTCAATAGTCCATTTTACAGTTGTGTGCTTAGAATCCAGGCCTTTGAACATAAGTGAGGCTGGAGGTGACTTTGTTGTGATAACAAACCTTCCTTCTTTTCAAATGTAAATACAGAGGCTTGGTTACATTTCACAGAACTGTATAATGGTCTATTGTACAATAATAACTTTCCACGTTACATGTCAGTGGCCAAATTAACGTTTTTTAGTGCGAGTGGTTAGCTTTTAGGACTCAAATTTATTAAATGATCCGGGCGTTCTCGGCGAAAAGCAACAGTTAGTTATTCCGTCTCTGTAAAGACCATATTGTGTATTTGAGGATTTAAAGGCAATCTCGTACCCAGAGTCCACGGTCTCCTCGGTCAGCGGTTGGTCGTCGCCAGGTGGAACTCTCTCTGGGGGAATGGAATTGTTCATCCCAGAAATCTGGGATAACGGTCACTTCCGCTGCCATTCGTGTCTAACCTGGCGACGACTACGCTGACCGAGGAGCCGTTGACTCTGGGTACGAGATTGATTTAAAGGTGGAAAGTGTACAAAAAGGGTGTTTTCATGTCAACAGATAGGGTGCAACAAACAACAACAACAACAACAGGAGATCTAGAGAAAGAACTACTGACTGTTCACATAAAAACTAGTTAATACGGCCTCATCAACTATCACATCATAGAAATCTCGAGCTCATAATCTAATTGTTTTAGTAAAAATCATAACAATTGTCTAGTATTAACTCTAAATCTTCTTCCGAAACTTCGTTACTTCGGAGAAACGAGAAGAAACCGCATTTTGTACACGACCTCCAGCCACTGCACACTAATGGCTGATAGTGTAGAGTAGCTCAGCCAATCAGATTGTCTCATTTGCATTAGTGTACAGTAGAGTTTTACTGATACTATATAGCGTGCTGGCAAATCAGTTTTCTGCTTATCTGATGTAATTTTTCATAATAAATGTTTACAATAAGGGTTGAATTAAATACTAACAAACACTCTTGCTTACTGATAGTCTATTTCACTGAAACACAAGTGTTCGCAATGTTTACGTAGCTTCCCGTTACCAGACTTAAGACACAGTTTATAAAAGTGAGCAGAATCAACACAACTTGGGAGTTGTGACGATTGTTGTGCTATTGTTGTAAGGGCTGCAGATTTTACTAATATTCGAATATAAATGTATTCACTTATAACTTAAACACAAGTTGTTGGGAAGCCTAGTTTAGAATGTAAACCGAATAACAGAAAAAAATTTAAATAAAGTTAAGCCCGGCCGGGCCAAACGATATTGAGAGTTGCTGAGAGTTGGCTCTCATGAGAGTTTTCTTCAACTCTCATCGACTATCATAACCTCGGGTCAAACGAGAGAAAACTCTCGATGATTTTAAGAAAAAAAGATGAGCAGTTTCAAATTCGATGAGAGTCGCTAGGACTGTGCATGAGCGTTTCAGGCCAAACGAGAGCGAGAGTTATTTAAAAACTTTTAAAACAACTTTCATCCTTCTTCGCTCTTCCCATCTTCCCTTGCACCGAAAACTCCCCTGTAGAAAAAAAGCGGCGCCTGACCTGGGTACGAGGCAGGCTACCAGGAGATTCCCCCCACCGTCCGCTATGTTAGACAATGGAGAGGTAACCGCTGAATCTGTCATCTGACTCGATCCATGTCGCTCGAAACGAATTTTTTTTTCAATCTAGAAATTTCTGTTGGCAATCAAAAATTCGAAAATTAAAATAAGTCGTAAACTCGTAAATGAATAGTCCTTTTTGCGGTTTTGCGAGGATTTTATGATAATTTCCTAACGACTTTTGTCCCCGATGGCTAGTGAAACAGATACTAGCTAAGTGAGTAGCTAGTTTGAATAATACAAACTTCCAGAAATCCTGCAATTAATTCCATTTATAATATTCTACTGTAAATATCGACAAATGTGACCTTAGAGACAAATGAATGAAATGAGACAAAATATAACGCCGGGGGGTCTAAACCGCGAGGTCTATTTCTATTTCAGCTGTTAAGTGACTTGAACAGAAAAGGTCTTTCTTGGAAATACGAACGACGCTCAAACATATCATTTATTCATTATCTGAAACTAAGGGCCTCCATAGCCAATTGTTATCGATAACTATTTAGTTGTCGATGATAAAAAGTTGTCGATAACAAAAAAGCCAGTGTGCGAAGCTAGTTATCGATAACTAAGAGCCTTAGTTATCGATAACTAGCTTCACACACTGGCTTTTTTGTTATCGACAACTAAATAGTTGTCGACAACTCTCTCTTTAGTCTGTGGAGGCCCTCAGCATTTACAACGCGCCGTATTTTGGAAACAACTAAATAATGTATATTTGTGTTAGAGCTAATGACGCTTTTTTAGCATAACCCAGTACAGTGGAACCCCGATATAACGAGCCCCTTTATAAAGAAGTCCTCGCTATAACGAACAATATTCTTCAACCCGCCCGGCAAAAGTCACAGTAAAATGTATCGAACAGAACCCCGATATAACGAACCCCAGTTACACTTCGTTATGTCGGGTACAACTGACTATTGGCAAATTCGCTTCTCGGACTCCCCTCACCAACTCTCAGCCGATAGAAACCTTGAGCTACCATGTAGTCTAATTGTTAAACATGAGTAATTGTATGACGACTCTGAAACTTTGTAGTAAGCAGTAAAAACCAATCCTACGGCGACAGATCCATTCAGCGGCCAAAAGTACTTATAAACAAGTCGGTAATTCCCAGATTATTTTTTTCCGGGAAAACGTTCCACCTAGTTCCACTTGTACAGAGAAATTAAATTCTTGACGCCTGACGTATACAAGTTATTGATTGGTCGATTCAGAGGGTTTAAGCTCGGTATTGACTCATCGAGATATTTGTGTGAAATATTTCGAAATTATAACGATCTACTTCCCAGAAAAGGTATCGACGCCCAAAACATATGATTTATTCATCATTTACAACGCAACGTATTTTGAGGACAACTAAATAATGTATAGTAGTGTTAGACTCTAACGCTTTTTAGCATAACCCAGTGGCTGACTATTGGCAAACTCGCTTCTCCCTCGCCAACTATATTAGTTTGAGCTCGCAGTCTCATTGTTAAATAGTAATATTACGACTCTAAAACTTTCTAGAGAATGAAGGATACTCCGAGTATGTTCACTGTGTTGTGTTCATACACACTATTTAAGACCTACTTTGTATGCATATCCTTAGTCTGATGATGGTATAGTTCATACCAAAATATAACTTTTTTCCAACTTGTTGTCTAAATTTTTTGACACAATGAACATACTCGGAGTATCCTTCATTCTCTATGTACTGAAACTATCAGCAGGTACTGGGTTTTAGAACTTTCTAGTAAGCAGCAAAACCAATCGTCCGGTGATAAATCATTAATTAGCCAAAAGGAACTATTAAAAAAAGTCGGTCATTCCGGAAAACGTTCCACCTGGTTTCGTCCATTCAAACTGAAATGAAGTTTGTTTGACGTCCATGCGTTGCCTTGACGCCAGGCGTATACAAGTTATTGATTGGTTGATTCAGAAGGATCCAGCTCGGTATATGACCCATCGAGATATTGGATTTGAAGACTGTGTGAAATATTTCGAAACTATAATCATTTATAGTCTTTTTGGCCTTGCCTCGTATGATCCGTTGATCTAATTTCGGTAAGCAGCATGGCCGGGGAATCAGGAAAGTCGGGTCCTTCCTCAGATGAACGTGAACAACAACCTGGAGAAGGGCAACCATTTGATCTATTAATGTCCTCAAAAGAGAAATGCGACATTTTCAAGGTGGTGTTCGACTTCTACACTCCTCGACCTCATTTTATCATTTTGCCTCGGGATACGCGTAAAGGTGATTATGACTCCCTAGATCAAGGAGCAAGGCTTAAAGTAGTCAAGGTAGCAAAGGCGATGGTCTCTCACTATAATCTTCAGAAGTCGGCTATTTTGTCTCTCCATTTTGGCTCCTGGATAAGCACACATCAAATTTTTCATGCTCACATCTGTGTAGACGTGGAAGATTATCTCTGTATTTTTGAGAAAAAAGAGGGGTCTGGGGATTATGCGGAAAAAGTTCGAAAATATGATCCAATATCATATTTCAGGGAAGAAGTTGAAGCTATCGAGAAGTACCGTGAAGGAACTATCCCGCCCCAGCCGCCGTTCACTATTATCTACCACCCATCTGAACCAAGGGTTGGATTCGCAGTCGAGAAGTTGAGACGAGGAAATGGCGAGTCACTCCTTGAAGCCATGATCAACTTTGCAAACCCGCAAAGAAACCTCACAGACCAAAGCGCGAAAGATCAAAATGATGGTTGCCATGTGTGTTTGGTTCTAGACGGAAAAGCGCATGGTTAGTTCAATTCTTGTCATTTTAAAAGCTAAAAAGTTGAATTGATGTCTTTAATATAGTCTGACTTGTTACAATGACTATTTAGTTTAGCTGCATGAATGACTTAATTCTTTCTGAGTAAAGCATTCTTTGAAAGTTTTCTTGAGGAGGGAGAGCGGCTCACCACCGGGATTTTGTTAATGCGTGTCCGGCACTCGATTTGCCCGCCAAGATGTTATCACTTGCACGTTAGTACTACTGCGAAGTCGCATATGTTTCGTTTTCATGAGTCGCTGTTTTCGCTTCGTTTGTCGGCGCTGCTGGTGGTATAACAAACTCCTTGTGCATTAGACGAAATACTGAATAATAATTGCATGGAATAGCGTCAGTTCAGATTCAAAACTGAGATTATACGTAGAGAAAAACATAGAAAAGTATTTATAACATTGTAGTTCGTAAAATATACATTGAGAATGCAAGTGGCAAGTCTCTTTCCTCATACGCGCCTTTCCATCTCGCGCTCTTTATTAGCAGGGTAGAATGCCTCGAGATTCAACTCATATTACACGAAGAACTCTTTTAGCTATAGAGGGGCTGTGCTGTGGAACAACATCTGACTATTACATCGATAATTTCAAGCAGTTTTTTCTCTAGAGTGAAACAAGATAACTTTATATTATAAGGAACTTGATTTCAATAGTTAATCGATACAAACGCAGCCAAAGATCTGTTCATGTCGCTTTGTTGAGTCGGCAGGCTTCATCAATAGTTGATCCAAAACAATAAATAGTGGTGACAACTTCAGGCATATCATTGGTGAAGAGAGAAAATAAACATGGGCCAACGACTGAGCCTTGTGGGATACATACACGAGACATTTAGCTCTGTTGATTGTGTGAAGTTTACAACTGTAACCTGAGTCCGGTGCGTCAGATAGTCTGTCAGCCAAGATAAGATGTTACCTTTTATTTCGAATCTGTGCTTCAGTCTATGTAAGAGAATTTCATGGAAAACACAGTCAAAATCCACAAAAGCAACAGCGACCACTAAATTTGGTCATGTAGCAGCTGTCGTAAAGTCCAACACTATTGGTAGAACGAACAATAGGACATTGAATAAAAACAATGTCAATAGCTGCCCTAACAACAATAGAGCTGCTACACACAGAGGGCCAATGAAATTAGAAGCTTCCGACAGCTGCCTACACTTCAGCTAAATTTTGTCAATGGCTTGCCTCCAGCTTTCAGTAAGATGTCAGTAGTGGGTTGAGTGGCCCTTACGGTACGCCCATTGCTTGTCGGTGAGAAGTCCGTTTCCCATAACATGCTCTGGTGTCAGCCACACATGATTTCTAGGATTTTACTTGGGAAACTAAGTAAGGAGATGGGTTGATAGTAATTACTCCAGTCAGTTGGGTCGTCCTTTTTAAATACCGAGCACAAGTGAGCTTTCTTCCAATGGTTGAAATTTCACCTTCATTTAACACTAAATTAAATACAGGTTGGTGAGCGGCGAGATGTTACAGTTCAATTCTGAATCTTGGTACTTATTCCATTTGCAGGCTTTGATCTGGAAGAATCTCAGTCCCTTGGCGGGTACATACAGGTTACTGGACTGAAGTTCTACAGGGATCTCTGCCCACCTGAAAAGCAAGAAGACTGGTTCAAACAGTTTTAGCAGCAAGGAGGATTACAAAGTATACACTTGAATATTTCACGACAGGTTTTTAAAGGGGCACTATCACGGGGATTTTGCTGATTTTTGGTCAAAACGGCACTAAAATTATGACTCGGTACCTTCGCTCATACACGAAACGCCTAGAACATCAAGAGGAAGATATTAAGTGAATTGCTGAAGGTAGAGCTAACCGTAATTAGTTCAGTTTAGCGATTTTTCCCAGAATAATGGCAGAGTTTGAAAAGGTCTGCCCGACTTTTTCAGTTGAGATCAAAAGCTCCTGCATGGGTAACTCATGACAGCACTCCTTTTATAGCTTCAGTACACTAGGATAGCCGTAATTTTTAACAAAACTGGACCATTATTTTTAGATTTCCATTGACGTAAATATGTTTTTTTGGCTTTTGACTTTTTGATGTGATGTTCATGATAGTGCCCCTTTAAGGAGCTATTTTTACGATTTTTACCCTAAAATAATAGTTTAGTATGGTTTGAACAACACCAAACAAGGATGGGTTAGGTTTGGGGAAGATTGACACGGATGATGGACGAAAAAAACACCCACAACTTGAAAATTAAGTTTTCAAGATGTGACTCCCTTGACGTAGATCCTTTAAAAAAACGTTCATAAATTTCTCTGTAAAAATGTTATAAGCGAATTCTTAACGATTTTTTTTCTTGGCAAATTGCTGCGCCGGTTTAGATGTGTTTAGCAGTTAAGAAACCAATCGCATTTAGCTAGTTCAAATTTAGCTTTAGCCATTGTAAGGATTTGTGTGGATTGCAGTAAATGAACTTACCAATGAACTGTAGGGTATGGATATTATTTCTCAGTCCAGCCATTTTGGGATCCGCCTTAACGCTAGGCTCGATTTCCGCCGCTCTCTCGAGTCCGGTCTTCGTTCCTCCCCGAGAAGAACGGCTGGACGCGTGAGCGAACGGCCGTGTCTGTGACGTAATCAAAAAAATTAATTTATGTAACGCTACTCCGGCTCGTGACATTAATTTATTTTCTATTAGCTCTTATATTTTCGAAAGAAAAGGATCTGATCAGAAATATTCCGCGAAGGATGTTTGATTTCTCGCCTTTATTGTGAAGCTATATGACTGAAAACCGGGATGAAAAATATTACAAGATGTAACATGACCAGTCCGTGACAAGAAAACAATGTTTTGATGCAATTTCGCCAGAGACGTCCGCGTTCTGGCACCACGCGATTTTACATCAAATCCCAGATAAAATTCATCACACAAGTTTACCGACTGTTTTATGTATTGTATAGTACATGTCGAATGTCCAAATGGATCTCATTAGTTGCCTTGTGCGGTTGTAGTGGCTTCGCTCCCCGCTTAGCGCGAACTTTCCGTGATGTATTTCCTTGGTGCGGATGAAAAATCCATCCTGTCGGTTGAATTACAAAGACATCATGCCCATTAATTGACATTAACGATTCCTATTGCAAATATCTTCGAGAGTTTCAAGGCTAAATGTCTCTTAAAGACGATCGAACGCCGGCCCAAACAACTGCTTTGCATCCGTGAAAGATAATTTATGCTTGCTCAATTCGTGCAGGCACGTTTCTCATTGGTGGAAATGAACAATGCCAAGCTCACGACTCCAGCCGTGCCTTCGGGGATGAGCGTGGGCTCATTTTCCCGAACAGCGGCTGGTAATCGAGCCTACCTTAACGCGGGCTCACAAAACGGCTGGAGATCGAGTCTATGGATATTGTTAATGTTAAACTTTACATCGTAGGGGGATTTTAAATACTCGAATATAAATTTATTGACTTAACCGCAAGTTGCGAGGGAGAATAATTTAGGAGGTAACTTCCGTTACCCCAATAATAGAAAAAAATTAGATTTAATAAATTTAAGTCCGGACGAAACGAGGATGAAATGGCTCAGCATCAGAGAGTTTTCTTCAACTCTCATCGACTATCATCACCTGTCCAAACGAGAGAAATCTCTCGATGACTCTTGAGAAAACAATTTGAGCAGGTTCAAATTCGATGAGAGCGCACAAGAGTCGCTATGCGGACGAGTGCACGAGAGTTCAGACCAAACAAGAGCGAGAGTTTGAGTCTCAACAACTCTCCTCCTTGTTTGGCCCTAGTCTCCTACGCAGCCGTTATTTGTGTCGTCACGCAACGCTTCTCCCCACTAATGTTTTCAAACCTCCCAATAAATCAAAATTCCTTTTACCCCAGGAGGTTTGAAAAATCTGGATCCCACTGTACTTGAATGGTATTGCTTCATTTCGCAAAAGTTGGTCACAAAGCGATAAGATTTAATTTAAAGTGGCTCACAGCAGTTTATGACACTTAGGTTGTATTGTCAAGATGATGATCACAAAATGTGCAAATATACATGTATAATAGACATTTGATCCATGCTCTGTTTTTAACATGGGAAAGGGGATGGCAATCAAAGAAATTTGTCTAAAGTTTAAAGTTGCATTTGGGCACTTACATGTACATGTATATCAGGAGTAGCACTATTTAAAATATCTATGGTAAAATAATAATATATCAAACAAACAGTAGATATTATTATTAGCAATTGCTGCTGATATGTTACCGTTATTGAAGTTGTCTTGAAATGGTTATTTGAGAAGCACTGTATTGCAAACCAAATAACAGCTGAATAACAGACTACAAATAAATGTATTAATAATTTTATCCCAATATTAGTACTTTTGTACCTCTCAACATAAAGGCAGTACAAAAAGCTTACTTAACCCTTTCACTCCCAGAGAAAGTTATGCAAAATATTGAAAAAGGAGTAACATTAAAAAAACTGAAGAGGTTATGAATGGCCACATGGCATATGACATGTCATATACTTCCAACTTTGGTTTCATTTGAACAGTTAATTATTATTATGCGGCCATTCAAATGTAACCTCTTTAGATTTTTAAGGTACTACTTTTCCAATATTTTACTAAATTTGGTTACTTGTCACTTTTGACAGTAAAATGAATCATAATATTTACCAGCACCTGACAATTTACGTTTGGCATAGTTTCTTTATAGTAGATCATCCAAATTCATGGCCTCAACAGTTGCTAAAACAGCTGAAGGAGTTTCAATTTCTTGTGAATTATCACAAACAGGTTCTTGTTCTAGTAGAGAGTTTTCTAGTTGGGAGAGAGACAAATTGTCAACAATCATGTCAAACAAGTCATCGTCTTGAAGGATTTTGTTCCATTCGTCAAGAAGCTCCTCATCGAAATCATATTCATTGTCCTCTCGAGTAGGATCAGATGGTAGGATATCGATACTCACATCATTAAAAACATCACCAAGAACTGAAAGTATTTCTCGGGCATGCCTCATATCCCATATCTCCACAAATTTGTAAACATCGGACAAACTGAAAATTATGTCCAAGTTATCCAAAACTTGTGTTATTTGATGTTTGGAGAATCCAAGCATAAACTGTAAGTTTGTGAGTGTCTTCACATCACCATGAGCTGTTGTGTTCAACAGTTGTATTACAATAGACTTGTAATATTGAGTCAGGCGACCTTCCACAGCTTTCCTTTGCTCGGCATGCACTTTCCTTTTTTTAACTGATGCAGTATCTGTTACATGTACTTCCCCTTGAGATGCCGGGAATACTGTAAAAGCTCCACAATCAGGCAAACCGCATTCACATTCTGCAGCACAGTTATCGCAGCAAAGATGTGGAACTTCATGCTGCCAAGTAGAGGATTGAAAGTGCTTCAGCAACTCCTTTCTTCTGCAGTGATGAGTTTTAACGTATTGTTTCATATGGCCATCAATGTGGGCAAGAAGGATTCCGTGGTACAAAATGTACACAACACTTTGAACACCATCCCTGCCTGCTCTACCAGTTTCTTGAATATACGCTTCCACATTTTTGGCAGGTCCATAGTGAATTACTCTATGCACTCCCTTACAGTCTATTCCCATTCCAAATGCAATTGTTGCGATCAACAATCGGATAGTTCCAGTCACTGATTGGAAGGAGAGAATAATTTTTTCTTTGTTTGCAGAAGGTGTACAAGAGTGTAGCATTTCAACAAGTACATCACTTGGATTATCAGTTCCATGATAAATATCCTTTCCAAGCATGCCTTTGACCATTCCATATATAACACTGCATTGCTTGATAGTCTGGCAATAGATAATTGTTCTTTCACAAGATGTGCATTTCAGTTTAAGCTCTTTAACCAGCCACTCAAAATACAACTCATGGTCAGCATCTTTTTGCATACATTTTACAATGTAAGTTACATTTGGCTTGTTCGGGCTTTCTTGGACCTCAAATGGTTTCTCCATAAGAAGAATGTTGAAAATGGTTTCTTTTGTCAGCTTTGTTGCTGTTGCAGTCAAAGCAATCATTTTAGCATTTGGAGCTAATGATCGCAGCTCATGAAGGTGGCCATAGCATTCACGGAATGCTGTCATTTTATTGTCTTCTGATGTTCCCCTGTAAAATACATATAAACAGATCAGTAACTTGTGACATGAGTTAAATCCTGTTTTAAGATTTTTTTTGCATCTCAATTGTTTAATTTGCACACAATATATTAAAATTATTCATGAATTTGCTCCCTTGTAAGTTAAACGTACTATAAAAATGGATCGCGTATTTTAACTTGGACTTACCACTGCCGTACGACATGAGCTTCATCGACAGCAACGGCACAAAGTTTACTCGAGTAGACATCATTGCCCAACATACATCGCCAGCGTTCATTCAAAAGCCATGCTTCAGGTGAGCCATATACAATGGAATATTCCCCTTTCTCTATCTTTGAACGGTCAACTTCAGAATCAGAAGAGATGTTAACGGCAGACAGACCAAGACTTCGCAAATACTTCACTTGATCTTCCACGAGACTAACCAAAGGTGACACGACAACAACGATGTGACCTTTCTCGTTGGAAACGTGGTCAAACACGAGCGGGAGAGCCTGATAAATTAAAGATTTACCGGATCCTGTAGGCAAGTTAACAAAAACATCTTCCTTCTCGACGACAATTTTTCGAATTGCAAGCTTCTGGTAAGCATTAAGCTCGGAAATTTTGAACTTTGACGACGCTAGATGAAAAGCTTCTTCAAGCGCCGCCATCTTGATTTGTGATATTTTCCACGCGAGGACCCTAACGATGCAACGATAAGAAACGGTCTCTGATTGGACGAGTCTCAACAGGCGAATTTGGCGCGAAAAGGTTCTTGAAAATGGCACCCAAGCTGCGATTGGCTAATATCGAGAAAGGAATGTGGTTCGGATGTGAGCAGCCGTTAGTGGGGAGAAGCGTTGCGTGACGACACAAATAACGGCTGCGTAGGAGACTAGTTTGGCCCGGGCTTTAGATAGTTGAGTGTAATAAAAGAGGGCAAGTGTTAACAGCAATATGCTTTATTTGTGGTCTTACAGTGTAACAAACGTTGGAAATAATTGAATGTTAGAGAGCAACTGTATTAGTTATCAACTTCCTTACAGTGTAACTTTTTTATATTGTATGTGTAAAATATTAAATGGTCCAGTTATATCTTAGGAATTTTAGTTTTTAAATTAGAAGGCTTTTAGATAGTGTCCCCAATTATTTGTATAGACTAAATAGCCTGACACTTAAATAAAGTTTTTCATTCATTTCATTTCGTTATCAAGAATTTATAAGCCCAAAAATGGTCTGACTTTCGAGACAAATGTATGAGAATAGTAAAATTGTTTTGAGACAAAACATAATGCCGAGGGTATAAACCGTGACAAGGTCTACCTCAGCTGTTAAGTGACCCAAACAATGTCATAATCAACAGTTCCCAGAAAAGATCTTTCTTGGAAATACAATCGACGTCCAAAACACATCATTTATTCATTACCTAATAGTAAACATTTACAACGCACCGTATTTTGAGGACGACGAAATAATTTATAGTAGTGTTACCTGGAACCCCGTTATAACGAACCATTTTATAACGAAGCCCCGGGCCCGCTATAAATAAACAATAGCCTCCATTTGGCGAGGAAATATGCTCGGATATTTGTCCTTGGACATTATCTGTTCCTCGAAGCGAACAGTTTTCCGAGAGCGAAGCTCGAGGAAAACTGTGAGCTTCGAGGAACAGATAATGTCCAAGGACAAATATCCGAGCATATTTTGAAGCCAAATGGAGGCTATTGTAGTTATTATCCTTCAAATATTTTTTCACAAGGCCGCTCTGTTTGCCGTGGAAGATCTCGGTCGGCCAAGGACGCCAAGCTGTTAAACATCAAAATAATTCTGCTGGCATTCAAAAATATTTCTAGTCTGTTCAAAACAATCAGTTCTATTTAATTTAGCAATTTATTTGAGACGAAAACTGAACCTGCGAACGTGAAACGCAAAGTTTCAAAACTGGGGAATATCACTTGGGGAATATCACCCGGATATTCCCCAGTTTTGGCTGCGTCACGTGACATGTTTAGACCAATCGCGCGCGAGAAAACATTTTGATGGATTATAACGAACAATATTCTTCAGCCCACCCGGCAAAAGTTACAGTATTAAAAACATATGGAACAGAGCCCCGATATAACGAGCCCCCGTTTTAACGAACACGTTTTCCCGGTCCCTTGTCACTCGTAGCGGACTATTATTAGGAAACTCGCTTCTCTCCTCGCCAAATATCAGTCGATAGAAACCTTGAGCTCCGAGTACCAGTCTAATTGCAGTAATAGTATTACGACTCTGAAACTTTATAGTAAGCAGCAAAACCAATCGTCCGGTGACAGATTAGCAACCAAAAGGACCTGTATAAACAAGTCAGTAATTCCCAGAAATGATTTTTTCCGGGAAAACATTCCACCATGACCTGGTTTGACCCAACATGTTTGACGTCCGTGCGTTGCCTTGACGCCTGACGTATACAAGCTATTGATTGGTTGATTCAGAGGGATCAAGCTCGGTTTATGACCCATCGAGATATTGGATTTGAAGACTTTGTGAAACTTTTCGAAACTATAATCATCTAGTCTTTTTGGCCTTGACTCATATTATCCTTTGATCTAACTTTAATGCAAGCAACATGTCCGTGGAATCAGGAAAGCAGGCAAGACAACAACGCGTATCCAAACGATATAGTCTAGTGCCCTGCGACACTTTCGAGGTGGTGTTCGACTGCTACACTCCTCGATCTCATTTTATCATTTTGTCTCAGGATAAGACTAAACGTGATTATGACTCCCTGGATTCAGAAGCAAAGCTTAAAGTAGTCAAGACAACAAAGACGATGGTCTCTCACGAGCACGGCTATCATCTTGAAAAGTCGGCTATTTTGTCTCTCCATTTTGGGTCCTGGAGAAGCAAAAAGACGAAAGAGTTTCATGCTCACATCTGTGTAGACGTGGACGATTATCTCAGGATTTTTTACGAGAAAAAGGACGCAATTCCCAAACATTTCCCCTCCGGTTATGCAGGCGAAGTTCGACAATATGCCCCAACATATTACGAGGAAGACCTTGAAGCTATCGACGACTATCTTAGGGCAGGTGGTGCCTCAGCTAGCAGCCAAACTCAGTCGTCGTTCACCGCCGGCGCTATCACTGGTGCTATTCTCTACCATCCGTCAGAGCCAAGGGTTGGATTCGTGGTTACCAATTCTGAGGAACCAAGAAGTGACGAGTTACACCTGCAATACCTTGAAGCCATGATCCAGTTTGCAAAGGAAAACAATCTCACAGTCAAAGACGGAGAAGATGCTTGCCACGTGTGTTTGTTTCTTGACGAACAAGCTTATGGTGACCCTCATGGTTAGTCATGTCAATTCTTGTAATTAAGCTAAAAAGTTAAATGTCTTTAATATAGAATTGTTACAATGTCCTAAGTTCAGTTCACTGACTGAATGCCGAATTCTTTTTGAGTAAAGCATTCTGTTCATATTTGTCTTGAGGGACTTTGAGGATTGACGGCGGCTGACCACCGCGATTTTTTAAACGGAATGTATGTCAATAGATCACTCCATTACACGCCAAGATATTATCAGGACCCCTATGAATACCATCCAGTAATTGCTGAATAGGCCACCCTAGCCTAGCCTGCGAGAGCAGACGTAATTTTCCGGCTCGAAATTAGCGTCTGCGAAACCGAGCTGGGAAACGATTTCCGTGACGTCAAACCTTTTGTTTTGTAGTTGACCAATAAAATTAGCCGATAGAATCTGATACTCGCGTACACGCGCGAACGAGACATCAAAGATGGCGGACGTTGTTGACTGTTTACTCGTGGAATCTGTTATGGCTCTCAGTGGATTTTGAACAGCCTTTTGAGTAAATGTCTCGACCGAAATATAGGAAAGCAAAGACCTGTTTATATTTTGCACGAAGAATGGACAGTGTGGGCGAGTTGAATAACGTGTGGGCGAAGCAACTGTTTTCCCTTCAAATCGTACGTGTAAGCCTATGTAGCATTTTATATTTCGTTTTCTACCCTTTGTTGCACTTAAGGTTGGATTATTGAGTGAACTTGTGAAGTACATCTTCAACTGTTGTCAGTTGTGTTTACATCAAGATCTCGAGAAGGCCATAAAATATAGCTCTGGAAATGTTTATAAGAAATGACTCATCAAGTGTGTCTTTTCTCCGATTCTCTACTATTTGCTTAGTTACAGATTTACATAAGCTTAATTTGCAGCCTGAAGGATCGAAGCCCTAATTTTTTCAGGCTGGGATAAATTCTTCTTGTTTATGCGAATCACTGTTTACTTTTAAAAATTCTCAACCAGAAAATTCATTCTATTTTTATGTCTGTTTGTATAGAGTGGTTTTACCTACATAACCCATGGAACACATTTAGACAATGTTTAATAGACACTAACAATTCCATTGTTTACTTTTGACTACAAAAAGCATTGAATATTTTAACCATATATACAGTAAAAAATACTGTCAGCTGGGTATATACATGCCCGAAACTTATATTAGCCATATCTAGCCTTGACACCTGATGAAATTTTGTTCTTGTGATAATTTATCCACTTGTACACTTAACACTTGGACATATCCAAATCCACCAGTGCATCTCTTTGAAATCCTTTGAAATGTCTGTAATAAACTGCACCCTTCTTGATACCTGTAAACACCACTCTGCTAGCTTTTTGACCAGCTCATCTAGCTCCATGGACATGTTTTCCTGAATGAATTATTAACTGCTGACATAGAAGTGAAGTTTGTCTACCTTGCCAACAACCACAGCTTTTACTGGTTTTTCTACTTGGCAAGTTCTAGTAACTGCTTTCTCCGTCATTTATTCACTCCAAAATCTATTTAATACAATGATATAAAGTTGTCAGAATTGAAAGTGTTTCCAAGGCAATATTTTTTGATACACACACTTTTAATAACTGTTTTCACTTCATATTGTAGGCATGATATATTGTCATTGCCTTGTAATACAACAAAATGCCTTCAGCCCTTAAGCTTGTGAATACAGAGTTAATTTTTCTTGTGAATCATTAAAAAAAATATGCCAATGATTACATTCAGAGTCATACTGATTTAGATCTAAGATACAAAGCAAGAACACTCTTGGAAAGAAGCAACATGGACCATTTGAACGGGTTGCATTACACTGATCACAGCTCGTAACTACTAGATCAACCTCGTTCCCAGGGTCTCTCTTGAGATCTTGCGAACGAGGTTGCCACTAGATCTCGGAACGTTTATTGCAGATACATGTAGTATGCATAAACAAACAAAGAAACACAAAAACTCAATTTGTACTGTTGTTTGTCATTATCAAATTACTGACATTGCCTCGAATAATAGCCGGGGGCGATTATATTTAAAAACTGTTATGAAACCTGTGTTTTCCTGTTGTAACAATTGAATCAAAGCTTGTTTCCTATCCAACGTGTAAATTTTTAACTTGACTGGGAAGGCTAGGAATGAAAGAAAGGGGTGGGAGAGTTGTAGGGGGCTGATTATTTGAGGTGGGCGATTATTTGAAACATTTTCAACAAAGGAGGGTGATTATTCAAGGGGGGCAATTAATCGGGGGATGGCTATTATTCGTGGAAATACGGTAATCCCTTCTGGGTATTTTTAAGGTTTGAAAATTGATGGGATTTTGGGGGGTTTAATTTTGGTTTGGGGGATTTTTTAAGGTTTCGCTTCAAGGCCTAGGGAATTTTTTAGGTTTTAATTTATGTCCCCATTTTCTTATGCACCACCCTGTCACTTTAAATTCGAAGTATCCCCCCCCCCCCCCCCCAGAAAGTCAGTAAAACCACACGTCACAATAATAAGGTAAGGCAATTTTATTGAATGAGAACTTTACCATAATCCTATCTTAGAATCCACTTGAAAAACCCTCCCACAAAACCTTATATTTTTAGCCATTACTGCTAATGCAATACGGCATAGCTCACAATGTGAACTTGGGGCTCCTGTGGGTCACATGCAAGAGTTGCGAAAATCTGGCAAAAGCAAAAAATGATTTGACTCAGTCAGGCCAAGAAAGCCTACCTTATCACAGCTGAGCAGCACCTAATTTTTCCTTGCAATATGCATGATCAAACACCTTTATATCAGCACCTAATTTCCCCCTGGAATGTGCACGATCATACAGGTCATGAGAATAAAGAAAATGATCACTGAGGAAAACCTGCCCCGATGTTTAAACAACATCTCCCAATAAGTAACGTACGAAATGTATGGAGACCACTGAAGAGAATTGAAATGTTGATATTGGTATTTTGGGGTCTCAAAAACAAGGTTTCAGTCGAAAATGCAAAAAGTCAATATAAGCTTAACTTAGCCTGTATGAGACAGTGAGTGTATACGGTTTTGACAAATCAAATCAAATTGTATAAACACTATAATGATTTCAAGAAAGCTACCTGCAGATTTCTTCAACTGTAGAGGACATTATCTTATCCATCAGCAGGTAAAACAAGAGTTGAAAACAACGGATGCCCTCGCAGGTTACTGTAGCTCTTTGACCCGTAATTAATTTCCACTTTAAATTCCTTTGACCATAGTCGCTGATCTAAAGCGTAGTTATAAGAGGCTGACCTGGTCCTTCATGAGGTTTATCAGCGGTGAGACAACAATAACAATGTTCTTAGAATTCGGCTCGATACACGAATACACAGGCAAGCTTGAAATACTACAGACTTTCCAAATCCAGTTGGAAGATTCACAAATATATCGCCCTTCTTTTCAGCTATAAATCTCAAGGCATCCTCTTGATGCTTATTGAGCTTATCGAAGCCGAACACAGCGGAAACTTTCCTCAATGCGCTCTCCACATCTTCCGCCATCTTTTTTCCACGTGTTAGCGTGAACTCCACGCACGATTCGCGCGTGGTACTTTTTCGGATATGCAAAGTGAATTGTGATTGGTTAACAAGAATTTACGTCACGGAAATCATCTCACCAGCTCGGTTTCGCAGACGCTAATTTTCGGCGAAGGAACTCGAGCCGGAAAATTACGTCTGCTCTCGCAGGCTAACCCTAGCCTGGATAATTGCACGTTAGTACTACTGCGAAGTCGCAAGGTATATTATATTGATGTTTCACTTTCATGAGTCGCGGTATTCGCTTCGCTTGTTGCCGCTGGTGGTACAACAAGCTCCTTGTAGTAAAGAAAATATGCATAGAAAAGTATTTATAGCACAAAAGGAAACGTTGCGAAGGAGACAGTTCAATTCTGAATCTTGGTATTCATTCCATTTGCAGGTTATCAGTCCCTTGTGGGGTACATCGAGGTTAATGTACTCAAGTTCTACAGGGATCTCTGCCCACCTGAAAAGCAAGAAGACTGGTTCAAACAGTTTAGCAGCAAGGGGAATTACATAGTAAACACTTGACTATTTCACAACAGCTATGTAACGATATATGTCTTTTTTGTCTTTTTTTTTTTGCGATGTATAAAATTACCTTAAAATCACCGAAAGAAACCTCAAATAATAGCTTAGTAAGGTTTAACAACACCAAAGAGGTGATAATAAACAAAACAGGAACAAGAATGGTTAGGTTTGGGGTAGATTGACACGGATTACGGACGACAAAACTCCCACAATTTGTAATTAGACTAATTACTTAGCGTTTAATTTCTTGGTAAAATGTCAGTTGTAAACCGGAATTCTTAGCGATTTTTGTTCCTTAGTTAGAACTAATCGCATTTAGCTCGGTTTGTACAATAATAACTGTAGGGTATTTCAACCTTTCCACGTTACATGTCAGTGGCCAAATTAGCGTTTTTTAGCGCGAGTGGTTAGCTTTTATGACTCAAATTTAGTAAGTGATCCGGCGTTTTCGGCGAAAAGCAACAGTTAGTAATTCCGTGTGTGAAGACCATGTTGTGTATTTGAGGATGTAAAGGTGGAAAGTGTACATAAATGGTGTTTTCATGTTAACAGATAGGGTGCAACAACAACAACAACAACAACAACAACAACAGAAAGAACCACACTGTTCACATGAAAACTAGTATTATACAGCGTGTTGCAAATCAGTTTTCTGCTTATCTGATGGAATTTTTCATAATAAATGTTTACAAGAAGGGTTGAATTAAATATTAACAAACACCCTTGCTTACTGATAGTCTATTTCACTGAAACACAAGTGTTCGCAATGTTTACGTAGCTTCCCGTTACCAGACTTACGACACAGTTTAAAAGTGCGCAGAATCAACACAACTTGGGAGTTGTGACGATTGCTGTGCTATTGTTGTAGGGGCTGCAGATTTTACTAATATTCGAATATAAATGTATTCACTTATAATTTAAACACAAGTTGTTGGGAAGCCTAGTTTAGAATGTAAACCGAATAACAGAAAAAAATTAAATAAAGTTAAGCCCGGCCGGGCCAAACGAGGATGTGAGTTGCTGAGAGTTGGCTCTCATGAGAGTTTTCTTCAACTCTCATCGACTATCATAACCTCGGGTCAAACGAGAGAAAACTTTCGATCGATGATTTTAAGAAAAAAAAAAGATGAGCAGTTTCAAATTCGATGAGAGTCGCTAGGACTGTGCATGAGCGTTTCAGGCCAAACGAGAGCGAGTGTTATTTAAAAACTCTTAAAACAACTTTCATCCTTCTTCGCTCTTCCCATCTTCCCTTGCACCGAAAACTCCCCTGTAGAAAAAAAAAGCGGCGCCTGACCTGGGTACGAGGCAGGTAACCAAGAGATTCCCCCCACCGTCCGCTATGTTAGACAATGGCAAGGTAAACCGCTGACTCTGTCATCTGACTCGATCCATGTCGCCCGAAACGCATTTTTTTTTCAATCTAAAAATTTCTGTTGGCGATCAAAAATTCGAAAATGAAGATTACTCGTAAACACATCCAAAAAGGAATAGTCCTTTTTGCGGTTTTGCGAGGATTTTATGATAATTTCCTAACGACTTTTGTCCCCGATGGCTAGTGAAACAGATACTAGCTATTAAGTGAGTAGCTAGTTTGAATAATACAAACTTCCAGAAATCCTGCAATTAATTCCATTTATAATATTCTACTGTAAATATCGACAAATGTGACCTTAGAGACAAATGTATGAAATGAGACAAAATATAACGCCGGGGGTCTAAACCGCGAGGTCTATTCTATTTCAGCTGTTAAGTGACCTGAATAATGTCATCATTGATAATTCACAGAAAAGATATTTCTTGGAAATACGATCGATGCCCAAAACATATCATTTATTCATTGCCTGAAAGTAAGCATTAACAACGCACCGTATTTGAGGACAACTAAATAGTGTATACATGTAGTAGTAGACTCTAACGGTTTTTAGCATAACCCAGTGGCTGACTATTGGCAAACTCACTTCTCCCCTCGCCAACTATCAGCCAATATAGAAACCTTGAGCTACTAGTCTAATTGTTAAATAGTAGTATTATGTCTCTAAAACTTTGTAGTAAGCAGCAAAACCAATCGTCGGTGATAAATCATTTATATAACCAAAATTAAAAATAAACAAATCGGTAATTCCCATGCAGAAAAGATTTTTCCGGGAAAACGTCCCACCTCGTTTCGTCCATTCAAACTAAAATGAAACTTGTTTGACGTCCGTGCGTTGCCTTGGCGCCTGACGTATACAAGTTATTGATTGGTTGATTCAGAGGATCAAGCTCGGTATATGACCCATCGAGATATTTGATTTGAAGACTTTGTGAAACTTTTCGAAACTATAATCATCTAGTCTTTTTGCCTTAACTGATCCGTTGATCTAATTTCGTGCAAGCAACATGTCCGGGATATCAGGAAAGCAGCATCTAATGCTCTTAAACGAGAAATGTGACATTTTTGATGTGGAGTTCGACTACTACAATCATCGAGCTCATTTTATCATTTTGCCTCGCGATAAGTCTATAAGAAATTATTTCTCCCTAGAGCAAGAAGCAAGGCTTAATGTAGTCAAGGTAGCAAAGGCAATGGTCTCTCGCTATAATCTTCAAAAGTCGGCTATTTTGTCTCTCCATTTTGGCTCCTGGATAAACACACATCAAATTTTTCATGCTCACATCTGTGTAGACGTGGAAGATTATCTCAGGATTCTTTACGAGAAGAAGGACGAAATTCCGGCGAGTAAAGATCCCACCGGTTATGCAGAAGAAGTTCGAAAAGATGCCCCAACATGTTACGAGAAAGACCTTAAAGCTCTCGAAGACTATCGTGAAAGTGTGAAAGGTAGGGCAGCAGTTGGTGCCTCAGCTAGCCGCCAAACTCAGTTGTCGTTCACCGCCGGCGCTATCACTGGCGCTATTCTCTACCATCCGTCAGAACCAAGGATTGGATTTGCAGTTACGAATTCTAAGGAGCCAAGCAGTGACGAGTTACTCCTGTCATACCTTGAAGCCATGATCAAATTTGCAGTGGAAAACAAGCTCACAGTCAAAGGCGGGAAAGATGGTTGCCATGTGTGTTTGTTTGTTGACGAAAAAGCTCATGGTGACCCACATGGTTAGTTCAATTTTTGTAATTAAGCTAAAAAGTTAAATGTCTTTAATATAGACTTGTTACAATATCCTAGTAGTTTAGTTCAGCTGACTGACTGAATTCCGAATTCTTTCTGAGTAAAGCAATCTGTTCAGATTTTTCTTGACGAGAGAGGGCTGCTGACCACCGGGATTTTTTAAAAGTTGCACGCTAGTACTACTGGGAAATCGCAAGCCGTACATCATGTATATATATTTTGTTTCATTTTCATGAGTCGCGGTCAGTTAGCTTCGCTTGTCGCCGCTGGTGGTATATATAACAAGCTCCTTGTGCCGGCATTAGACGTGTTAATAATAGACCTTTCTCCAAAATGGCCGCCGCAAATTCAAAATGATTAAAATTAAACTAAGCGGAAAATCAATACCAGCACCTGAAATACCTTCTCTTGTTTGGTTTGGAAAATTTAGAGACGTTTGTATGACTGGGATTGGCGTATACTCCAGTCGTACAAACGCCTCTAAATTTTCCAGTTTTCAACTTCCGTTTTCTCGACTCAGGTAGAACCTGAACCTAACCCAACGAAACTTCGCCGGTACGATTACCAAACAAGAGGTGGTCTTTCAGGTGCTGGTATTGATTTCCCGCTCAGCTTAATATGAATTTGCGGCGGCCATTTTGGAGAAAGGTCTATTGAAATAGTGTTTTCAGATTGTAGTAAAGAAAAGATGTACAGAAAAGTATCTATAGCACAAAAGAAAACGCTGCGAAGGAGACAGTTCAATTCTGAATCTTGGTATTCATTCCATTTGCAGGTTATCAGTCCCTTGTGGGGTACATCGAGGTTAATGTACTCAAGTTCTACAGGGATTTCTGCCCACCTGAAAAGCAAGACGACTGGTTCAAACAGTTTAGCAGCAAGGGGAATTACATAGTAAACACTTGAATATTTCACGACAGCTATGTCATTATATATAAGTCAGTTGTTTTTTAGGATGTATAAAATTACCTTAAAATCAAACGATCCTCAAAATAATAGGTTGAACAACACCAAAGATGTAATAATAAGCAAAAAGGGAACAAGGATGGTTAGGTTTTTGGGTCGCTTTCGTTCTCGCCCCAGGCAGCGACTCGGCTCGCTTCGCTCGCAAATTTTCTTCAGGAGCCTGGTCTCAGACAGGACTGTCTCAGGCTATAAAAGACGTTAATTAATTTCTCGGTAAAATGTCCCGGGGTGTCTAATCAAACAAAATCGAACAGAAAGCCAATCGAACACAAGTTCGATTGTGTTCGGTAATCGAACATAATCGAAAATCTAATATTTTGTGTGAGTTCGATTATCGAACAAAATCGAACGCAATCGAACCGAATCCGGTTCGATTTTGTTCGGACTGCATCTCTTGACGCCTGAAACTAAGTATGCGTTAGAAACCAATCGCATTTAGCCATTAAGGTTTGTACGGATTGCAGTGAATGGACTTACCAATAACTGTAGGGTATTTCAACCATTCCACGTTACATGTCAGTAGTAGAACTCAAATTTGCTAAATGATCGTTTTCGGCGAAAAACAAAACGGCTACTCTGGGGCAGAATTAGCTGGCCGTTGTACAGAGTTGGCCATTGTAGGGAGGTTTTAATAAGAGTAAAGTGTATGGATCGGAGAGGTGGCCGTTAGTGGAGGTTCGACTATAATTCCATCTGGCTATTACGTGCTACCCTCTCAAAATAAAGATGTTACTTACTTACTTACTAAAGTGTACAATAAGGGTGTTTTCATGTCCACAGATAGGGTTCAACCAGGCAACAACAGGAGAGAAAGTCTCACACTGTCCAATTAGTTTTCTGATCATCTGATGGAAATGTTTCATAATAAATGTTTGCAAGAAGGGTGGAAATAAACACCTTTGCTTACTGATAGCTGCTACAAGCAGCTCTTTCGCAAGTGTCCGCAATTTTTCGGTAGCTTCCGTTACCAGAAGTACTCAGTGGGATTTGGGACGATTGTTGTGTTATGGATATTGCGGTTGATTTTAAGCTTTGCATTGTGGGGAAATTTTCTCTTTAACCGCACGTTGTGGGGGAGCATAGTTTAGGATATAACTTCCGTTACCCGAATGATAGAAAAAGTAAAGTTAAGCCCGGGCAAGAGACTATGAGCCCGGGCCAAACGAGAGAAAACTCTCGACGACTCTCAAGAAAAATATAAACAGGTTCAAATTCGATGAGAGCGTACGAGAGTCGCTAGGAGTGCATTGAGAGTTTCAGGCCAAACGAGAGTGACAGTTTGAACTCTTAAAACAACTCTCATGCATACTAAATTGTTTTGTGTAATAATAGAGGAAAGTGTTAACTACAGTATGATTTGTGTGTGGTCTTACAATGTAACAAACTTTGGACATATTTGAATGTTAGAGAACAGTTGTATTTATATAAAAAAAAGCTTTTGGTTTGTCTTGGGATGCTATGCTTAAGATGACTGATATTAAATTAGAGCTTATGGTTGATATTGATATGTATCAATTTATCGAAACAGGATTGAGGGGAGGTGTTTTTTTTTTTTTTTTTTTTTTTTTTGCAACACAAATTATTTTATTGAAAAAAAAAAAAAAAAAAAAAAAAAAAAAAACGAATTACAAGGTTGGTACTAACACTAATTACAGAATTGACATTAACAGAAATTATAAAAAACTGTGACTAGCTCTAGTTACAAAGTTGTAGATAACGCTAATTGTATAATTATCACTAACGTTAAATACAACACTAATTACAAAATTGAGGGGAGGTGTTTCCTACATTGCCAATCGATATAATAAATACATGAAAACATATGATGAGAAGACGCCCTCAAAGTATATCATGTATCTATGAGTCAATTTTGCCGACTGGCAATTTTAGATGGATGACAGAAAAACTGATTGATAAGATAGACTTAGCCAAATATAAGGAAGATGGTAATAAGGGGCTGATACTAGAAGTTGATCTAGAATATCCAGAAGAACTGCATGACCTCCATAATGACTATCCTCTGGGACCAGAAAATATTAAAGTAACTAAAAATATGTTGTCTGGGTATTGTAAAAAAATTGCGAAGAAATATGAAATATCGATGGGTCTAACGCATAAACTAATTCCAACCTTAACTAAAAATAAAAGTATGTTCTTCATTAAAGAAACCTTCAATTATACACTGATCTTGGTTTGAAAATAACTAAAGTCCATCGAGTACTAGAGTTTAATCAGTCTGCATGGTTGAAGCAATACATTGACTTCAATACCCAGAAAAGAACTAATGCTAAAAATGCTTTCGAGAAAGACTTCTTCAAACTTATGAATAACAGCGTCTTCGGCAAGACTATGGAAAACATTCGCAAGCGAGTAGACGTCAGACTTGTAACTGATGAGAAAAAAACTATTAAAAATGACTGCTAAACCAACATTTGTTAGTAGTAAGATCTTCAATGAAAATCTTGTCGCTGTACATAAAATTAAGGAAACACTAATATTAAACAGACCAGCATTTTTGGGTATGTGCATCCTCGACCTTAGTAAGACATTGATGTACGATTTTCATTACAACTACATAAAGAACAAATACGATGACAAAGCTAAGCTGTTGTATACAGACACAGATTCTCTATTATATCTTATTAAAAACTGAACCATTGGATAATGCATTTCTAGAGTTTTGATTGGCTTAGAGGCCCTGGGATATGAGCCATTATACCATGAACGCATCGGCGAGAAAGAGAGCTGAATTTTTTCTCTCTCCACGCAACAATGGCCGCCAGAGAAAATTGTTTCACGGCAGAATTGACTGAAGACGAAGTAATAAAAACTGCTAGAAAATGCAGCAAAGTTTTGGAACGAAATATTTAATGGGAAATTCTTGTAATTGTACAACAAATGCAACTGAACGAGCACTATTTATAAAAGGAAGCCTGAAACAATTTACGGGAAAGTCCGGAAACCAATACAAATGTGCACAAATTCGTTTCAAAATGAATGAATTACACTGGCAAATTTAGCTTAACCTATTCAGTATTGTTACCTTGTATTTCGAAGAGGCTTGTTAATTCCAGATGGACTAAGCTTTTAAAATCAGCACAATAAATATCCATCAGAGACGAAGCATTGAAAACAATATCTCAGTTCGTCAAGCGTTGGTGATGGTACAATCGAATCCGGACGACTTCACAGTGAAATTGTCTTGGAAGGTCACTCTTTTTCTCTCCATCCATGTAGATATTGACTCTTTCCTTTGCTCTTTACTTCAGTGAAACTTGACAATTACCCCAAAAAAAATTCCTGCAAAGGAAAATTGTCTAAAAAAAATATCCTGCAAGCAGCTGACCATCAAAAAAAATTCCTGCAAGCAAACTGGAACATATGTATATATGAGAAGATCGGTGGAAAAAAATTCGTGCAGAGCTTGCTCTCCTAAAAAAAAATCCTGCAGACAACTCAGGCTGGAAAAAATATCATGCACTGGAATTTTTTTACCCCCCCTCCCGGGATATCTAATGGTCCGCCCCTTAGATCAAAAATGTACTCTTATATCAAAAACAATGCAAAAGGCGGTAAGACAGCTAAAGGAATAAAGAGAAATGTTAATAAAGAACATCAAACATGAAGACTATAAAAATGTTCTATTTAATAACAAACAAATGCATCATACCATGAAAACCATCCGAAGCAACAATCATCAACTCGGAAGCTATAAGCTTAACTAGTAATAGTTCTCACTATATCTGCCCCCGCCATTTGATGATATTACGTTTGTTTATTTATATATTTTGTGATGTAGCTTATAATGATCAATGGTGTAGAGCAACTTACTGATCGTTCAATCCTTGAAATAACACAAAAATGGAACAAAACTCAGTTATTCAGATAAATAATAACGATCTGGGTTTATTTATACTGAACAATGAAGTTTGTTGAAAATATGCTGATCCTTTTGACTGGGTTTTACTTTTTTGATAAAAATCATATGACTATCATATGGACCGTCTCGTGACCTGACATGTTCAGACCTGCCAGCGGGGGAATCCCCAAATATAACATCCGGTTTTCCGAGAATGTCACGCAAAGGAAATCACGCAATGAAATAAACGCACCATTTGTTTGAAATAACATATAGTTTTCATTTGATTTTACCATTTAATAAGTTCATATTTTTGAATCCAATTTTACAGCGCATTTTTTGGATCCAACAGATGGAAAGTCGTATAAGAGTTGGGCTGGTATCAGAGCAGTTTGCAAAACTGCTCTGGTACCCCCATCTCTTATACTACTGTAATTCCCATGCAGAAAATATTTTTCCGGGAAAACGTTCGTTCATTCAAACTGACGTTGATATAATTTCGTGCAAGCAACATGTCCGGGATATCAGGAAAGCAGCGTCTAATGCCCTTAAACGAGAACTGTGTCATTTTCAATGTGGAGTTCGACTACGACAATCATCGAGCTCACTTTATCATTTTGCCTCGCGATAAGTCTATAAGAAATTATTTCTCCCTAGAGCAAGAAGCAAGGCTTAAAGTAGTCAAGGTAGCAAAGGCAATGGTCTCTCGCTATAATCTTCAAAAGTCGGCTATTTTGTCTCTCCATTTTGGCTCCTGGATAAGCACACATCAAAATTTTTCATGCTCACATCTGTGTAGACGTGGAAGATTATCTCAGGATTCTTTACGAGAAGAAGGACGAAATTCCGGCGAGTAAAGATCCCACCGGTTATGCAGAAGAAGTTCGAAAATATGCCCCAACATGTTACGAGAAAGATCTTAAAGCTCTCGAAGACTATCGTGAAAGTGTGAGAGGTAGGGCAGCAGTTGGTGCCTCAGCTAGCCGCCAAACTCAGTTGTCGTTCACCGCCGGCGCTATCACTGGCGCTATTCTCTACCATCCGTCAGAACCAAGGATTGGATTTGCAGTTACGAATTCTAAGGAGCCAAGCAGTGACGAGTTACTCCTGTCATACCTTGAAGCCATGATCACATTTGCAGTGGAAAACCAGCTCACAGTCACAGTCAAAGGCGCGAAAGATGGTTGTCATGTGTGTTTGTTTGTTGACGAAAAAGCTCATGGTGATCCCCATGGTTAGTTCATGTCTTTAATATACTGCCTCCTCCACAGGCTTTTCGCGAGAGCGCGAAGCGCGATTAAACCGGTTGAGCGAGCGCGAAGCGCGAGGGAGCTTGGAACGAGCGCGAAGCGCGAGAGCGGGGGATGATGGCCGCGAGCGACTGGGGACGAGGCAGTTTAATATAGACTTGTTACAATGTCCTAGTAGTTTAGTCCAGCTGACTGACTGAATTCCGAATTATTTCTGAGTAAAGCAATCTGTTCAGATTTTTCTTGACGTCAGGGGCGGCTGACCACCGGGATTTTTTAAAAGTTGCACGCTAGAACCAGAACTACTGCGAAGTCGCAAGCCGACTTCATGTATATATCATGTACCGTAATGATTCGATTTAGCGCCCTCCTTCCAATAAGCGCTCCCATTCGAATAAGCGCCCCCCTTCGAATGTGTTTTTGTTAATAAGCGCCCCTATTCTAATAAACGCCCCTATTCTAATATGCTTTATTATTGATGCAAGTGACACTGAAGCTATCGACGTCGAATAGATTAAAAGTCCCTCACATTAACTGAACATTCACCGTATATTTGTTACTGTTACAGTTTCTGTTATTGTTCCTTCTTTAAGAAATATTACTGAAAGTTTTGTTTTGAACATTCGGTTGTTTCTCAAAAAAGAAATAAGCGCCCTGTCCCGAATAAGCGCCCTCCCTTGAGGTACCAAAAGTAAATAAGCGCCCCGGGCGCTAAATCGAATCATTACGGTATATATATTTTGTTTAATTTTCATGAGTCCCGGGGCGCTTTCCATTCGACCAAAAATTCCGGTTTGATATTCCGGAACGTTAGGACAACCTCAAGAGGTATACCCAAATTTCCGAAACTTTATTCCGAAATTTCCGGAATTTTTGGTCGAATGGAAAGCGCCCCCGGCTTCGCTTCGCTTGTTGCCGCTGGTGGTACAACAAGCTCCTTGTGCCGGCATTAGACGTGTTAATAACTGAAATAGTGTTTTCAGATTCAAAAGATTTTTACTGTATAAAAGAAAAGATGCATAGAAAAGTATTTATAGCACAAAACAAAACGCTGCGAAGGAGACAGTTCAATTCTGAATATTGGTATTCATTCCATTTGCAGGTTATCAGTCCCTTGTGGGGTACATCGAGGTTAATGTACTCAAGTTCTACAGGGATCTCTGCCCACCTGAAAAGCAAGAAGACTGGTTCAAAACAGTTTAGCAGCAAGGGAATTATCACAATAACTATATAGGCCGTTATATTGTTCTGTATATTACAACGATTTTGAGGCCGTTTTCATGTTCGGTAATTTTAAATATATTCAATTTTTTTTTCTACTTTATAATTTATTATATACATACCGAACGAAAAGTGGCCGTTATCCCATGACTTAACGGCCTCGTTTCATTTCATATAAACACCGAACGAAAAGTGGCCGTTATCCCATGACTTAACGGCCTCGTTTCATTTCATATAAAGACCGAACCAAAAGTGGCCGTTATCCCACGACTTAACGGCCTCGTTTCGGTCTGTATATGAAGAGTTTCCAAACGAGGCCGTTATCCCAAGACTTAACGGCCTCGTTTCGGTCTGTATAGAAAGAGTTTCCAAACGAGGCCGTTATCCCAAGACTTAAACGGCCTCGTTTCGGTCTGTATAGAAAGAGTTTCCAAACGAGGCCGTTATCCCACGACTTAACGGCCTCGTTTTGGTCTGTATAGAAAGAGTTTCCAAACGAGGCCGTTATCCCACGACTTAACGGCCTCGTTTTGGTCTGTATAGAAAGAGTTTCCAAACGAGGCCGTTATCCCACGACTTAACGGCCTCGTTTTGGTCTGTATAGAAAGAGTTTCCAAACGAGGCCGTTATCCCACGACTTAACGGCCTCGTTTTGGTCTGTATAGAAAGAGTTTCCAAACGAGGCCGTTATCCCACGACTTAACGGCCTCGTTTTGGTCTGTATAGAAAGAGTTTCCAAACGAGGCCGTTATCCCAAGACTTAACGGCCTCGTTTTGGTCTGTATAGAAAGAGTTTCCAAACGAGGCCGTTATCCCATGACTTAACGGCTTCGTTAGACAGTCATAAGTTTGCATGCACGGTTAAGGCGGTTTTTCGTTGTACATTTTTGTCTCCAACTAAGGAGGACAAAGAGGGTGTCAGAGTTAGAGTGTTGAGGATACAATTCATATTCATGGTAGCCACAAAAAGAGCAAGACTGGGTGCGATCGTCGGAAATTTTTAAAAGAACCCCCTAAAAGGTACCAGTCTCGTTTTGAGAGCGTGGCTACAATTTATTTTCACCGCTAAGAGGTACCAATTCTAGAAAACTAATTTTTTCCCGCTACGGTAGTAATTTTAGATTTTAACATCCCTAAGCGGTTCCAAATCACGAATTTTAAACCCCTTAAAGGCACGACGATCACCCCCGCCACTTTCATATCGAAGGCCCCCCCCCCCCCCCCCCCGGGCCCTAGATGCCTTGCGTGCGCGTATTTTACTTTTATTTTTAATAGGCATAATTCTGGGCATTTTGTACAAGTGTTTCTCGCTCAAACTCTCACTTCTTGGCTGTTTCTTGGTTCTTTATTAATAACAGATCGAGTAGCCTGGGCCCGGCTCCTGCCTGCGCGCGCGTAACAGGCGCTGGAGTAAATGAAGCGCGAGTTGGAGGGGCGAGCGTGAGAAGAAGAAAACGCCCGATGCGAGACGAGCCGTGGCTGTTTAATTAAAACACTACTCTACATTATTAGGCTGAAAATATACGCCGCTCGCTTTCTAGAAATTTTAAGCGAACGGCGATGCCGCGAGAACGAGCCGGCAAACAAATTTTAAATTCATAAAGTAACTTGGTACGACAAATTCAATTGGCAATTGGCCACCAAATAACTTGAAAATTATACAGCAAGCTGTCATCCGTCCTTTGACTTAGAGAGAACAAACTTTAAAATTATGCATAGGCCTCATTATACATTTTTAAAGCTACACAAACTTTAAACAAACATCAAAAGCTCTTCTTCAGCCGTTAGGAAATCGAATCTATTTTTCAATTTACTGTATTTGTTCCGCCAAAGTTAGAAAAAAAAAGAAAGAATTTTTGGAACACCAACAGACACTTGATACCCACGCAAGTGCTCTTGCGTGGGTATCAAGTGTCGTCCGTGTCCATATACTAATTTTTAACTCCAAATTTTAATTTTCAAACTTAATTAAATATTCAATATTTCTTATCAGTCCCTAAATTTTACAACTCCTTTGAGAAAAATTACAAAACACCCCATAACATCGATTTATGAGATGAGCATAGAATTTTTGGATTGCTTGAAACGTGTGAAAAAATTGCATTTAGGTTAAGTCCCGCCTTAAATCGAACACGTAACACAATATGATAGTGTTGATCCGCGGAGACGCACTATCAGGCGACAGTGCCCGTCGGGCAAAAAAAACCCAATCAATATTGCCCGCATGAGCGAAAAACATCCATTTCGTGCAGTTTTGAGCTAACAGTGGAGTCATGGGATAACGGCCTCGTTTGGAAACCCTTTCTATACAGACTGAAACGAGGCCGTTAAGTCATGGGATAACGGCCTCGTTTGGAAACTCTTCATATTCAGACCAAAACGAGGCCGTTAAGTCATGGGATAACGGCCTCGTTTGGAAACTCTTTCTATACAGACTGAAACGAGGCCGTTAAGTCGTGGGATAACGGCCTCGTTTGGAAACTCTTCATATTCAGACCAAAACGAGGCCGTTAAGTCATGGGATAACGGCCTCGTTTGGAAACCCTTTCTATACAGACTGAAACGAGGCCGTTAAGTCATGGGATAACGGCCTCGTTTGGAAACTCTTTCTATACAGACCAAAACGAGGCCGTTAAGTCATGGGATAACGGCCTTGTTTGGAAACTCTTTCTATACAGACTGAAACGAGGCCGTTAAGTCGTGGGATAACGGCCTCGTTTGGAAACTCTTCATATTCAGACCAAAACGAGGCCGTTAAGTCATGGGATAACGGCCTCGTTTGGAAACTCTTCATTTACCGAAGGAAACGAGGCCGTTAAGTCATGGGATAACGGCCTCGTTTGGTTCTGTATATATAGAGAGATTATAATCACCGACGAAGACAACGGCCTCAAAATGTATATGGCTGATATATATAGACCAAAATAATGGCTTATTTCGTCATTATCAAACTGTCCTAGCAGCAAGGGGAATTACATAGTAAACACTTGAATATTTCACGACAGCTATGTCATTATATATAAGTCAGTTGTTTTTTAGGATGTATAAAATTACCTTAAAATCAAACGATCCTCAAAATAATAGTTTAGTAGGTTTACAACTCCAAAGAGGTGATAATAAACATAACAGGAGTTTGGGGTAGATTGACACGGATTACAGACGACAAAACTCCCACAATTTGTAATTAGACTAATTACTTACTAGGTTTCATTTTTCAAGATGTGCTTCCTGTGACGTATTGCGTCTTAAAAAGACGTTTAATTTCTCGGTAAAATGTTATAAATGAGTTCTTAGCGATTTTTGTTCCCTAGTTAGAACTAATCGCATTCATCTCGGTTTGTACAATAATAACTGCAGGGTATTCCAACCTTTCCACGTTACATGTCAGTGGCCAAATTAGCGTTTTTTAGTGTGTGCTTAGCTTTTAGGACTCAAATTTATTAAGTGATCCGGCGTTTTCGGCGAAAAGCAACAGTTAGTTATTCCGTGTGTAAAGACCATGTTGTGTATTTGAGGATGTAAGGTGGAAAGTGTACAAAAATGGTGTTTTCATGTCAACAGATAGGGTGCAACAACAACAACAACAACAACAACAGAGATCTAGAGAAAGAACCACACTATTCACATGAAAACTATAGTATTATACAGCGTGTTGCAAATCAGTTTTCTGCTTATCTGATGGAATTTTTCATAATAAATGTTTGCAAGAAGGGTTGAATTAAATATTAACAAACACCCTTGCTTACTGATAGTCTATTTCACTGAAACACAAGTGTTTGCAATTTTTACGCAGCTTCCCGTTTACGTTAGTGATGCGCGCTCTGTTTGTTTTGTGTTTGATTGTTACGTTAGTGATGCGCGCTCTGTCTGTTTTGTGTTTGACTGCTACGTTAGTGATGCGCGCTTTGTTTGTTTTGTGTTTGATTGTTACGTTAGTGATGCGCGCTCTGTCTGTTTTGTGTTTGATTGTTACGTTAGTGATGCGCGCTCTGTTTGTTTTGTGTTTGATTGTTACGTTAGTGATGCGCGCTCTGTCTGTTTTTGTGTTTGATTGTTACGTTAGTGATGCGCACTCTGTTTGTTTTGTGTTTGATTGTTACGTTAGTGATGGCGCGCACTGTTTGTTTTGTGTTTGATTGTTACGTTAGTGATGCGCGCTCTGTTTGTTTTGTGTTTGATTGCTACGTTAGTGATGGGCGCTCTGTTTGTTTGTGTTTGATTGTTATGTTAGTGATGCGCGCTCTGTTTGTTTGCGCTTGATTGTTACGTTAGTGATGTGCGCTCTGTTTGTTTTGTGTTTGATTGTTAAGTTAGTGATGCGCGCTCTGTCTGTTTTGTATTTGATTGTTCCGTTAGTGATGCCCGCTCTGTCTGTTTTGTGTTTGATTGTTACGTTAGTGATGCGCGCTCTGTCTGTTTTGTGTTTGATTGTTACGTTAGTGATGCCCGCTCTGTCTGTTTTGTGTTTGGTTGTTACGTTAGTGATGCGCGCTCTGTCTGTTTTGCGTTTGATTGTTATATTAGTGATGCCCGCTCTGTCTGTTTTTGTGTTTGGTTGTTCCGTTAGTGATGCGCGCTCTGTCTGTTTTGTGTTTGGTTGTTACGTTAGTGATGCCCGCTTTGTCTGTTTTGTGTTTGGTTGTTACGTTAGTGATGCCCGCTCTGTCTGTTTTGTGTTTGGTTGTTACGTTAGTGATGCGCGCTCTGTCTGTTTTGTATTTGATTGTTCCGTTAGTGATGCCCGCTCTGTCTGTTTTGTGTTTGGTTGTTACGTTAGTGATGCCCGCTCTGTCTGTTTTGTGTTTGATTGTTCCGTTAGTGATGCGCGCTCTGTCTGTTTTGTGTTTGATTGTTACGTTAGTGATGCCCGCTCTGTCTGTTTTGTGTTTGGTTGTTACGTTAGTGATGCCCGCTCTGTCTGTTTTGCGTTTGATTGTTACGTTAGTGATGCACGCTTTCTCTGTTTTGTGTTTGATTGTTCCGTTAGTGATGCGCGCTCTGTCTGTTTTGTGTTTGATTGTTACGTTAGTGATGCCCGCTCTGTCTGTTTTGTGTTTGTTTGATTGTTACGTTAGTGATGCGCGCTCTCTCTGTTTTGTATTTGATTGTTACGTTAGTGATGCGCGCTCTGTCTGTTTTGTGTTTGATTGTTATATTAGTGATGCGCGCTCTCTCTGTTTTGTATTTGATTGTTACGTTAGTGATGCCCGCTCTGTCTGTTTTGTGTTTGGTTGTTACGTTAGTGATGCCCGCTCTGTCTGTTTTGCGTTTGATTGTTACGTTAGTGATGCACGCTTTCTCTGTTTTGTGTTTGATTGTTCCGTTAGTGATGCGCGCTCTGTCTGTTTTGTGTTTGATTGTTACGTTAGTGATGCCCGCTCTGTCTGTTTTGTGTTTGGTTGTTACGTTAGTGATGCGCGCTCTGTCTGTTTTGCGTTTGATTGTTATATTAGTGATGCGCGCTCTCTCTGTTTTGTATTTGATTGTTACGTTAGTGATGCGCGCTCTGTCTGTTTTGTGTTTGATTGTTACGTTAGTGATGCGCGCTCTGTCTGTTTTGTGTTTGATTGTTCCGTTAGTGATGCGCGCTCTGTCTGTTTTGTGTTTGATTGTTACGTTAGTGATGCCCGCTCTGTCTGTTTTGTGTTTGATTGTTACGTTAGTGATGCGCGCTCTGTCTGAAAGTCTTATTGAAAGTCTGGAAACTGTCTCCAGTGTTTTGCTAAAAGAAGCGGAACAAATAGAGGTAAAGGACGTTTTATCCGTTCTCGAGAGGTGATAACAGACTTCTTTTCATTCCCGAAGCCATACCCGCACATTCGCAAACTTGAAACGACTAAAACAGTTTCAAGCAGACTCGGTACGCTTTCGAAAATGTTACAGTGGTTTGGATTGTTGCAATATTTATATAGGGACCTTAATAAGCAACGGCGACGGCAACGAGAACGTCATAAAACAATAGGTTTAATTAGCAGTACAATGGCTCTGCACTTGCTTTTTCGTAGCGTTCATTAATTGCTACTAAGTAAGTAGTAGATTTATTTAACCACATATCACAAATTGAGCACGGGAGCTCGTTTAAATGTAAATGTGCATTACAAGTAAGTATTAAAAATAGGAACTATGTATTTATATATATTAAAAATAGATGAAATTAAGTATTAGGAACTGTATAAGAAGATGACAATAAGTAAATATAGAAAGATAAATAGAAAACTGTACAATATTACGAATTACAAATATGGCAATTACAATCAGTAGTAAGCGAGATGGTTACATATTGGTACATTTCCTACTCGTCCTTTGCAAAACAACAACATCGAATGACCAAATTCACCGTATTATAGAGAGAACTGTGTACTGACGTCTAAGGGTCTAACTAAAATACTTCAAAATGAAATTGACACCGATGAAAAAGCGAAGGTTGCCCTATGCATACGCCGAAAATTACGCTTTTAGCTGCTTTAGATCGCAGGCAATTAACGCCTGTCTTTTCGCGCCCAAACTAAAAGAGCATTGGGTTTCGACTGAAGCAGCTCGACTTAATTGAAATAAAATCGTTGTTGATTTTACATATTGAACCCGTGCTTTATTGCATACAGCTTTAAAACGACATGTTCATTCTACAAAAACTAAGTGGAAATCCCGTACCGTTCTCTTGTAGCAATCCCTTTTCTGCATCAGCTATTGAACTTCATTTGCCGACATGTTTTGAACTCGAGCGCTCTCGACCCAGTCGCGCTCCGCATCAAGACCGAAGTGCGCGTTTCACCGCCCATTCTTTCCTACACTCTGGTTGTCACGTTAGCGATGCGCTCTGACAACTGCCATCTATCGATAATATACTCACCACAGGATATTGCAATTTTTGACAATCTGATTGGTTCCATATTCAAGGCATACGAGGTAATGTACCATTACTACCTTATTTGGGAAGCCCGCTAATAGCCCTTTTCACGGTTGATTTTTCTCATTTGCATTACAATGTTATCCAACGTGGATGCGAGGCAATTGTCGGGCTAAAACTACAAAATAGCCCGAAATTGCCTCACAATACATGCTAGATTTCATTGTAATGCAAATGAGCAGAGTTAACCGTGAAAAGGGCTATTACGAGTTTGGGGCACGTGCACACATGCAATGTTTTTCAAAATAATAAAAATCCCATTTTCCCTCTGTTTGTTCCTTCGTTCTTTCCCCGGGTATATTATAAAACAATGACTCCACTCAATCTCGTCTTACGTGAACTCATGGCCAACTCTCGTTGGCTATGAGTTATTAAATGTACCACTCGATTTCGCAGGATAATTGTTAATTGGACGGCCCCTGTGTAGCCAATCAGATTGCGTGTTTACCTGATAGTCGGTTAATGGGTTATGCTTTTTTTTTATAAATCTTGTAAGGGCATTGTAGGTGTTTAAAAAAGCAAATAAAAAGCAAGACAATGGTGGCCTAGTAGTGAAATTTCGAGACAAATGTATGAGACAAAATATAACGCCGGGGGTATAAACCGTGACATCAGCTCAGTTAAGTGACCCAAACAATGTCATAATCAACAGTTCCCAGAAAAGGTATTTCTTGGAAATACAATCGACGTCCAAAACATATGATTTATTCATTATCTGAAAGTAAGCATTTACAACGCACGGTATTTTGAGGAGAACTAAATCATGTATAGTAGTGTTAGACTCTAATGTTTAAATAGAAACCTTGAGCTACCTTTGACACTTAAATAAAAGTTGTTTATTTAATAGTAATCTTACGACTCTAAAACTTTGTAGCTAGCAGCAAAACCAATCGTCCGGTGATAAATAATTTATATAACCAAAATTAAAAATAAACCAATCGGTAATTCCTCAGCAGAAAAGATTTTTCCGGGAAAACGTCCCACCTGGTTTCGTCCATTCAAACTGAAATGAAGTTTGTTTGACGTCCGTGCGTTGCCTTGACGCCAGGCGTATACAAGTTATTGATTGGTTGATTCAGAGGGATCAAGCTCGGTATATGACCCATCGAGATATTGGATTTGAAGACTTTGTGAAACTTTTCGAAACTATAATCATCTAGTCTTTTTTTGCCTTAACTCATATGATCCGTTGATCTAATTTCGTGCAAGCAACATGTCCGGGATATCAGGAAAGCAGCGTCTAATGCTCTTAAACGAGAAATGTGACACTTTCGAGGTGGAGTTCGACTACTACAATGATCGAGCTCATTTTATCATTTTGCCTCGTGATAAGTCTATAAGAAATTATTTCTTCCTAGAGCAAGAAGCAAGGCTTAAAGTAGTCAAGGTAGCAAAGGCGATGGTCTCTCGCTATAATCTTCAAAAGTCGGCTATTTTGTCTCTCCATTTTGGCTCCTGGATAAGCACACATCAAATTTTTCATGCTCACATCTGTGTAGACGTGGAAGATTATCTCAGGATTCTTTACGAGAAGAAGGACGAAATTCCGGCGAGTAAAGATCCCACCGGTTATGCAGAAGAAGTTCGAAAAGATGCCCCAACATGTTTACGAGAAAGATCTTAAAGCTCTCGAAGACTATCGTGAAAGTGTGAGAGGTAGGGCAGCAGTTGGTGCCTCAGCTATCCGCCAAACTCAGTTGTCGTTCACCGCCGGCGCTATCACTGGCGCTATTCTCTACCATCCGTCAGAACCAAGGATTGGATTTGCGGTGACGAAATTCTGAGGAACCAAGCAGTGACGAGTTACTCCTGTCATATCTTGTAGCCATGATCGAGTTTGCAGTGGAAAACCAGCTCACAGTCATAGACAAAGGCGCGAAAGATGGTTGCCATGTTTGTTTGTTTGTTGACGAAAAAGCTCATGGTGGACCCACATGGTTAGTTTCAATTTTTGTAATTAAGCTAAAAAGTTAAATGTCTTTAATATAGACTTGTTACAATATCCTAGTAGTTTAGTCCAGCTGACTGACTGAATTCCGAATTATTTCTGAGTAAAGCAATCTGTTCAGATTTTTCTTGACGAGAGAGGCCTGCTGACCACCGGGATTTTTTAAAAGTTGCACGCTAGACTGGGAAATCGCAAGCCGTACATCATGTATATATATTTTGTTTCATTTTCATGAGTCGCAGTTCAGTTAGCTTCGCTTGTCGCCGCTGGTGGTATATATAACAAGCTCCTTGTGCCGGCATTAGACGTGTTAATAATAGACCTTTCTCCAAAATGGCCGCCGCGCAAATTCAAAATGATTAAAATTAAACTAAGCGGAAAATCAATACCAGCACCTGAAATACCTCCTCTTGTTTGGTTTGGAAAATTTAGAGACGTTTGTATGACTGGGGATTGGCGTATACCCCCAGTCGTACAAACGCCCCTAAATTTTCCAGTTTTCAACTTCCGTTTTCTCGACTCAGGTAGAACCTGAACCTAACCCAACGAAACTTCGCCGGTACGATTACCAAACAAGAGGTGGTCTTTCAGGTGCTGGTATTGATTTCCCACTCAGCTTAATATGAATTTGTGGCGGGCGGCCATTTTGGAGAAAAATCTATTGAAATAGTGTTTTCAGATTCAAAAGAATTATATAAAAGAAAAGATGCACAGAAAAGTATTTATAGCACAAAATAAAACGCTGCGAAGGAGACAGTTCAATTCTGAATCTTGGTATTCATTCCATTTGCAGGTTATCAGTCCCTTGTGGGGTACATCGAGGTTAATGTACTCAGGTTCTACAGGGATCTCTGCCCACCTGAAAAGCAAGAGGACTGGTTCAAACAGTTTAGCAGCAAGGGGAATTACCCCGAGGGGGGTACTCCCCAAAAAATTGGGCGGGGGTGTGCCGTTGGGCTATAAAAACCCTTACCCTGTACCAGAGCACAAAACGCTAATTTTGCGACCCTGTTTCCAGACTAAATGTTGAAAAAAGATACCCTGTTCCAGAGGATTTTTAACCTGGCGACGACTACCGCTGACCGAGGAGACCGTTTGACTCTGGGTACGAGATTGATTTTAAAGGTGGAAAGTGTACAAAAAGGGTGTTTTCATGTGAACAGATAGGGTGCAACAACAACAACAACAACAGGAGATCTAGAGAAAGAACCACTGACTGTTCACATAAAAACTAGTTAACAATTAGATTATGAGCTCGAGATTTCTATGATGTGATAGTTGATGAGGCCTACGGCCTCATCAAACTATCACATCATAGAAATCTCGAGCTCATAATCTAATTGTTTTAGTAAAAATCATAATAATTGTCTAGTATTAACTCTAAATCTTCTTCCGAAACTTCGAAGAAACGAAAATAAACCGCAATTTTGTAGACAACCTCCAGCTACTGCACACTAATGGCTGATAGTGTGCAGTAGCTCAGCCAATCAGATTGTCTCATTTGCATTAGTGTACAGTAGATTTTTACTAATGGCTGATAGTGTAGAGTAGCTCAGCCAATCAGATTGTCTCATTTGCATTAGTGTACAGTAGAGTTTTACTAATACTATATAGCGTGCTGCAAATCAGTTTTCTGCTTATCTGATGGAATTTTTCATAATAAATGTTTGCAAGAAGGGTTGAATTAAATACTAACAAACACTCTTGCTTACTGATAGCCTATTTCACTGAAACACAAGTGTTCGCAATGTTTACGTAGCTTCCCGTTACCAGACTTAAGACACAGTTTAAAAGTGAGAAGAATCAACACAACTTGGGAGTTGTGACGATTGTTGTGCTATTTGGTGTAAGGGCTGCAGATTTTACTAATATTCGAATATAAAATGTATTCACTTATAACTTAAACACAAGTTGTTGGGAAGCCTAGTTTAGAATGTAAACCGAATAACAGAAAAAAATTAAATAAAGTTAAGCCCGGCCGGGCCAAACGAGGATGTGAGTTGTTGAGAGTTGGCTCTCATGAGAGTTTTCTTCAACTCTCATCGACTATCATAACCTCGGGTCAAACGATAGAAAACTCTCGATGATTTTAAGAAAAAAAAGATGAGCAGTTTCAAATTCGATGAGAGTCGCTAGGACTGTGCATGAGCGTTTCAGGCCAACGAGAGCGAGTGTTATTTAAAAACTCTTAAAACAACTTTCATCCTTCTTCGCTCTTCCCATCTTCCCTTGCACCGAAAACTCCCCTGTAGAAAAAAAGCGGCGCCTGACCTGGGTACGAGGCAGGCTACCAGGAGATTCCCCCCACCGTCCGCTATGTTAGACAATGGTAAGGTAAACCGTTGACTCTGTCATCTGACTCGATCCATGTCGCTCGAAACGCATTTTTTTTCAATCTAGAAATTTCTGTTGGCGATCAAAAATTCGAAAATGAAGATTACTCGTAAACACATCCAAAAAGGAATAGTCCTTTTTGAGGTTTTGCGAGGATTTTATGATAATTTCCTAACGACTTTTGTCCCCGATGGCTAGTGAAACAGATACTAGCTAAGTGAGTAGCTAGTTTGAATAATACAAACTTCCAGAAATCCTGCAATTAATTCCATTTATAATATTCTACTGTAAATATCGACAAATGTGACCTTAGAGACAAATGAATGAAATGAGACAAAATATAACGCCGGGGGGTCTAAACCGCGAGGTCTATTCTATTTCAGCTGTTAAGTGACCTGAATAATATCATCATTGATAATTCACAGAAAAGATATTTCTTGGAAATACGATCGACGCCCAAAACATATCATTTATTCATTGCCTGAAAGTAAGCATTAAACAACGCACCGTTTTTTTAGGACAACTAAATAGTGTATACATGTAGTAGTAGACTTTAACGGTTTTTAGCATAAACCAGTGGCTGACTATTGGCAAACTCACTTCTCCCCTCGCCAACTATCAGCCAATATAGAAACCTTGAGCTACTAGTCTAATTGTTAAATAGTATATTATCTCTAAAACTTTGTAGTAAGCAGGAAAACCGATCGTCGGTGATAAATCATTTATATAACCAAAATTAAAAATAAAACAAATCGGTAATTCCCATGCAGAAAAGATTTTTCCGGGAAAACTTCCCACCTCGTTTCGTCCATTCAAACTAAATGAAACTTGTTTGACGTCCGTGCGTTGCCTTGACGCCTGACGTATACAAGTTATTGATTGGTTGATTCAGAGGGATCAAGCTCGGTATATGACCCATCGAGATATTTGATTTGAAGACTTTGTGAAACTTTTCGAAACTATAATCATCTAGTCTTTTTTTCCTGTTAACTCATATGATCCATTGATCTAATTTCGTGCAAGCAACATGTCCGGGATATCAGGAAAGCAGCGCGGTCTAATGCTCTTAAACGAGAAATGTGACACTTTCGAGGTGGAGTTCGACTACTACAATCATCGAGCTCATTTTATCATTTTACCTCGTGACAAGTCTATAAGAAATTATTTCTCCCTAAAGCAAGAAGCAAGGCTTAAAGTAGTCAAGGTAGCAAAGGCGATGATCTCTTGCAACAATCTTCAAAAGTCGGCTATTTTGTCCTCTCCATTTTGGCTCCTGGATAAGCACACATCAAATTTTTCATGCTCACATCTGTGTAGACGTGGAAGATTATCTCAGGATTCTTTACGAGAAGAAGGACGAAATTCCCAAATATATTCCGGCGAGTAAAGATCCCACCGGTTATGCAGAAAAAGTTCGAAAAGATGCCCCAACATATTACGAGAAAGACCTTAAAGCTCTCATCGACTATCGTGAAAGTGTGAGGGGTAGGGCAGCAGTTGGTGCCTCAGCTATCCGCCAAACTCAGTCGTCGTTCACCGCCGGCGCTATCACTGGTGCTATTCTCTACCATCCGTCAGAACCAAAGATTGAATTTGCGGTGACGAATTCTGAGGAACCAAGCAGTGACGAGTTACTCCTGTCATACCTTGAAGCCATGATCAAGTTTGCAAAGGAAAAGAATCTCACAGACACAGACAAAGGCGCGAAAGATGGCTGCCACGTGTGTTTGTTTCTTGACGAAAAAGCTCATGGTGACCCACATGGTTAGTCATGTCAATTTTTGTAATTACACGTAAGCTAAAAAATTAAATTTCTTTAATATGCACTTGTTACAATGTCTTAGCTTAGTTCAACTGACTGACTGAATGACTGAATTCTTTCTGAGCAGATTTTTCTTGAGGAGAGAGGGCGGCTGTCTACCGGCCGGGATTTTTTAAACGGAATGTATGTCACTCGATCACTCCATTGCACGCCAAGATGTTATCAATTGCACGTTAGTACAGTAGCGAAGTTGCAAGGTTAAGCTTCTTTATTTTGTTTCACTTTCATGAGTCGCGGTATTCGCTTCGCTTGTCGCCGCTGATGGTACAACAAGCTCCTTTTGCCGGCATGAGACGTGTTAATAATTGAAATAGTGTTTTCAGATTCAAAAGATTGTAGTAAAGAAAAGATGCATAGAAAAGTATTTATAGCACAAACGAAAACGCTGCGAAGGAGACAGTTTAATTCTGAATCTTGGTATTCATTCCATTTGCAGGTTATCAGTCTATTGTGGGGTACATCGAGGTTAATGTACTCAAGTTCTACAGGGATCTCTGCCCACCTGAAAAGCAAGAAGACTGGTTCAAACAGTTTAGCAGCAAGGGGAATTACATAGTAAACACTTGAATATTTCACGACAGCTATGTCACGATATAAGTTTTTTTTTTAGTTTAGTAAGGTTTAACAACACCAAAGAGGTGATAATAAACATAACAGGAACAAGGATGGTTAAGTTTGGGGTAGATTGACACGGATTACGGTCGACAAAACTCCCACAATTTGTAATTAGACTAATTACTTAATAGCGTTTAATTTCTCGGTAAAATGTTGTAAACCGGAATTCTTAGCGATTTTTGTTCCTTAGTTAGAACTAATCGCATTTAGCTCGGTTTGTACAATAATAACTGTAGGGTATTTCAACCTTTCTACGTTACATGTTAGTGGCCAAATTAGCGTTTTTTAGCGCGAGTGGTTAGCTTTTAGGACTCAAATTTAGTAAGTGATTCGGCGTTTTCGGCGAAAAGCAACAGTTAGTAATTCCGTGTGTAAAGACCATGTTGTGTATTTGAGGATGTAAAGGTGGAAAGTGTACATAAATGGTGTTTTCATGTTAACAGATAGGGTGCAACAACAACAACAACAACAACAACAGAAAGAACCACACTGTTCACATGAAAACTAGTATTATACAGCGTGTTGCAAATCAGTTTTCTGCTTATCTGATGGAATTTTTCATAATAAATGTTTGCAAGAAGGGTTGAATTAAATATTAACAAACACAGTTGCTTACTGATAGCCTATTTCACTGAAACACAAGTGTTTGCAATTTTCACGTAGTTACCAGACTTAAGACACAGTTTAAAAGTGAGCAGAATCAACACAACTTGGGAGTTGTGACGATTGCTGTGCTATTGTTGTAAGGGCTGCAGATTTTACTAATATTCGAACAGAAATTTATTTACTTATAACTTAAACACAAGTTGTTGGGAAGTCTAGTTTAGAATGTAAACCGAATAAGAGAAAAAAATTTAATAAAGTTAAGGCCGGGCCAAACGAGGATGAGAGTCGCTGAGAATTGGCTCTCATGAGAGTTTTCTTCAACTCTCGTCGACTATCATAACCTCGGGTCAAACGAGAGAAAACTCTCGATGATTTTAAGAACAAAAACGATGAGCAGTTTCAAATTCGATGAGAGTCGCTAGGACTGTGCATGAGCATTTCAGGCCAAACGAGAGCGAGAGTTATTTAAAAACTCTTAAAACAACTTTCATCCTTCTTCGCTCTTCCCATCTTCCCTTGCACCGAAAACTCCCCTGTAGAAAAAAAGCGGCGCCTGACCTGGGTACGAGGCAGGCTACCAGGAGATTCCCCCCACCGTCCGCTATGTTAGACAATGGAAAGGTAAACCGTTGACTCTGTCATCTGACTCGATCCATGTCGCTCGAAACGCTTTTTTTTCAATCTAGAAATTTCTGTTGGCGATCAAAAATTCGAAAATGAAAATTAGTCGTAAACTCGTAAATGAATAGTCCTTTTTGCGGTTTTGCGAGGATTTTATGATAATTTCCTAACGACTTTTGTCCCCGATGGCTAGTGAAACAGATACTAGCTATAAGTGAGTAGCTAGTTTGAATAATACAAACTTCCAGAAATCATGCAATTAATTCCATTTATAATATTCTACTGTAAATATCGACAAATGTGACCTTAGAGACAAATGAATGAAATGAGACAAAATATAACGCCGGGGGGTCTAAACCGCGAGGTCTATTCTATTTCAGCTGTTAAGTGACTTGAACAGAAAAGGTCTTTCTTGGAAATACGAACGACGCTCAAAACATATCATTTATTCATTATCTGAAACTAAGGGCCTCCACAGACTAGGCCAATAATTATTGTTATCGATAACTATTTAGTTGTCGATGATAAAAAGTTGTCGATAACAAAAAAGCCAGTGTGCGAAGCTAGTTATCGATAACTAAGGCTCTTAGTTATCGATAACCGAGCTTCACACACTGGCTTTTTTGTTATCGACAACTTTTTATCATCGACAACTAAATAGTTGTCGACAACTCTCTCTCTAGTCTGTGGAGGCCCTCAGCATTTACAACGCGCCGTATTTTGGAAACAACTAAATGATGTATATTTGTGTTAGAGCTAACGCTTTTTTAGCATAACCCAGTACAGTGGAACCCCGATGTAACGAGCCCCTTTATAAAGAAGTCCTCGCTATAACGAACAATATTTTTCAACCCGCCCGGCAAAAGTAACAGTAAAATGTATCGAACAGAACCCCGATATAACGAACCCCAGTTACACTTCGTTATGTCGGGTACAACTGACTATTGGCAAATTCGCTTCTCCCCGGCTCGCCAACTCTCAGCCGATAGAAACCTTGAGCTACCATGCAGTCTAATTGTTAAACATGAGTAATTGTATGACGACTCTGAAACTTTGTAGTAAGCAGTAAAAACCAATCCTACGGCGACAGATCCATTCAGCAGCCAAAAGTACTTATAAACAAGTCGGTAATTCCCAGAAATTATTTTTTCCGGGAAAATGTTCCACCTAGTTCCACTTGTACAGAGAAATTTAAAAATTATTGACGCCTGACGTATACAAGTCATTGATTGGTGCGATTCAGAGGGTATTGACTCATCGAGATATTTGTGTGAAATATTTCGAAATTATAACGATCTACTTCCCAGAAAAGGTATCGACGCCCAAAACATATGATTTATTCATCATTTACAACGCAACGTATTTTGAGGACAACTAAATAATGTATAGTAGTGTTAGACTCTAACGCTTTTTAGCATAACCCAGTGGCTGACTATTGGCAAACTCGCTTCTCCCTCGCCACCTATATTAGTTTGAGCTCGCAGTCTCATTTGTTAAATAGTAATATTACGACTCTAAAACTTTCTAGAGAATGAAGGATACTCCGAGTATGTTCATTGTGTTGTGTTATTTACACACTATTTTTAAATAAAAGACCTACTTTGTATGCATATTCTTAGTCTGATGATGGTATAGTTCATACCGAAATATAACTTTTTTCCAACTTAGTTCTCTCATTTGTTGTCCAAATATTTTGACACAATGAACATACTCGGAGTATCCTTCATTCTCTATGTACTGAAACTATCAGGCAGGTACTGGGTTTTAGAACTTTCTTGTAAGCAGCAAAACCAATCGTCCGGTGATAAATCATTAATTAGCTAAAAGGAACTATTAAAAAAAGTCGGTCATTCCGGGAAAACGTTCCACCTGGTTTCGTCCATTCAAACTGAAATGAAGTTTGTTTGACGTCCGTGCGTTGCCTTGACGCCTGACGTATACAAGTTATTGATTGGTTGATTCAGAAGGATCCAGCTCGGTATATGACCCATCGAAATATTGGATTTGGAGAGTGTGTGAAATATTTCGAAACTATAATCATCTAGTCTTTTTGGCCTTATATAACTCATCTGATCTGTTGATCTAATTTCGGCAAGCAACATGTCCGGGATATCAAAAAATCCGGGTCCTTCCTCGGATAACGGTGAACAACAACCTGGAGAAGGGGAACCATTTGATCTAATGCCCTTAAAAGAGAAATGCGACACTTTCAAGGTGGTGTTCGACTACTTCACTCCTCGCCCTCATTTTATCATTTTGCCTCGCGGCGATGAGTCTATAAGAAATTATTTCTACCTTAAGCAAGAAGCAAGGCCTAATGTAGTCAAGGTAGCAAAGGCGATGGTCACTCACTACAATCTTCAAAAGTCGGCTATTTTGTCTCTCCATTTTGGCTCCTGGATTAGCACACATAACATTTTTCATGCTCACATCTGTGTAGACGTGGACGACTATCTCGGGGTTTTTGAGGACAAAAAGGGAGAAATTACCAATTGGCCTCCAAAAGAGTACGTTAAAAAAACCACACCGGAAACTAGACAAAGATAATTATGCGGAACAAGTTCGAAAATATGATGCAACATCATATTTCAGGGACGAAGTTGAAGATATCAAGAAGTACCGTGAAGAAAATATCCCTCTGCCGCCGTTCACTATTATCTACCACCTATCTGAACCAAGGGTTGGATTTGCAGTCGAGAAGACGGGACGAGCAAATGACGAGTCACTCCTTGAAGCCATGATCAACTTTGCAAGCCCAAAGCAAGCTCACAGACAAAAGCGCGAAAGATCAAAATGATGGTTGCCATGTGTGTTTGGTTCTAGACGGAAAAGCGCATGGTTAGTTCAATTCTTGTCATTTTAAAAGCTAAAAAGTTGAATTGATGTCTTTAATATAGTCTGACTTGTTACAATGACCATTTAGTTTAGCTGCATGAATGACTTAATTCTTTCTGAGTAAAGCATTCTTTGCAAGTTTTTCTTGAGGAGGGAGAGCGGCTCACCACCGGGATTTTGTTAATGCGTGTCCGGCACTCGATTTGCCCGCCAAGATGTTATCACTTGCACGTTAGTACTACTGCGAACTCGCATATCTTTCGTTTTCATGAGTCGCTTTTTCGCTTCGTTTGTCGGCGCTGCTGGTGGTATAACAAACTCCTTGTGCATTAGACGAAATACTGAATAATAATTGCATGGAATAGCGTCAGTTCAGATTCAAAACTGAGATTATACGTAGAGAAAAACATAGAAAAGTATTTATAACATTGTAGTTCGTAAAATATACATTGAGAATGCAAGTGGCAAGTCTCTTTCCTCATACGCGCCTTTCCATCTCGCGCTCTTTATTAGCAGGGTAGAATGCCTCGAGATTCAACTCATATTACACGAAGAACTCTTTTAGCTATAGAGGGGCTGTGCTGTGGAACAACATCTGACTATTACACCGATAATTTCAAGCAGTTTTTTCTCTAGAGTGAAACAAGATAACTTTATATTATATGGAACTTGATTTCAATAGTTAATCGATACAAACGCAACCAAAGATCTGCTCATGTCGCTTTGTTGAGTCGGCAGGCTTCATCAATAGTCGATCCAAAACAGTAAATAGTGGTGACAACTTCAGGCATATCATTGGTGGAAAGATAAAATAAACATGGCCCAACGACTGAGCCTTGTGGGATACCACACGAAACATTTAGCTCTGTTGATTGTGTGGAGTTTACAACTGTAACCTGCATGTGTCCGGTGCGTCAGATAGTCTGTCAGCCAAGATAAGATGTTACCTTTTATTCCGAATCTGTGCTTCAGTCTATGTAAGAGAATTTCATGGAAAACACAGTCAAAATCCACAAAAGCAACAGCGACCACTAAATTTGGTCATGTAGCAGCTGTCGTAAAGTCCAACACTATTGGTAGAACGAACAATAGGACATTGAATAAAAACAATGTCAATAGCCCTAACAACAATAGAGCTGCTACACACAGAGGGCCAATGAAATTAGAAGCTTCCGACAGCTGCTTCACTTCAGCTAAATTTTGTCAATGGCTTGCCTCCAGCTTTCAGTAAGATGTCAGTAGTGGGTTGAGTGGCCCTTACGGTACGCCCATTGCTTGTCGGTGAGAAGTCCGTTTCCCATAACATGCTTTGGTGTCAGCCACACATGATTTCTAGGATTTTTACTTGGGAAACTAAGTAAGGAGATGGGTTGATAGTAATTACTCCAGTCAGTTGGGTCGTCCTTTTTAAATACCGAGCACAAGTGGGCTTTCTTCCAATGGTTGAAATTTCACCTTCATTTAACACTAAATGAAAAACAGGTTGGTGAGCGGCGAGATGTACAGCTCAATTCTGAATCTTGGTACTTATTCCATTTGCAGGCTTTGATCTGGAGGAATCTCAGACCCTTGACGGGTACATACAGGTTACTGGACTGAAGTTCTACAGGGATCTCTGCCCAGCTGAGAAGAGAGAGGAGTGGTTCAAACAGTTTAGCAGCAAGGAGGATTACAAAGTATACACTTGAATATTTCACGACAGGTTTTTAAAGGGGCACTATCACGGGGATTTTGCTGATTTTTGGTCAAAACGGCACTAAAATTATGACTTGGTACCTTCGCTCATACACGAAACGCCTAGAACATCAAGAGGAAGATTTTAAGTGAATTGCTGAAGGTAGAGCTACCGTAATTAGTTCAGTTTAGCGATTTTCCCAGAAACAATGGCAGAGTTTGAAAGGTCTGCCCGATTTTTCAATTGAGATCAAAGCTCCTGCATGGGTAACTCATGACAGCACTCCTTTTATAGCTTCAGTACACTAGGATAGCCGTAATTTTTAACAAACTGGACCATTATTTTAGGTTTCCATTGACGTAAATATGTTTTTGGCTTTTGACTTTTTGATGTGATGTTCATGATAGTGCCCCTTTACGGAGCTATTTTTACGATTTTTACCCTAAAATAATAGTTTAGTATGGTTGAACAACACCAAACAAGGATGGGTTAGGTTGGGGAAGATTGACACGGATGATGGACGACAAAACACACACCACTAAACGCCGGTCGCATTTAGCTAGTTCAAATTTAGCTTTAGCCGTTATAAGGGTTTGTGTGGATTGCAGTAAATGGACTTACCAATGAACTGTAGCCTACTAGGTATGGATATTATTTCTCAGTCCAGCCATTTTGGGATCCACCTTAACGCGGGCTCACAAAACGGCTGGAGATCGAGTCTATGGATATTGTTAATGTTAAACTTTACATCGTAGGGTTAAATACTCGAATATAAATTTATTGACTTAACCGCAAGTTGCGAGGGAGAATAATTTAGGAGGTAACTTCCGTTACCCAAATAATAGAAAAAAATAGATTTAATAAATTTAAGTCCGGACGAAACGAGGATGAAATGGCTCAGCATCAGAGAGTTTTCTTCAACTCTCATCGACTATCATCACCTTGGTCCAAACGAGAGAAATCTCTCGATGACTCTTGAGAAAACAATTTGAGCAGGTTCAAATTCGACGAGAGGGCACAAGAGGCTATGACGAGTGCACGAGAGTTCAGATCAAACAAGAGCAAGAGTTTGAGTCTCAACAACTCTCCTCCTTGTTTGGCCCGGGCTTTAGATAGTTGAGTGTAATTAAAAGAGGGCAAGTGTTAACAGCAATATGCTTTATTTGTGGTCTTACAGTGTAAACAAACTTTGGAAATAATTGAATGTTAGAGAGCAACTGTATTAGTGATCAACTTCCTTACAGTGTAACTTTTTTTATATTGTATGTGTAAAATATCAAATGGTCCAGTTATATCTTAGCAATTTTAGTTTTAAATTAGAAGGCTTTTAAATAGTGTCCCCAATTATTTGTATAGACTAAATAGCCTGACACTTAAATAAAGTTTTTCATTCATTTCATTTCGTTATCAAGAATTTATAAGCCCGAAAATGGTCTGACTTTCGAGACAAATGTATGAGAATAGTAAAATTGTTTTGAGACAAAACATAATGCCGAGGGTATAAAACCGTGACAAGGTCTACCTCAGCTGTTAAGTGACCCAAACAATGTCATAATCAACAGTTCCCAGAAAAGATCTTTCTTGGAAATACAATCGACGTCCAAAACACATCATTTATTCATTACCTGAAAGTAAACATTTACAACGCACCGTATTTTGAGGACGATGAAATAATTTATAGTAGTGTTGACTCTGGAACCCCGTTATAACGAACCACTTTATAACGAAGCCCCGGGCCCGCTATAACGAACAATATTCTTCAGCCCACCCGGCAAAAGTTACAGTATTAAAAACATATGGAACAGAGCCCCGATATAACGAGCCCCCGTTATAACGAACACATTTTCCCGGCCCCTTGGCACTTGTAGCGGACTATTGATTAGGAAACTCGCTTCTCTCCTCGCCAAATGTCAGTCGATAGAAACCTTGAGTTCCGAGTACCAGTCTAATTGTAGTAATAGTATTGTAATGTATATTGTAGTAATAGTATTGTAATGTATATTGTAGTAATAGTATTACGACTCTGACACTTTGTAGTAAGCAGCAAAACCAATCGTCCGGTGACAGATTAGCAACCAAAAGGACCTGTATAAACAAGTCAGTAATTCCCAGAGATGATTTTTTCCCGGGAAAACATTCCACTATGACCTGCATGGTTTCAGCCAACATGTTTGACGTCCGTGCGTTGCCTTGACGCTGACATATACAAATTGATTGGTTGATTCGTGGGGACCGAGCTCGATGATGACCGAGTAGACGGTGCAGTGAAATATTTCGAAACTATAATCACTAGTTCCCAGAAATGGTATTTCTTGGAAATACAATCGACGCCAAAAACATATGATTTATTCATTACCTGAAAGTAAGCATTTACAACGCAACGTACTTTGAGGAAAATAATGTATAGTAATGTTAGACTATAACGCTTTTTAACTTTCGTGCAAGCAACATGTCCGGGGTATCGTTAAAACAGGGTCTTTGCTCAGATGAACGTGAACAACTACGCGAAGATGGGGAACCATTTGATCTAATGCCCTCAAACGAGAAATGCGACACTTTCAAAGTCGAATTTATTCCACGACCTCATTTTATCATTTTGCCTCGCGATGAGTCTATAACTGATTATGACTCCCTAGATCCAGGAGCAAGACTTAAAGTAGTCAAGGGCAGCAAAAGCGATGGTCTCTCACTATAATCTTCAGAAGTCAGCTATTTTGTCTCTCCATTTTGGATCCTGGAGAAGCAAAAGACTAAAAAGTTTCATGCTCACATCTGTGTAGACGTGGACGATTATCTCAGGATTTTTGGCGAGAAAAAGGACGAAATTCCTCAAGATTATTGGGCGAGCACAAATCCCAACGGTTATGAGCACAAAGTTCGACAATATGCCCAACATATTACGAGAAAGACCTTAAAGCTCTCAAAGACTATCGTGTAAATGTGAGGGGGTCGAGTAGCCAGGGAGCAGGTGCCTCAGCTAGCCGCCCAACTCGGTCGTCGTTCACCGGAGCTATTAGGGACCTTAAGCAACCACGACGACGACGCCATGGAAAACGTCACTTCAAAAGTGAATTCACGTCCCTAAAACTATTTCGCGATTATTCCAACACGTTTAATTTGTCCAATGTGGCCAAACTGTCCCGGAGCTGAATTCGTAGCGACAGAGTTCAAGTCCAGATAGAGAAAGGACAATTCACCGACGTGTGTTCACGTTCTCCATAATACTTTGAATTTGGTCATTTCACGTTGTTGTTTTGCAGACGACGGCTAAGAAATGTACAAAGTTTGAAAACGCCCGTGCAGAGCTATTGTACTACTAATTAAACCTATTGTTTTGTGACGTTCTCGTCGTCGTCGCCGTCGTGGTTGCTTAAGGTCCCTATTCTCTACCATCCGTCAGAACCAAAGGTTGAATTCGCGATTACGAATTCTGTGGAACCAAGCAGTGACGAGTTACTCCTGTCATACCTTGAAGCTATGATCAAGTTTGCAGTGGAAAACCAGCTCACAGTCACAGTCAAAGGCGCGAAAGATGGTTGCCATGTGTGTTTGTTTCTTGACGAAAAAAGCTCATGGTGACCCACATGGTTAGTTCAAAGTTAAATGTCTTTTTAAATATAGACTTGTTACAATGTTAAGATGAATTATTTCTGAGTAAAGCAATCTGTTCAGATTTTTCTTGACGAGAGAGGGCGGCTGATCACCGGGATTTTTTAAAAGTTGCAGCGCGTTAGTACTACTGCGAAGTCGCAAGCCGAGGTACACTCATGTATATATATTTTGTTTAACTTTCATGAGTCGCGGTATTCGCTTCGCTTGTCGCCGCTGATGGTACAACAAGCTCCTTGTGCCGGCATTAGACGTGTTAATAATTGAAATAGTGTTTTCAGATTCAAAAGATTGTAGTAAAGAAAAGATGCATAGAAAAGTATTTATAGCACAAACGAAAACGCTGCGAAGGAGACAGTTTAATTACTGAATCTTGGTATTCATTCCATTTGCAGGTTATCAGTCTATTGTGGGGTACATCGAGGTTAATGTACTCAAGTTCTACAGGGATCTCTGCCCACCTGAAAAGCAAGAAGACTGGTTCAAACAGTTTAGGAGCAAGGGGAATTACATAGTAAACACTTAAATATTTCACGACAGCTATGTCACGATATAAGTTTTTTTTTAGTTTAGTAAGGTTTAACAACAGCAAAGAGGTGATAATAAACATAACAGGAACAAGGATGGTTAAGTTTGGGGTAGATTGACACGGATTACGGTCGACAAAACTCCCACAATTTGTAATTAGACTAATTACTTAATAGCGTTTAATTTCTCGGTAAAATGTTGTAAACCGGAATTCTTAGCGATTTTTGTTCCTTAGTTAGAACTAATCGCATTTAGCTCGGTTTGTACAATAATAACTGTAGGGTATTTGAACCTTTCCACGTTACATGTCAGTGGCCAAATTAACGTTTTTTAGTGTGAGTGGTTAGCTTTTAGGACTCAAATTTATTAAATGATCCGGCGTTTTCGGCGAAAAGCAACAGTTAGTAATTCCGTCTGTAAAGACCATATTGTGTATTTGAGGATTTAAAGGCAATCTCGTACCCAGAGTCCACGGTCTCCTCGGTCAGCGGTTGGTCGTCGCCAGGTGGAACGTTGCATTATGGGCTATGGCCCTCATAGGCCATACTTGCTGTTTTATTTAGTTTTCGATGGGTCAAATTGAAACTCATCAAAATAAAACTGAGACAAAACAAAACTTACCTACAAAATAAGAATGAAATTCAATTCAAGTCATGATCAATATAAAACAAAACGCTTTCTTAAAATTAATTAAAAATAATCAAATCAATTAAATCAACAAAATATAAAAGAAAAACTCAAAATATACAGAAAATATTGTGTAAACATATGTGATTTTGCTATGGCACGCGTAGGCCACCATACTAATCCATTCCGCAGCCAAAAGTACTTATAAACAAGTCGGTAATTCCCAGAAATTAATTTTTTTCCGGGAAAACGTTCCGGCTCCTGGTTCCACTTATACAGAGAAGTTAAATTTTTGACGCGTGACGTATACAGTATACAAGTCATTGATTGATTGATTCAGAGGGTTCAAACTCGGTTATGACCCATCGAGATATTTGTGTGAAATATTTCGAAATTATAACGATCTACTTCCCAGAAAAGGTATTTCTTGGAAATACAATCGACGCCCAAAAAGGTAAGCATTTACAACGCAACGTATTTCGAGGGCTGACTGTTGGCAAATTCGCTTCCCCCCTCGCCACCTATAATAGTTTGAGCTCGCTGTCTCATTGTTAAATAGTACTGAGTATTACGACTCTAAAACTTTCTAGTAAGCAGAAAAACAAATCGTCCGGTGATACGATAATTCCCATGCAGAAAATATTTTTCCGGGAAAACGTTCCACCTGGTTGCGTCCATTCAAACTGAAATGAAATTTGTTTGACGTCCATGTGTTGCCTTGATGCGTGACGTATACAAGTTATTGATTGGTTGATTCAGAGGGATCAAGCTCAGTATATGACCCATCGAGATATTTGATTTGAAGACTGTGTGAAATATTTCGAAACTATAATCATCTAGTCTTTTTGGCCTTGACTCATATTATCCTTTGATCTAACTTTCGTGCAAGCAACATGTCCGTGGAATCAGGAAAGCAGGCTAGACAACAACGCGTATCAAAACGATATAGTCTAGTGCCCTGCGACACTTTCGAGGTGGTGTTCGACCGCTACACTCCTCGACCTCATTTTATCATTTTGTCTCAGGATAAGACTAAACGTGATTATGACTCCCTAGATTCAGAAGCAAAGCTTAAAGTAGTCAAGACAACAAAGACGATGGTCTCTCACGAACACGGCTATCATCTTGAAAAGTCGGCTATTTTGTCTCTCCATTTTGGGTCCTGGAGAAGCAAAAAGACGAAAGAGTTTCATGCTCACATCTGTGTAGACGTGGACGATTATCTAAGGATTTTTTACGAGAAAAAGGACGAAATTCCCATAAATTTTCCCTCCGGTTATGCAGGCGAAGTTCGACAATATGCCCCAACATATTACGAGGAAGACCTTGAAGCTATCGACGACTATCTTAGGGCAGGTGGTGCCTCAGCTAGCAGCCAAACTCAGTCGTCGTTCACCGCCGGCGCTATCACTGGTGCTATTCTCTACCATCCGTCAGAGCCAAGGGTTGGATTCGTGGTTACGAATTCTGAGGAACCAAGAAGTGACGAGTTACACCTGCAATACCTTGAAGCCATGATCCAGTTTGCAAAGGAAAAACAATCTCACAGTCAAAGACGGAGAAGATGCTTGCCACGTATGTTTGTTTCTTGACGAAAAAGCTTATGGTGACCCACATGGTTAGTCATGTCAATTCTTGTAATTAAGCTAAAAAGTTAAATGACACACAATGTCCTAGCTTAGTTAGTTCAGTTCACTGACTGAATGCCGAATTCTTTTTGAGTAAAGCAACTGTTCATATTTGTCTTGAGGGACCTTGAGGGGAGAGGGCGGCTGACCACCGCGCGGATTTTTTTAAACGGAATGTATGTCAATAGATCACTCCATTGCACGCCAAGATGTTATCAGGGCCCCTATGAATACCAGCCAGTAATTGCTGAATAGGCCACCCTAGCCTGGATAAATAAAGTTTCCATACCTGCATCAGTTGCACGTTAGTACTACTGCGAAGTCGCAAGGTATATTATATTGATGTTTCACTTTCATGAGTCGCGGTATTCGCTTCGCTTGTTGGTGGTACAACAAGCTCCTTGTAGTAAAGAAAATATGCATAGAAAAGTATTTATAGCACAAAAGGAAACGTTGCGAAGGAGACAGTTCAATTCTGAATCTTGGTATTCATTCCATTTGCAGGTTATCAGTCCCTTGTGGGGTACATCGAGGTTAATGTACTCAAGTTCTACAGGGATCTCTGCCCACCTGAAAAGCAAGAAGACCGGTTCAAACAGTTTAGCAGCAAGGGGAATTACATAGTAAACACTTGAATATTTCACGACAGCTATGTCATTATATATAAGTCAGTTGTTTTTTAGGATGTATAAAATTACCTTAAAATCAAACGATCCTCAAAATAATAGTTTAGTAAGGTTGAACAACACCAAATATGTAATAATAAGCAAAAAGGGAACAAGGATGGTTAGGTTTTGGGTCGCTTTCGTTCTCGCCCCAGGCAGCGACTCGGCTCGCTTCGCTCGCAAATTTTCTTCAGGAGCCTGGTCTCAGGCAGGACTGTCTCAGGCTATAAAAGACGTTAATTAATTTCTCGGTAAAATGTCCCGGGTGTCTAATCGAACAAAATCGAACAGAAAGCCAATCGAACACAAGTTCGATTGTGTTCGGTAATCGAACATAATCGAAAATCTAATATTTTGTGTGAGTTCGATTATCGAACAAAATCGAACGCAATCGAACAAAATCGAACGCAATCGAACCGAATCCGGTTCGATTTTGTTCGGACTGCATCTCTTGACGCCTGAAACTAAGTATGCGTTAGAAACCAATCGCATTTAGCCATTGAGGTTGGTACGGATTGCAGTGAATGGACTTACCAATAACTGTAGGGTATTTCAACCATTCTACGCTACATGTCAGTAGTAGAACTCAAATTTGCTAAATGATCGTTTTCGGCGAAAAACAAAACGGCTACTCTGGGGCAGAATTAGCTGGCCGTTGTACAGAGTTGGCCATTGTAGGGAGGTTTTAATAAGAGTAAAGTGTATGGATCGGAGAGGTGGCCGTTAGTGGAGGTTCGACTATAATTCCATCTGGCTATTACGTGCTACCCTCTCAAAATAAAGATGTTACTTACTTACTTACTAAAGTGTACAACAAGGGTGTTTTCATGTCCACAGATAGGGTGCAACCAGGCAACAACAGGAGAGAAAGTCTCACACTGTCCAATTAGTTTTCTGATCATCTGATGGAAATGTTTCATAATAAATGTTTGCAAGAAGGGTGGAATTAAAGATAAATATTAAACACCTTTGCTTACTGATAGCTGCTACAAGCAGCTCTTTCGCAAGTGTCCGCAATTTTTCCGTAGCTTCCGTTACCAGAAGTACTCAGTGGGATTTGGGACGATTGTTGTGTTATGGATATTGTTGATTTTAAGCTTTGCATTGTGGGGAAATTTTCTCTTTAACCGCACGTTGTGGGGGAGCATAGTTTAGGATATAACTTCCGTTACCCGAATGATAGAAAAAATAAAGTTAAGCCCGAGCCAAACAAGAGAAAACTCTCGACGACTCTCAAGAAAAATATAAACGGGTTCAAATTCGATGAGAGCGTACGAGAGTCGCTAGGAGTGCATTGAGAGTTTCAGGCCAAACGAGAGTGAGAGTTTGAACTCTTAAAACAACTCTCATACTAAATTGTTTTGTGTAATAATAGAGGAAAGTGTTAACTACAGTATGATTTGTGTGTGGTCTTACAATGTAACAAACTTTGGACATATTTGAATGTCAGAGAACAGTTGTATTTATATAAAAAAAAGCTTTTGGTTTGTCTTGGGATGCTATGCTTAAGATGACTGATATTAAATTAGAGTTTATGGTTGATATTGATATGTATCAATTTATCGAAACAGGATTGAGGAGAGGTGTTTCCTACATTGCCAATCGATATGGTCAAGCGAATAATAAATACATGAAAACATATGATGAGAAGACGCCCTCAAAGTATATCATGTATCTAGACGCGAATAATTTATATGGTTGGGCTATGAGTCAATTTTTGCCGACTGGCAATTTTAGATGGATGACAGAAAAACAGATTGATAAGATAGACTTAGCCAAATATAAGGAAGATGGTAATAAGGGGCTGATACTAGAAGTTGATCTAGAATATCCAGAAGAACTGCATGACCTCCATAATGACTATCCTCTGGGACCAGAAAAGATTAAAGTAACTAAAAATATGTTGTCTGGGTATTGTAAAAAAATTGCGAAGAAATATGAAATATCGATGGGTCTAACGCATAAACTAAAAAAGAAAAGTATGTTCTTCATTATAGAAACCTTCAATTATACACTGATCTTGGTTTGAAAATAACTAAAGTCCATCGAGTACTAGAGTTTAATCAGTCTGCATGGTTGAAGCAATACATTGACTTCAATACCCAGAAAAGAACTAATGCTAAAAATGCTTTCGAGAAAGACTTCTTCAAACTTATGAATAACAGCGTCTTCGGCAAGACTATGGAAAACATTCGCAAGCGAGTAGACGTCAGACTTGTAACTGATGAGAAAAAACTATTAAAAATGACTGCTAAACCAACATTTGTTAGTAGTAAGATCTTCAATGAAAATCTTGTCGCTGTACATAAAATTAAGGAAATAGATGTTATTGAACTAGCTTGTTCGGTCCGTATTGGGAAAATATTGGTCGAGTTCTTTTTTTGCAAGTTTATGGACCTCGCCGAAGTAAAGTTTTTATTATAATGGCTTTTTAAAAATTTGCTGAGAAATTAGTGCAACCATTCTCGGCTAACGCGCGCGCGCCAAAGCTAAGCATATTCTTGCATTTTTCAGGCCACTTTGCGAAAAGTTTAACCAAAATTGTCCGCCAGACATGAGGAAAAAATTTTCTTCTTAATAGAAAACAGTTTTCTTTTGTTCAATGTTTCATAAAAGGAATTTGGCGAAATGAGTTCGTGAGCGGTCCATCTTTGCGGTCCGTATTGCAATTACCAAAAAAAAATTCCTGCAAAGGAAAATTGTCTAAAAATAATATCCTGCAAGCAGCTGACCATCAAAAAAAAATTCCTGCAAGCAAACTGGAACATATGTATATATGAGAAGATCGGTGGAAAAAAATTCGTGCAGAGCTTGCTCTCCTAAAAAAAAATCCTGCAGACAACTCAGGCTGGAAAAAAATATCATGCACTGGAATTTTTTTACCCCCCCTCCCGGGATATCTAATGGGACCCCCTTAGATCAAAAATGTACTCTTATATCAAAAAACAATGCAAAAGGCGGTAAGACAGCTAAAGGAATAAAGAAAAAATGTTATAATAAAGAACATCAAACATGAAGACTATAAAAATGTTCTATCAGGAGCCATAATCAGGGACGGAGACCGTAACTCTATAGATATTCTAGTATTTGGGGTTGTCCCCATGTGTTGTAGTAGTTTGTGCTATTTTTAGAAATACATACGCAATCAGGCGCGCGAGTTTCGCGCGTGTGTCGCGCGAGGAGATTTGTCAAAAAAAACTTTGGGCAGAAAATGGCGGCCAACACTCGGACAACATTGTTTTTGTTGGCGAGGAGGAGATGGCGTTTATGTCCTCCGCTAGTTTTTCAAACTTGAAGAAGTCCTTGGAGGAAAATTTTCTTGACTCGAGTGATTCCAACAGTGACGAAAGTAGTTCAAAAACCCTGTGAATTACGAAGAAAGTGAAGACGATGATACTATCGCAGATCGCGATCGCCTGGGGAAGATGATTACGAGCTTCGCGATTCGTCGTGCGATTTCGTTTTTTTTAAATGAAATTTAATGTGGAATTCCCTCGTTAGGTAATGAATTTTTCTTGAATCTTATAGCCTTTTATAAGTTTGAAATAAAAAGGTATTCCCTTTTCCTATCCCTGTGAAAATCTCAACAGCGCTAGAGAAAGCCATTCCAAGTCAACCGGCTGTCAGGATCGACTGTCAGGAGCAAGCGAATAAGAATCAAGCTAAGATCTGTCACAACTTGAACTTTATGGTCCTTTATCTAAACCTCGTATGTAGTTATGACAAACTAGTTCGCTTTTAGTGTTTTATCTTTACATTTTAACCGCAGGAAAGCGGTATTTTGTAGGAATTCACTGGTTCAACAGGTTTTGTGTAAAGCCCGGGCTAAACGTTTTAACATTGTTATATAACATGTCCAACATTTGTTGTATAACAATGTTAGATCGCGCGGCTAAACGTCATAACATCACGCAAACATGGATGGCGTTTGTTTATATTTTTTCCCGGGAATTTTCAAAATGGCGGAAAGATATAAGAAAAAAGCTCTCGCTGCAATAGTTATTTGTAACTTACTACAGAAGAAAAAAAGAGTCCCGAAGTTGGTAAAAAGGAAAACAAAATCTCCTCAATTTCTGATATTGCCAACTGCTTTCTGTCTTTATCGTGGTAATCTTTGTCGAAAGTGTTCCACAGACATGGCCTTTGTTCGTAGCATTCGATTAATGTTTTCAGGTCCTCGTTTTTCCAAGTCCTTCTTCGATTCTTTCCTGTGCCCTGCTTCGACTGTGTCTCCTGCTCCGCCATTTTGAATAGCCGATGTATTGGGTCGGGGACTGGGTGCTTAAATATGATTGGTCGTTGGGTTGTAACATTGTTAGAAGGCCGGCTAAACGATAAAACATTGTTGAAATGTTGGACGAAATGTTTGATCGAAATCAAAACATTCATTTAACAAAAAATGTTGAACAAACATCATCTAACATGGGTGCTAAACGTTCTAACATTGTTGAATCAACAAATGTTATATAACAATGTTAAAACGTTTAGCCCGGGCTTAAGGCTTTGGCCGGCAAAACTACAAAAGTTGTACTTCGCGGCCCGACGGCAATCTGAATCGAAAGAACCGGCGAAAAAGCTTTGGAAAAGACCTCAAGTAATTGCAGAGTTGTAAGTAAATTACCTGTCTACACAAAAAGTTCAATGGTTGAGTGCATCAGAAACAATTCCTGTGGTTTTGAGAGCAAGGTTTTCAGACCTCGTTTACTTTTTTTTCGTTTCTCAAGCGAATTAAGCCGTTATAAAATTTTCAATTGCCGCGTAAACAGTCAAACGCTTGTTTATTTAGGAACCCCGATCGAGTGGTTGTTTTTGTACATCCACAAGAGAATTATAGCTATTACGGTCAAGCTATCGATAGTATTAGTTAAAGAATACAAAAAGCTATTCTTTTAACCGAAAATTTGGAGTATTTCGCAGCAAACGAAATTGCCATCGATCACATAGCTTGAATTTTAGCGGGGCTGCCGAAATATTCAGCAAGCCGATTAAAGCTTTATATAAACTTTGTTGTTGTTTTGTTGTTCTTGTATATGTTTTTCAAGAACAATGCATGATGAGCCACTTGGCTCCTCCGATCCATTGCAAGTTATTGGAACATACTTTAAAGCCCAGGCTAAACGTTTTAACATTGTTATATAACATGTCCAACATTTGTTGTATAACAATGTTAGATCGCGGCTAAACGTCATAACATCACGCAAACATGGATGGCGTTTGTTTATATTTTCCCCGGGAATTTTAAAAATGGCGGAAAGATATAAGAAAAAAGCTCTCGCTGCATATAGTTATTTGTAACTTACTACAGAAGAAAAAAAGAGTCCCGAAGTTGGTAAAAAGGAAAACAAAATCTCCTCAATTTCTGATATTGCCAACTGCTTTCTGTCTTTATCGTGGTAATCTTTGTCGAAAGTGTTCCACAGACATGGCCTTTGTTCGTAGCATTCGATTAATGTTTTCAGGTCCTCGTTTTTCCAAGTCCTTCTTCGATTCTTTCCTGTGCCCTGCTTTGACGGTGTCTCCTGCTCCACCATTTTGAATAGCCGATGTATTGGGTTGGGGACTGGGTGCTTAAATATGATTGGTCGTTGGGTTGTAACATTGTTAGAAGGCCGGCTAAACGATAAAACATTGTTGAAATGTTGGACGAAATGTTTGATCGAAATCAAAACATTCATTTAACAAAAAATGTTTAACAAACATCATCTAACATGGGTGCTAAACATTCTAACATTGTTGAATCAACAAATGTATATATAACAATGTTAAAACGTTTAGCCCGGGCTTAACTTCTTATTTTTTTAGAGAGAAATGCCGCGACAGTATATCACTTCAGCGAAATAGGAAAGCCGTTCTTTTATAAGCTTACTAAGCTTATATCCAGAAAATTACATGATAAGTCGCATGCGGTGATTTCTCTACATTTGTGGCTATTTCTCTGACACTATGAAGTCAATATCTTAGCTGGTCAGTACTGCACTACACTACTATATCTCTGGTAGTTTCAGCCATTTTCTTCTTTCGAATTTTTAATAACAACAACAACTTTATTTACCCATTATTAATTAGTTTCTTGTATTTACATAGATGTGCAGCTTCTTCAATCTCTGAGTTCAATGCTGGGCAAATTTTGAATCCCAATTTTCCCTTTATCTGACAAAACTGACGCTGACTTTGAAGGCAAACTGAACTTCATTATTATTATTTAATCAGTTGTTGAGTTGCGAAAAAATGCATACGAGTAAGCTTACCTGCATGCAATAAAATAATTATTTGGGATCAGAATAGGAGTAGAGATGATCATATAATTACTGCAGCAGAAAAGCACTCATAAAACAAATTATTTATCAGTTTCATAACAAGGGCTATAAGACTGCATGCCGAGCTGCCTTGCCTACCCTGAAAAGTGATGGATCCTTAACACCTTAACACTCCTCTGCAGTTCTTTGACTTTTCGCTGAAATCGCGAAGCGCAATAAACCGACCCGAAAGACCCCCGAAAGAGATCGCCAATTTGTAAATATATAAAGCATACACGAAGTTTTGCGAGTTTTTCTCGCGCGTTTGCGTGTTTTTCTTACGTCACGAGGTTCTAAAAATAGCTACAAAAAGTACAAACAAATGCATCATACCATGAAAAACCATCCGAAGCAACAATCATCAACTTGGAAGCTATAAGCTTAACTAGTAATAGTTCTCACTATATCTGCCCCCGCCATTTGATGATATTACGTTTTTGTTTATAGAAATATTTCGGACATTTTTTAAGTAGATTTTGTGATGTAGCTTATAATGATCAATGGTGGTACAGCAACTTACTGATCGTTCAATCCTTGAAATAACACAAAATGGAACAAAACTCAGTTATTCAGATAAATAATAACGATCTGGGTTTATTTATACTGAACAATAAAGTTTGTTGAAAATATGCTGATCCTTTTGACTGGGTTTTACTTTTTTTGATAAAAATCATATGACTATCATACGACCGTCTCGTGACCTGACATGTTCAGACCTGCCAGCGGGGGAATCCCCAAATATAACAACCGGTTTTCCGAGAATGTCACGCAAAGGAAATCACGCAATGAAATAAACGCACCATTTGTTTGAAATAACATATAGTTTCATTTGATTTTACCATTTAATAAGTTCATATTTTTGAATCCAATTTTACAGCGCATTTTTTGGATCCAACAGATGGAAAGTCGTATAAGAGTTGGGCTGGTATCAGAGCAGTTTTTGCAAAACTGCTCTGGTACCCCCATCTCTTATACTACTGTATTAAATTACCATGCAGAAAATATTTTTCCGGGAAAAACGTTCCACCTGCCGGTTTCGTCCATATTCAAACTGACGTTGATATAATTTCGTGCAAGCAACATGTCCGGGATATCAGGAAAGCAGCGTCTAATGCCCTTAAACGAGAACTGTGACATTTTCGATGTGGAGTTCGACTACGATAATCATCGAGCTCACTTTATCATTTTGCCTCGCGATAAGTCTATAAGAAATTATTTCTCCCTAGAGCAAGAAGCAAGGCTTAAAGTAGTCAAGGTAGCAAAGGCAATGGTCTCTCGCTATAATCTTCAAAAGTCGGCTATTTTGTCTCTCCATTTTGGCTCCTGGATAAGCACACATCAAATTTTTCATGCCCACATCTGTGTAGACGTGGAAGATTATCTCAGGATTCTTTACGAGAAGAAGGGACGAATTCCGGCGAGTAAAGATCCCACCGGTTATGCAGAAGAAGTTCGAAAAGATGCCCCAACATGTTACGAGAAAGATCTTAAAGCTCTCGAAGACTATCGTGAAAGTGTGAGGGGTAGGGCAGCAGTTGGTGCCTCAGCTATCCGCCAAACTCAGTTGTCGTTCACCGCCGGCGCAATCACTGGCGCTATTCTCTACCATCCGTCAGAACCAAGGATTGGATTTGCAGTTACGAATTCTAAGGAGCCAAGCAGTGACGAGTTACTCCTGTCATATCTTGAAGCCATGATCGACTTTGCAGTGGATAAACCAGCTCACAGTCAAAGACGGGAAAGATGGTTGCCATGTGTGTTTGTTTGTTGACGAAAAAGCTCATGGTGACCCACATGGTTAGTTCAAATAATTAATTAAGCTAAAAAGTTAAATGTCTTTAATATAGACTTGTTACAATATCCTAGTAGTTTAGTTCAGCTGACTGACTGAATGCCGAATTCTTTCTGAGTAAAGCAATTTGTTCAGATTCTTCTTGACGTCAGGGGGCGGCTGACTACCGGGATTTTTTAAAAGTTGCACGCTAGAACTACTGCGAAGTCGCAAGCCGACTTCATGTATATATCATGTATGTATATTTTGTTTAAACTTTCATGAGTCCCGGTTTCGCTTCGCTTGTTGCCGCTGGTGGTAGATATAACAAGCTCCTTGTGCCGGCATTAGACGTGTTAATAATTGAAATAGTGTATTCAGAGTCAAAAGATTGTAGTAAAGAAAAGATGCATAGAAAAGTATTTATAGCACAAAAGAAAACGTTGCGAAGGAAACAGTTCAATTCTGAATCATGGTATTCATTCCATTTGCAGGTTATCTGTCCCTTGTGGGGTACATGGAGGTTAATGTACTCAAGTTCTACAGGGATCTCTGCCCACCTGAAAAGCAAGAAGACTGGTTCAAACAGTTTAGCAGCGAGGGGAATTACATAGTAAACACTTGACTATTTCACGACAACTATGTAACGATATATGTCTTTTTTGTCTATTTTTTTGCGATGTATAAAATTACCTTAAAATCACCGAAAGAAACCTCAAAATAATAGTTTAGTAAGGTTTAACAACACCAAAGAGGTGATAATAAACATAACAGGAACAAGGATGGTTAAGTTTGGGGTAGATTGACACGGATTACGGTCGACAAAACTCCCACAATTTGTAATTAGACTAATTACTTAATAGCGTTTAATTTCTCGGTAAAATGTTGTAAACCGGAATTCTTAGCGATTTTTGTTCCTTAGTTAGAACTAATCGCATTTAGCTCAGTTTGTACAATAATAACTGTAGGATATTTCAACCTTTCCACGTTACATGTCAGTGGCCAAATTAGCGTTTTTTAGCGCGAGTGGTTAGCTTTTAGGACTCAAATTTAGTAAGTGATCCGGCGTTTTCGGCGAAAAGCAACAGTTAGTAATTCCGTGTGTAAAGACCCATGTTGTATATTTGAGGATGTAAAGGTGGAAAGTGTACAAAAAATGGTGTTTTCATGTCAACAGATAGGGTGCAAACAACAACAACAACAACAACAACAGAAAGAACCACACTGTCCACATGAAAACTAGTATTATACAGCGTGTTGCAAATCAGTTTTCTGCTTATCTGATGGAATTTTTCATAATAAATGTTTACAAGAAGGGTTGAATTAAATATTAACAAACACCCTTGCTTACTGATAGCCTATTTCACTGAAACACAAGTGTTCGCAATGTTTACGTAGCTTCCCGTTGTCAGACTTACGACACAGTTTAAAAGTGAGCAGAATCAAACACAACTTGGGAGTTGTGACGATTGTTGTGCTATTGTTGTAAGGGCTGCAGATTTTACTAATATTCGAATATAAATGTATTCACTTATAACTTAAACACAAGTTGTTGGGAAGCCTAGTTTTAGAATGTAAACCGAATAACAGAAAAAACTTAAATAAAGTTAAGCCCGGCCGGGCCAAACGAAGGATGAGAATTGTTGAGAGTTTTTTCTCATGAGAGTTTTCTTCAACTCTCATCGACTATCATAACCTCGGGTCAAACGAGAAAAAACTCTCGATGATTTTAAGAAAAAAAAAGATGAGCAGTTTCAAATTCGATGAGAGTCGCTAGGACTGTGCATGAGCGTTTCAGGCCAAACGAGAGCGAGAGTTATTTAAAAACTCTTAAAACAACTTTCATCCTTCTTCGCTCTTCCCATCTTCCCTTGCACCGAAAACTCCCCTGTAGAAAAAAGCGGCGCCTGACCTGGGTACGAGGCAGGTACCAAGAGATTTCCCCCACCGTCCGCTATGTTAGACAATGGAAAGGTAAACCGCTGACTCTGTCATCTGACTCGATCCATGTCGCTCGAAACGCTTTTTTTTCAATCTAGAAATTTCTGTTGGCGATCAAAAATTCGAAAATGAAAATTAGTCGTAAACTCGTAAATGAATAGTCCTTTTTGCGGTTTTGCGAGGATTTTATGATAATTTCCTAACGACTTTTGTCCCCGATGGCTAGTGAAACAGATACTAGCTAAGTGAGTAGCTAGTTTGAATAATACAAACTTCCAGAAATCCTGCAATTAATTCCATTTATAATATTCTACTGTAAATATCGACAAATGTGACCTTAGAGACAAATGAATGAAATGAGACAAAATATAACGCCGGGGGTCTAAACCGCGAGGTCTATTCTATTTCAGCTGTTAAGTGACTTGAACAGAAAAGGTGTTTCTTGGAAATACGAACGACGCTCAAAACATATCATTTATTCATTATCTGAAACTAAGGGCCTCCACAGACTAGGCCAATTTGTTATCGATAACTATTTAGTTGTCGATGATAAAAAGTTGTCGATAACAAAAAAGCCAGTGTGCGAAGCTAGTTATCGATAACTAAGGGGTTCAAGCTCGGTATTGACCCATCGAGATATTTGTGTGAAATATTTCGAAATTATAACGATCTACTTCCCAGAAAAGGTATTTCTTGGAAATACAATCGACGCCCAACACATATGATTTATTCATTACCTGAAAGCAAGCATTTACAACGCAACGTATTTTGAGGACAACTAAATAACGTGTAGTAGTGTTAGACTCTAACGCTTTTTAGCATAACCCAGTGGCTGACTATTGGCAAACTCGCTTCTCCCCTCGACACCTATATTAGTTTGAGCTCGCAGTCTCATTGTTAAATAGTAATATTACGACTCTAAAACTTTTCTAGAGAATGAAGGATACTCCGAGTATGTTCATTGTGTTGTGTTATTTTACCCACTATTTTAAGACCTACTTTGTATGCATATCCTTAGTCTGATGATGGTATAGTTCATACCGAAATATAACTTTTTCCAACTTAGTTCTCTCATTTGTTGTCCAAATATTTTGACACAATAAACATACTCGGAGTATCCTTCATTCTCTATGTACTGAAACTATCAGCAGGTACTGGGTTTTAAAACTTTCTAGTAAGCAGCAAAACCAATCGTCCGGTGATAAATCATTAATTAGCCAAAAGTAACTATTAAAAAAGTCGGTAATTCCCATGCAGAAAATATTTTTCTGGGAAAACGTTCCACCTGATTTCGTCCATTCAAACTGAAAATGAAGTTTGTTTGACGTCCATGCGTTGCCTTTACGCCAGGCGTATACAAGTTATTGATTGGTTGATTCAGAGGGATCAAGCTCGGTATATGACCCATCGAAATATTGGATTTGGAGACTGTGTGAAATATTTCGAAACTATAATCATCTAGTCTTTTTGGCCTTAACTCATATGATCCGTTGATCTAATTTCGGCAAGCAACATGTCCGGGATATCAAAAAAATCCGGGTCCTTCCTCGGATAACGGTGAACAACAACCTGGAGAAGGGGAACCATTTGATCTAATGCCCTTAAACAAGAAATGCGACACTTTCAAGGTGGTGTTCGACTACTTCACTCCTCGCCCTCATTTTATCATTTTGCCTCGCGATGAGTCTATAAGAAATTATTTCTACCTTAAGCAAGAAGCAAGGCTTAAAGTAGTCAAGGTAGCAAAGGCAATGGTCTCTTGCTATAAACTTCAAAAGTCGGCGCCTATTTTGTCTCTCCATTTTGGCTCCTGGATTAGCACACATAACATTTTTCATGCTCACATCTGTGTAGACAAGGACGACTATCTCAAAGTTTTTTGAGAACAAAAAGAGAGAAATTACCAATTGGCCTTCAAAAGAGTACGTTAAAAAACAACACCGGAAAGTAGGACAAAAATAATTACGCGAAACAAGTTCGAGAATATGATGCAACATCATATTTCAGGGACGAAGTTGAAGATATCAAGAAGTACCGTGAAGAAAATATCCCTCTGCCGCCGTCCACCACTATTATTATCATCTACCACCTATCTGAACCAAGGGTTGGATTTGCAGTCGAGAATTCGGGACCAGCAAATGACGAGTCACTCCTTGAAGCCATGATCAACTTTGCAAGCCAAAGCAAGCTCACAGACAAACGCGCGAAAGATCAAAATGATGGTTGCCATGTGTGTTTGGTTCTAGACGGAAAAGCGCATGGTTAGTTCAATTCTTGTCATTTTAAAAGCTAAAAAGTTGAATTGATGTCTTTAATATAGTCTGACTTGTTACAATGACCATTAATTCTTTCTGAGTAAAGCATTCTTTTCAAGTTTTTCTTGAGGAGGGAGAGCGGCTCACCACCGGGATTTTGTTAATGCGTGTGTCCGGCACTCGATTTGCCCGCCAAGATGTTATCACTTGCACGTTAGTACTACTGCGAAGTCGCATATGTTTCGTTTTCATGAGTCGCTGTTTTCGCTTCGTTTGTCGGCGCTGTTGGTGGTATAACAAACTCCTTGTGCATTAGACGAAATACTGAATAATAATTGCATGGAATAGCGTCAGTTCAGATTCAAAACTGAGATTGTACGTAAAGAAAAACATTGTAGTTCGTAAAATATACATTGAGAATGCAAGTGGCAAGTCTCTTTCCTCGTACGCGCCTATCCATCTCGCGCTCTTTATTAGCAGGGTAGAATGCCTCGAGATTCAACTCATATTACACGAAGAACTCTTTTAGCTATAGAGGGGCTGTGCTGTGGAAACAACATCCTGACTATTACACCGATCATTTCAAGCAGTTTTTCTATAGAGTGACACAACTGATAACTTTATATTATTATTTTAAAAGGAACTTGATTTCAATAGTTAATCGATACAAACGCAGCCAAAGATCATGTCGCTTTGTTGAGTCGGCAGGCTTCATCAATAGTTGATCCAAAACAGTAAATAGTGGTGACAACTTCAGGTATATCATTGGTGGAAAGAGAAAATAAACATGGCCCAAGGACTGAGCCTTGTGGGATACCACACGAAACATTTAGCTCTGTTGATTGTGTGGAGTTTACAACTGTAACCTGAGTCCGGTGCGTCAGATAGTCCGTCAGCCAAGATAAGATGTTACCTTTTATTCTGAATCTGTGCTTCAGTTTATGTAAGAGAATTTCATGGAAAACACAGTCAAAATCCACAAAAGCAACAGCGACCACTAAATTTGGTCATGTAGCAGCTGTCGTAAAGTCCAACACTATTGGTAGAACGAAACAATAGGACATTGAATAAAAACAATGTCAATAGCCCTAACAAACAATAGAGCTGCTACACACAGAGGGCCAATGAAATTAGAAGCTTCCGACAGCTGCTACACTTCAGCTAAATTTTGTCAATGGCTTGCCTCCAGCTTTCAGTAAGATGCCAGTAGTGGGTTGAGTGGCCCTTACGGTACGCCCATTGCTTGTCGGTGAGAAGTCCGTTTTCCATAACATGCTCTGGTGTCAGCCACACATGATTTCTGGGATTTACTTGGGAAAACTAAGTAAGGAGATGGGTTGATAGTAATTACTCCAGTCAGTTGGGTCGTCCTTTTTTAAATACCGGGCACAAGTGAGCTTTCTTCCAATGGTTGAAATTTCACCTTCATTTAACACTAAATGAAATACATGTTGGTGAGCGGCGAGATGTACAGTTCAATTCTGAATCTTGGTACTTATTCCAGTTGCAGGCTTTGTTCTGGAGGAATCTCAGTCCCTTGGCGGGTACATACAGGTTAGTGGACTGAAGTTCTACAGGGATCTCTGCCCACCTGAAAAGCAAGAAGACTGGTTCAAACAGTTTAGCAGCAAGGAGGATTACAAAGTATACACTTGAATATTTCACGACAGGTTTTTAAAGGGGCACTATCACGGGGATTTTGCTGATTTTTGGTCAAAACGGCACTAAAATTATGACTTGGTACCTTCTAAATTGCTGAAGGTAGAGCTACCGTAATTAGTTCAGTTTAGCGATTTTTCCCAGAAACAATGGCAGAGTTTGAAAAGGTCTGCCCGACTTTTTCAATTGAGATCAAAAGCTCCTGCATGGGTAACTCATGACAGCACTCCTTTTATAGCTTCAGTACACTAGAATAGCCGTAATTTTTAACAAAACTGGACCATTATTTTTAGGTTTCCATTGACGTAAATATGTTTTTTGGCTTTTGACTTTTTGATGTGATGTTCATGATAGTGCCCCTTTACGGAGCTATTTTTACGATTTTTACCCTAAAATAATAGTTTAGTATGGTTGAACAACACCAAACAAGGATGGGTTAGGTTTGGGGAAGATTGACACGGATGATGGACGACAAAACACACACAACTTGAAATTAAGTTTTTTAAGATGTTCCTCCCTTGACGCAGATCCTTAAAAAGACGTTTATAAATTTCTCTGTAAAATGTTATAAGCGAATTCTTAACGATTTTTTTTTCTTGGCAAGTTGCTACGCCGGTCGCATTTAGCTAGTTCAAATTTAGCTTTAGCCATTATAAGGGTTTGTGTGGATTGCAGTAAATGGACTTACCAATGAACTGTAGCAGAAGCCTACCTCTGACTGTAGGGTATGGATATTATTTCTCAGTCCAGCCATTTTGGGATCCGCCTTAACGCGGGCTCACAAAACGGCTGGAGATCGAGTCTATGGATATTGTTAATGTTAAACTTTACATCGTAGGGGGATTTTAAATACTCGAATATAAATTTATTGACTTAACCGCAAGTTGCGAGGGAGAATAATTTAGGAGGTAACTTCCGTTACCCAAATAATAGAAAACAATAGATTTAATAAATTTAAGTCCGGACGAAACGAGGATGAAATGGCTCAGCATCAGAGAGTTTTCTTCAACTCTCATCGACTATCATCACCTTGGTCCAAACGAGAGAAAACTCTCGATGACTCAGTCTTGAGAAAAATAATTGAGCAGGCTCAAATTCGACGAGAGCGCGCAAGAGGCTATGACGAGTGCACGAGAGTTCAGATCAAACAAGAGCAAGAGTTTGAACTCTCAACAACTCTCATCGTTGTTTGGCCCGGGCTTTAAATAGCTGAGTGTAATAAAAGAGGGCAAGTGTTAACAGCAATATGCTTTATTTGTGGTCTTACAGTGTAACAAACGTTGGAAATAATTGAATGTTAGAGAGCAAACTGTATTAGTTATCAACTTCCTTACAGTGTAACTTTTTTATATTGTATGTGTAAAATATTAAATGGTCCAGTTTATATCTTAGCAATTTTAGTTTTTAAATTAGAAGGCTTTTAGATAGTGTCCCCAATTATTTGTATAGACTAAATAGCCTGACACTTAAATAAAGTTTTTCATTCATTTCATTTCGTTATCAAGAATTTATAAGCCCAAAAATGGTCTGACTTTCGAGACAAATGTATGAGAATAGTAAAATTGTTTTGAGACAAAACATAATGCCGAGGGTATAAACCGTGACAAGGTCTACCTCAGCTGTTAAGTGACCCAAACAATGTCATAATCAACAGTTTCCCAGAAAAGATCTTTCTTGGAAATACAATCGACGTCCAAAACACATCATTTATTCATTACCTAATAGTAAAACATTTACAACGCACCGTATTTTGAGGACGACGAAATAATTTATAGTAGTGTTACCTGGAACCCCGTTATAACGAACCACTTTATAACGAAGCCCCGGGCCCGCTATAAATAAACAATAGCCTCCATTTGGCGAGGAAATATGCTCGGATATTTGTCCTTGGACATTATCTGTTCCTCGAAGCGAACAGTTTTTCCGAGAGCGAAGCTCGAGGAAAACTGTGAGCTTCGAGGAACAGATAATGTCCAAGGACAAATATCCGAGCATATTTTTGAAGCCAAATGGAGGCTATTGTAGTTATTATCCTTCAAATATTTTTTCACAAGGCCGCTCTGTTTGTCGTGGAAGATCTCGGTCGGCCAAGGACGCCAAGCTGTTAAACATCAAAATAATTCTGCTGGCATTCAAAAATATTTCTAGTCTGTTCAAAACAATCAGTTCTATTTAATTTAGCAATTTATTTGAACGAAAACTGAACCTGCGAACGTGAAACGCAAAGTTTCAAAACTGGGGAATATCACTTGGGGAATATCACCCGGATATTCCCCAGTTTTGGCTGCGTCACGTGACATGTTTAGACCAATCGCGCGCGAGAAAACATTTTGATGGATTATAACGAACAATATTCTTCAGCCCACCCGGCAAAAAGTTACAGTATTAAAAACATATGGAACAGAGCCCCGATATAACGAGCCCCCGTTATAACGAACACGTTTTCCCGGTCCCTTGTCACTCGTAGCGGACTGATTATTAGGAAACTCGCTTCTCTCCTCGCCAAATATCAGCCGATAGAAACCTTGAGCTCCGAGTACCAGTCTAATTGCAGTAATAGTATTACGACTCTGAAACTTTATAGTAAGCAGCAAAACCAATCGTCCGGTGACAGATTAGCAACCAAAAGGACCTGTATAAACAAGTCAGTAATTCCCAGAAATGATTTTTTCCGGGAAAACATTCCACCATGACCTGGTTTGACCCAACATGTTTGACGTCCGTGCGTTGCCTTGACGCCTGACGTATACAAGCTATTGATTGGTTGATTCAGAGGGATCAAGCTCGGTTTATGACCCATCGAGATATTGGATTTGAAGACTTTGTGAAACTTTTCGAAACTATAATCATCTAGTCTTTTTGGCCTTGACTCATATTATCCTTTGATCTAACTTTAATGCAAGCAACATGTCCGTGGAATCAGGAAAGCAGGCAAGACAACAACGCGTATCCAAACGATATAGTCTAGTGCCCTGCGACACTTTCGAGGTGGTGTTCGACTGCTACACTCCTCGATCTCATTTTATCATTTTGTCTCAGGATAAGACTAAACGTGATTATGACTCCCTAGATTCAGAAGCAAAGCTTAAAGTAGTCAAGACAACAAAGACGATGGTCTCTCACGAGCACGGCTATCATCTTGAAAAGTCGGCTATTTTGTCTCTCCATTTTGGGTCCTGGAGAAGCCAAAAAGACGAAAGAGTTTCATGCTCACATCTGTGTAGACGTGGACGATTATCTCAGGATTTTTTACGAGAAAAAGGACGCAATTCCCAAAACATTTCCCCTCCGGTTATGCAGGCGAAGTTCGACAATATGCCCCAAACATATTACGAGGAAGACCTTGAAGCTATCGACGACTATCTTAGGGCAGGTGGTGCCTCAGCTAGCAGCCAAACTCAGTCGTCGTTCACCGCCGGCGCTATCACTGGTGCTATTCTCTACCATCCGTCAGAGCCAAGGGTTGGATTCGTGGTTACCAATTCTGAGGAACCAAGAAGTGACGAGTTACACCTGCAATACCTTGAAGCCATGATCCAGTTTGCAAAGGAAAACAATCTCACAGTCAAAGACGGAGAAGATGCTTGCCACGTGTGTTTGTTTCTTGACGAACAAGCTTATGGTGACCCTCATGGTTAGTCATGTCAATTCTTGTAATTAAGCTAAAAAGTTAAATGTCTTTAATATAGAATTGTTACAATGTCCTAAGTTCAGTTCACTGACTGAATGCCGAATTCTTTTTGAGTAAAGCATTCTGTTCATATTTGTCTTGAGGGACTTTGAGGATTGACGGCGGCTGACCACCGCGATTTTTTAAACGGAATGTATGTCAATAGATCACTCCATTACACGCCAAGATATTATCAGGACCCCTATGAATACCATCCAGTAATTGCTGAATAGGCCACCCTAGCCTGGATAATTGCACGTTAGTACTACTGCGAAGTCGCAAGGTATATTATATTGATGTTTCACTTTCATGAGTCGCGGTATTCGCTTCGCTTGTTGCCGCTGGTGGTACAACAAGCTCCTTGTAGTAAAGAAAATATGCATAGAAAAGTATTTTATAGCACAAAAGGAAACGTTGCGAAGGAGACAGTTCAATTCTGAATCTTGGTATTCATTCCATTTGCAGGTTATCAGTCCCTTGTGGGGTACATCGAGGTTAATGTACTCAAGTTCTACAGGGATCTCTGCCCACCTGAAAAGCAAGAAGACTGGTTCAAACAGTTTAGCAGCAAGGGGAATTACATAGTAAACACTTGACTATTTCACAACAGCTATGTAACGATATATGTCTTTTTTGTCTTTTTTTTTTGCGATGTATAAAATTACCTTAAAAATCACCGAAAGAAACCTCAAAATAATAGCTTAGTAAGGTTTAACAACACCAAAGAGGTGATAATAAACAAAACAGGAACAAGAATGGTTAGGTTTGGGGTAGATTGACACGGATTACGGACGACAAAACTCCCACAATTTGTAATTAGACTAATTACTTAGCGTTTAATTTCTTGTAAAATGTCAGTTGTAAACCGGAATTCTTAGCGATTTTTGTTCCTTAGTTAGAACTAATCGCATTTAGCTCGGTTTGTACAATAATAACTGTAGGGTATTTCAACCTTTCCACGTTACATGTCAGTGGCCAAATTAGCGTTTTTTAGGCGCGAGTGGTTAGCTTTTAGGACTCAAATTTAGTAAGTGATCCGGCGTTTTCGGCGAAAAGCAACAGTTAGTAATTCCGTGTGTGAAGACCATGTTGTGTATTTGAGGATGTAAAGGCTAAAAGGAATGGTCAACGTTTATTTCTTATGGACAATGATCCAAGTCAACGAAGCATGGCGGCTAAGATAGCACTGGAAGAAATATCAGCTGAATTACACGAGATCCCTCCTCGGTCACCGGACTTAAACGTGATTGAGTCGGTGTTTCATCAGTTGAGGCGCTTTTTAGAAGAAGAGGCTATTTCGGAGAACATCACGTCAGAAACGTTTGAGCAATTTCGTGACAGAGTTTTAAGAACATTGCAGACATTCCCAGTAGCTCTAGTGGATCGTACTATTTCGAGTATGAACAAGAGAATTGATGCGGTAATTTCTTCAAAAGGCTACAGAACTAAATATTAACAATTTCCAAGAGGAATCTCTACAGTTTTATTTACAAAAGAAAAACAATTTTTCGAGTCCTGTGGAGTTTGTTGTCGCGGTATGATCAATCAGATATACTTTTCAGACAAAGAAAAACAATCGCTTGTACAGTCTGTTTACATTAGCAACAGTACTCACTCACAGCACTCAGTCCAAATGCTGTATTATTTGTAGAGAAATGTGAATTATTTTAAATAAAAGTTATCTGATGGTTTAATAACTGCATTCTCTATTTATTGAGGGGGTTATTTTTCTTGAAAATGAAATAATTATGGGGTTTTTACACAGTACTCAGTGACAACGTTTAAAAGTTCTCTCTTAATTACCTTTTAAATTCACAATCAAGTGAGTACTGTTTGAAACAGTACGTAAAGTTATCAATTTGAAATGAAATAACAACACAGATATAGAGTACATCTATTTCAACATGTCTGCTCGGTGTGCTTGCTAAAATACAATTGAAGAAAGAAATTAAGCGCGTTTTTGTTACAGAGTACTGTCTCTCTTGCGCGTGACATTCCGGAAATAATCTAACATAACAAAGTAGTCAAGTAACAGTGTTTACTTCAAGGCTGAACATCGTCTCTGTTTTCCAAAATAAATCGAGAAAAACAATGTCCACAAGGATTGATTTGTTGCTGTTGCTCTTGTGGGATCATTTTCCAGAAGTGAAAATATCTCCAGCGGCAATCCATCATGATTGAGTTAGCTCGATCTATTGATCCACCCCGAATCAAAACAATTGGCGCGTCAGCTGTAGCGAAGAACGGCGTGTCCTTACTAAGCTCCAAATCTCTTTGGCAAAAATTTTTCGGAGCGGGAAGGTGAATTGTGTCACCTTCGAGGGCCTGAAGAAGATCCGCCCATGCAATGATTGTGGGTTGCCACCTGAAATCATTGAGGAAAATGACTTCAGCTTGCTCGGCGCCGATCCACGCGAAGGAACCTGTAGCGGGATTGCAGAATGTTTGGAAAACAACTTTCAACGGTGACAGAAGAAAAGTCTTGCCACAATTAGCGCTTCCATGCAAATAAATATTGCGGTACTTCCCTCTCCCTTTAGACAGCAAGGTGTACATGGCAGTACAGAAAACAGAGGGCGTTATCTCTTGGTTTTCAAGGACTTGATTGGCCGCAGCTATCCATCTCCCTTCGCACCCCTCTACGCATTCCTTATTCAAATACTCTTCTAAAAGCTGGATTCTAGTCTTCTTCGACCGAGCGAGGCGCGATTCAGCTTCAGAGAATTCTTTGGCCAAGGACAACGCTTCATCCACAGCTTTATGGCCCCTATTTGCGACGAACTGCGCCAATGAACGTTTTCCGTCGCGTTTCTTGTGCCATGGCCAAGCAAACCAGTTGAAGTCTTGTTGTTATTGACTTTGCTTGGATTAGTTTAGAGACGTCGTAAATACTCATTCTTTCTTCCCTTTCTTTTCTCTTGCTCTTCGATGCGCCCTTCCCTTTCCGTTTCTTTCCCGCTATTGCGCTTTCGGTTCTTGGGCAGGCGCCTGTTAAATCTGGGTGACCATGAGAATGATAAGTTTCCGTGTCTTCTTTAGTCACGTACTTATACGCGCTATAGTAGCTATTGTGATGGTCGCTGAAATGTACTTGAATGCCAAATTTGTCGGCCAAGTACTTCTTTACCTGTAGCCATCTCCCTCTCCTTTCTAATTTCAAAGCCATATGAAAATGGTACAGATTCATATCTTCATCAGGCTCAGTATTCGCATGGGCCTCAAGACATACTACCCACTGAACAACGTTAATTTTACAACTTCCCCAAGCCTCTACAACAGCATTTCCGAAAGTCTCTCGGGTTGGAAATTTTTCAGTGTCGGCTCGACTGTAAGTTACGATGTAAACAATTCTTTGGCTTTCCAAGTCAAGACGCGCCATGGTCAGAACCACGCTTCTCTGACCCCCTACACAAACTGACCTCTGCCTGAACACCCGTCTTCCGGTTTGGTCCAGCGGTCTTTATTTATTTAAGTGATTATCCTTTTAAGGATACAAAAAGATTATCGCTACCTTTTTATATAAGTGTGGGTACAAAAAATGATCGCTTTTCCCCTAAATAATCAGAGAAACTGAAATTAAGTCTGGTATGTAAGTATTAATAATAATTTAAGTTGTCCCAAGTCATATACCTGTTACCTCATGTTATCCACATAAAACACCTTATAGAGGAGATTCTGCAAAACTTCCTTAATATTACCTTTAATTCTGAAATAGAGGTCTTCTTCTCTTTAAATAATACATTCAATCTGACACTTTTGGGATTTTAAAAGTAACAACAGGACGAAAAAACGAATTCTTCCCAGTGAACTGACATTCAGACAATCACGGACAGAAGTCTTGGAGACAGTTTGTACTTTTCAGTTAAATTTTCATGTTTTTTAACAAAAAACGCTAGATTTTACCCCCCCTTCCCCGCCGATCAATGTTGTATTCATGTGGCCAAGGTGCGACCAGTTACATTTCAACATTGTTTGGGAGGGGGGAGGGGAGGGGTAGCGTAAAAAAACTTACTTTTAGTGACGAGAAGAAGTACAATTGTCATGTGAATTACATGAAATTGATCGAGTGTCCCAAGGACTATTGACCATGATTGTATGAATTTTTCAGTTCATCACATAAACATACATTTTGCATATTCCCAGCTTATACAATGAGATAAAAACAGCGTGTTACTAATTATTTGCACATTAGTGTAAGTTGATGATCCACCACGATGTACAAGATTAGATCTATTTTTGTCGTGACGTTTATAAAAATGAAGAAAGAATCATGACGTGGGTATGAATTTCGTAAGATTTCGAAAGTATGTCCTCATCAATGCGAAGGTTAAGGGTATAAGATATGTTACGTTAGTCGAGATATCACTACATTTACGCAAGGCAGTGCGAGGAATGGTTTTTTCAAGAAAAATTACAGCCAATACGCGAGCTTTAGTTCATTTTCTTAATGAATACACAAACCAGTCATTGCGTCAGATCGCGCGAAAATGTAACATATCAAAGTCATCAGTGGCACGAATATGCCGTGAATCTCCTTCTATCGATGAACCAGCAGATGCTATGAGAACAGGAAGACCGAGAAAGATTGACGAGAGAAATGGCCGGTCGCTTATACGGGCTTTAAAGCGATTGCGGGCAAGAAATGCCAACGTTACAGTACGGAGTTTAGTGAAGGAAAGTGGACTAAGCTTTCGGTTGGCGAGTCGACGAACATTTTCCCGTTACCTTAATGAAAAAGGTTAAGGATATTTTCAAGCAAGGAAGAAAGGGGTGTTAAGTGAAAATGATCGAAGTTGCGCCTGAAGTACGCACGGAAAATGAAGCGTGAAATATCAGCGAATCCAGAATTCTATACCAATGATTTATCTTTTTATCTGGATGGCGTTCTTTTCGTTCATAAAAAGAATCCTGCAAGTTCCACAGCTGGAATGAAAAGTAGAGTTTGGAGAAAGAAGGGAGAGGTCTTCAGTTCACAGCAAAAGGAAGTAAAGATCTGGCTGGAGGACGTCGATTACACTTGATTGTAGCTATCGCATATGGCAAAGGTGTAGTTTTGAAAGAGGACTACGAGAAAATGAATGGTTCGTTTTTCGCCAACTTTATTAGAGATCATTTCAACATCGCCTTTGCTCGTTCCGGTGGTGGAAAGTGTACATAAATGGTGTTTTCATGTTAACAGATAGGGTGCAACAACAACAACAACAACAACAACAACAAACAACAACAACAGAAAGAACGCACACTGTTCACATGAAAACTAGTATTATACAGCGTGTTGCAAATCAGTTTTCTGCTTATCTGATGGAATTTTTCATAATAAATGTTTACAAGAAGGGTTGAATTAAATATTAACAAACACCCTTGCTTACTGATAGTCTATTTCACTGAAACACAAGTGTTCGCAATGGTTTACGTAGCTTCCCGTTACAGACTTACGACACAGTTTAAAAGTGCGCAGAATCAACACAACTTGGGAGTTTGTGACGATTGCTGTGCTATTGTTGTAGGGGCTGCAGATTTTACTAATATTCGAATATAAATGTATTCACTTATAAATTAAACACAAGTTGTTGGGAAGCCTAGTTTAGAATGTAAACCGAATAACAGAAAAAATAAATAAAAGTTAAGCCCGGCGCGGCCAAACGAGGATGTGAGTTGCTGAGAGTTGGCTCTCATGAGAGTTTTCTTCAACTCTCATCGACTATCATAACCTCGGGTCAAACGAGAGAAAACTTTCGATCGATGATTTTAAGAAAAAAAAAAGATGAGCAGTTTCAAATTCGATGAGAGTCGCTAGGAACTGTGCATGAGCGTTTTCAGGCCAAACGAGAGCGAGAGTTATTTAAAAACTCTTAAAACAACTTTCATCCTTCTTCGCTCTTCCCATCTTCCCTTGCACCGAAAACTCCCCTGTAGAAAAAAAAAGCGGCGCCTGACCTGGGTACGAGGCAGGTAACCAAGAGATTCCCCCCACCGTCCGCTATGTTAGACAATGGTAAGGTAAAACCGCTGACTCTGTCATCTGACTCGATCCATGTCGCTCGAAAACGCATTTTTTTTTCAATCTAAAAATTTCTGTTGGCGATCAAAATTCGAAAATGAAGATTACTCGTAAACACATCCCAAAAAGGAATAGTCCTTTTTGCGGTTTTGCGAGGATTTTATGATAATTTCCTAACGACTTTGTCCCCGATGGCTAGTGAAACAGATACTAGCTAAGTGAGTAGCTAGTTTGAATAATACAAACTTCCAGAAATCCTGCAATTAATTCCATTTATAATATTCTACTGTAAATATCGACAAATGTGACCTTAGAGACAAATGTATGAAATGAGACAAAATATAACGCCGGGGGGTCTAAACCGCGAGGTCTATTCTATTTCAGCTGTTAAGTGACCTGAATAATGTCATCATTGATAATTCACAGAAAAGATATTTCTTGGAAATACGATCGACGCCCAAAAACATATCATTTATTCATTGCCTGAAAGTAAGCATTAACAACGCACCGTATTTTGAGGACAACCAAAATAGTGTATACATGTAGTAGTAGACTCTAACGGTTTTTAGCATAACCCAGTGGCTGACTATTGGCAAACTCACTTCTCCCCTCGCCAACTATCAGCCAATATAGAAACCTTGAGCTACTAGTCTAATTGTTAAATAGTAGTATTATGTCTCTAAAACTTTGTAGTAAGCAGGAAAACCGATCGTCGGTGATAAATCATTTATATAACCAAAATTAAAAATAAACAAATCGGTAATTCCCATGCAGAAAAGATTTTTCCGGGAAAACGTCCCACCTCGTTTCGTCCATTCAAACTAAAATGAAACTTGTTTGACGTCCGTGCGTTGCCTTGACGCCTGACGTATACAAGTTATTGATTGGTTGATTCAGAGGGATCAAGCTCGGTATATGACCCATCGAGATATTGGATTTGAAGACTTTGTGAAACTTTTTCGAAACTATAATCATCTAGTCTTTTTGCCTTAACTGATCCGTTGATCTAATTTCGTGCAAGCAACATGTCCGGGATATCAGGAAAGCAGCATCTAATGCTCTTAAACGAGAAATGTGACATTTTTGATGTGGAGTTCGACTACTACAATCATCGAGCTCATTTTATCATTTTGCCTCGCGATAAAGTCTATAAGAAATTATTTCTCCCTAGAGGCAAGAAGCAAGGCTTAATGTAGTCAAGGTAGCAAAGGCAATGGTCTCTCGCTATAATCTTCAAAAGTCGGCTATTTTGTCTCTCCATTTTGGCTCCTGGATAAACACACATCAAATTTGTCATGCTCACATCTGTGTAGACGTGGAAGATTATCTCAGGATTCTTTACGAGAAGAAGGACGAAATTCCGGCGAGTAAAGATCCCACCGGTTATGCAGAAGAAGTTCGAAAAGATGCCCCAACATGTTACGAGAAAGACCTTAAAGCTCTCGAAGGACTATCGTGAAAGTGTGAAAGGTAGGGCAGCAGTTGGTGCCTCAGCTAGCCGCCAAACTCAGTTGTCGTTCACCGCCGGCGCTATCACTGCGCTATTCTCTACCATCCGTCAGAACCAAGGATTGGATTTGCAGTTACGAATTCTAAGGAGCCAAGCAGTGACGAGTTACTCCTGTCATACCTTCAAGCCATGATCACATTTGCAGTGGAAAACCAGCTCACAGTCATAGTCAAAGGCGCGAAAGATGGTTGCCATGTGTGTTTGTTTGTTGACGAAAAAGCTCATGGTGATCCCCATGGTTAGTTCATGTCTTTAATATACTGCCTCCTCCACAGGCTTTTCGCGAGAGCGCGAAGCGCGATTAAAACCGGGTGAGCGAGCGCGAAGTGCGAGGGAGCTTGGAGCGAGCGCGAAGCGCGAGAGCGGGGGATGATGGCCGCGAGCGACTGGGGACGAGGCAGTTTAATATAGACTTGTTACAATGTCCTAGTAGTTTAGTTCAGCTGACTGACTGAATTCCGAATTCGGCTTTCTGAGTAAAGCAATCTGTTCAGATTTTTCTTGACGTCAGGGGGCGGCTGACCACCGGGATTTTTTAAAAGTTGCACGCTAGAACTACTGCGAAGTGGCAAGCCGACTTCATGTATATATCATGTACCGTAATGATTCGATTTTAGCGCCCTCCTTCCAATAAGCGCCCCCATTCGAATAAGCGCCCCCCTTCGAATGTGTTTTTGTTAATAAGCGCCCCTATTCTAATAAGCGCCCCTATTCTAATAAACGCCCCTATTCTAATATGCTTTATTATTGATGCAAGTGACACTGAAGCTATCGACGTCGAATAGATTAAAATTCCCTCACATTAAATGAAAATTCACCGTATATTTGTTACTGTTACAGTTTCTGTTATTGTTCCTTCTTTAAGAAATATTACTGAAAGTTTTGTTTTGAACATTCGGTTGTTTCTCAAAAAAGAAATAAGCGCCCTGCCTCGAATAAGCGCCCTCCTTGAGGTACCAAAAGTAAATAAGCGCCCCGGGCGCTAAATCGAATCATTACGGTATATATATTTTGTTTAATTTTCATGAGTCCCGGGGCGCTTTAACCATTCGACCAAAAATTCCGGTTTGATATTCCGGAACGTTAGGACAACCTCAAGAGGTATACCCAAATTTCCGAAACTTTATTTCCGAAATTTCCGGAATTTTTGGTCGAATGGAAAAGCGCCCCCGGTTTCGCTTCGCTTGTTGCCGCTGGTGGTACAACAAGCTCCTTGTGCCGGCATTAGACGTGTTAATAACTGAAATAGTGTTTTCAGATTCAAAAGATTTTACTGTATAAAAGAAAAGATGCATAGAAAAGTATTTATAGCACAAAACAAAACGCTGCCGAAGGAAACAGTTCAATTCTGAATCTTGGTATTCATTCCATTTGCAGGTTATCAGTCCCTTGTGGGGTACATCGAGGTTAATGTACTCAAGTTCTACAGGGATCTCTGCCCACCTGAAAAAGCAAGACGACTGGTTCAAACAGTTTTAGCAGCAAGGGGAATTACGTAGTAAACACTTGAATATTTCACGACAGCTATGTCACGATATATAATTTTTTTTTTAGCTATAGTTTAGTAAGGTTTAACAACACCAAAGAGGTGATAATAAACATAACAGGAGTTTGGGGTAGATTGACACGGATTACAGACGACAAAACTCCCACAATTTGTAATTAGACTAATTACTTATGGCTCCGTCAATTCCAAGCCCGCTCATCCCCCCCCCGGGCATTTGTCGGGCATTTGTCATTTTTTTGTCAGAAGGTTTGAAAATGCCCCACGGTGGGGTCAGCTTACTTTCGAAAAATCCCCACGGTGGGCTTCAGGAGCAGTGCAAATGCCCGACCGCACGGGACAAGTTCAAAAACTTTTTTGAGAGGATCGAGGAATTTAAAAATCTAAATTCCAAGCAGAACTATTAATGATGGACACCATAATTGTTCACAAATACATAGCTCTTTATTTATACCTGTAATCATGATTTTTGGAACATGTTTTCATTACAACTGCAACACGAAGCTTCGTTCCGCCATCTTTGACATCTTTGGTTCGCACGGGGAAAGCAACGGTGCAAATGTTTGCACATGTGTGGGGCTACGGTACACTTGAAAAGTGCGGGACTCAAACGAGGTTTAATATTCAACTCAGTTTTTATATTTTTCTATCGGGGCAATCAGGAAATTTTAAATAAAACAACAAAACGTGTACGTCTTTTAAATACGAAAGATCGCGTTGTTGACAATGCCCCACCCCCGGGCTGCCCGGTTATAGCAAATGCCCTACCCTAGGGATGGAAAAGTTGTAAAATGCCCGACAAATGCCCCGGGGGGGATGGTCGGGCTTGGAATTGACGGAGCCATTACTAGGTTTCATTTTTCAAGATGTGCTTCCCGTGACGTATTGCGTCTTAAAAAGACATTTAATTCTCGGTAAAATGTTATAAACGAGTTCTTAGCGATTTTTGTTCCTTAGTTAGAACTAATCGCATTCATCTCGGTTTGTACAATAATAACTGTAGGGTATTTCAACCTTTCCACGTTACATGTCAGTGGCCAAATTAGCGTTTTTTAGTGTGTGGTTAGCTTTTAGGACTCAAATTTATTAAATGATTCCGGCGTTTTCGGCGAAAAGCAACAGTTAGTTATTCCATGTGTAAAGACCATGTTGTGTATTTGAGGATTTTTAAATCTGAAAACACCCTTTTTGTTACACTTTCCACCTTTAAAAAGGTGGAAAAGGTACAAAAAGGGTGTTTTCATGTCAACAGATAGGGTGCAACAACAACAACAACAACAACAATAACAACAACAACAACAACACTAAAGGAGATCTAGAGAAAGAACCACACTGTCCACATGCAAACTAGTATTATATAGCGTGTTGCAAACTCGGTTTTCTGCTCATCTGATGGAATTTTTTCATAATAAATGTTTGCAAGAAGGGTTTGAATTAAATATTAACAAACACCCTTGCTTACTGATAGCCTATTTCACTGAAACACAAGTGTTCGCAATGTTTACGTAGCTTCCGTTAAAAGTGAGAAGAATCAATACAACTTGGGAGTTGTGACGATTGTTGTGCTATTGTTGTAAGGGCTGCAGATTTTACTAATATTCGAATATAAATTTATTCATTTATAACTTAGGCCCGATCAAACGGTCACAACATTTGTCACAACATTCTCACAACATTTGTTGTGAGCCGATGTTGAGACCGTTTGACCACCCCTCACAAACATTGTTGTGACAACATTTCTTTTGTTCTTGAAATGTTGTGGCCGTTTGACCGGGCATGGTCTACAACATGTCACAACAAATGTTGTGAGAATGTTGTGACCGTTGATCGGGCCTTTAAACACAAGTTGTTGGGAAGCATAGTTTAGAATGTAAACCGAATAACATAAAAAAATTAATAAAGTTAAGCCCAGGCCAAACGAGGATGAGAGTTGTTCAGAGTTGGCTCTCATGAGAGTTTTCTTCAACTCTCATCGACTATCATCACCTTGGTCTCAACAACTCTCATCCTTGTTTGGCCCGGGCTTTAGATAGTTGAGTGTAATAAAAGAGGGCAAGTGTTAACAACATATGCTTTATTTGTGGTCTTACAGTGGAACAAACTTTGGAAATAATTGAATGTTAGAGAGCAACTGTATTAGTTATCAAACTTCCTTACAGTGTAACTTTTTTATATTGTATGTGTAAAATATCAAATGGTCCAGTTATATCTTAGGAAATTTTAGTTTTTAAATTAGAAGGCTTTTAAATAGTGTCCCCAATTATTTGTATAGACTAAATACCCTGACACTTAAATAAAGTTTTTCATTCATTTCATTCGTTATCAAGAATTTATAAGCCCGAAAATGGTCTGACTTTCGAGACAAATGTATGAGAATAGTAAAATTGTTTTGAGACAAAACATAATGCCGAGGGTATAAACCGTGACAAGGTCTACCTCAGCTGTTAAGTGACCCAAACAATGTCATAATCAACAGTTCCCAGAAAAGATCTTTCTTGAAAGACAATCGACGTCCAAAACACATCATCTATTCATTACCTGAAAGTAAACATTTACAACGCACCGTATTTTGAGGACGACGAAATAATTTATAGTAGTGTTATCTCTAACGCTTTTTAGCATAACCCAGTACAGTGGAACCCCGTTATAACGAACCACTTTATAACGAACCCCGGGGCCCGCTATAAATAAACAATAGCCTCCATTTGGGCGAGGAAATATGCTCGGATATTTGTCCGCGGACATTATCTGTTCCGAGAAGCTCACAGTTTTCCGAGAGCGAAGCTCGAGGAAACTGTGAGCTTCGAGAAACAGATAATGTCCAAGGACAAATATCCGAGCATATTTTTGAAGCCAAAATGGAGGCTATTGTAGTTATTATCCTTCAAATATTTTTTCACAAGGCCGCTCTGTTTTGCCGTGGAAGATCTCGGTCGGCCAAGCTGTTAAACATCAAATAATTCTGTTGGCGTTCAAAAATATTTATAGTCTGTTCAAAACAATCAGTTTTATTTAATTTAGCAATTTATTTGAGACGAAAACTGAACCTGCGAACGTGAAACGCAAATTTCCAAAACTGGGGAATATCACTTGGGAATATCACCCGGATATTCCCCAGTTTTGGCTGCGGTCACGTGACGTGTTTAGACCAATCGCGCGCGAGAAAAAAATTTGATGGATTATAACGAACAATATTCTTCAGCCTCCGGCAAAAGTTACAGTATTAAAAACATATGGAACAGAGCCCCGATATAACGAGCCCCCGTTATAACGAACACGTTTTCCTGGTCCCTTCGCACTTGTAGCGGACTATTATTAGGAAACTCGCTTCTCTCCTCGCCAAATATCAGTCGATAGAAACCTTGAGCTCCGAGTACCAGTCTAATTGTAGTAATAGTATTACGACTCTGAAACTTTGTAGTAACTGAAGCAGCAAAACCAATCGTCCGGTGACAGATTAGCAACCAAAAGGACCTGTATAAAACAAGTCAGTAATTCCCAAAAATAATTGTTTTCGGGAAAACATTCCACCATGACCTGGTTTCAGCCAACATGCTTGACGTCGCGTTGCCTTGACGCTGACATATACAAGTTATTGATTGGTTGATTCGTGGGGACGATAATGACCGAGTAGACTGTGCAGTGAAATATTTCGAAACTATAATCATTAGTTCCCAGAAAAGGTATTTCTTGGAAATACAATCGACGCCAAAAACATATGATTTATTCATTACCTGAAAGTAAGCATTTGCAACGCAACGTATTTTGAGGAAAATAATGTATAGTAGTGTTAGGCTCTAACGTTTTTTGCATAACCCAGTTGCTGACTATTGGCAAACTCGCTTCCCCCCTCGCCACCTGTATTAGTTTGAGCTCGCAGTCTCATTGTTAAATAGTAATATTTCGACTCTAAAACTTTCTAGTAAGCGCAAAACCAATCGTCCGTTGATCTAATTTCGGCAAGCAACATGTCCGGGATATCAGGAAAGCAGCGTCCTAATGCCCTTAAACGAGAAATGTGACACTTTCGAGGTGGAGTTCGACGACTACAATCATCGAGCTCATTTTATCATTTTGCCTCGCGATAAGTCTATAAGAAATTATTTCTCCCTAGAGCAAGAAGCAAGGCCTAATGTAGTCAAGGTAGCAAAGGCGATGGTCTCTCGCTATATAATCTTCAAAAGTCGCTATTTTGTCTCTCCATTTGGCTCCTGGATAAGCACACATCAAATTTTTCATGCTCACATCTGTGTAGACGTGGAAGATTATCTCAGGATTATTTACGAAAAGAAGGACGAAATTCCGGCGAGTAAAGATCCCACCGGTTATGCAGAAGAAGTTCGAAAAGATGCCCCAACATGTTACGAGAAAGATCTTAAAGCTCTCGAAGACTATCGTGAAAGTGTGAGAGGCAGGGCAGCAGTTGGTGCCTCAGCTATCCGCCAAACTCAGTTGTCGTTCACGACCGCCGGCGCTATCACTGGCGCTATTCTACCATCCGTCAGAACCAAGGATTGGATTTGCCAGTTACGAATTCTAAGGAACCAAGCAGTGACGAGTTACTCCTGTTATACCTTGGATTTGCAGTTACGAATTCTAAGGAACCAAGCAGTGACGAGTTACTCCTGTCATACCTTGAAGCCATGATCACATTTGCAGTGGAAAACCAGCTCACAGTCAAAGGCGGGAAAGATGGTTGCCATGTGTGTTTGTTTGTTGACGAAAAAGCTCATGGTGACCCACATGGTTAGTTCAATTTTTGTAATTAGCTAAAAGTTAAATGTCTTTAATATAGACTTGTTATAATATCCCCGGGACAATATCCTAGTAGTTTAGTTCAGCTGACTGACTGAATGCCGAATTCTTTCTGAGTAAAACAATCTGTTCAGATTTTTCTTGACGTTCAGGGGGCGGCTGGCCACCGGGATTTTTTAAAGTTGCACGCTAGTACGTCTAGTACTACTGCGAAGTCGCAAGCCGAGGTACATCATGTATATATTTTTGTTTAACTTTCATGAGTCGCGGTATTCGCTTCGCTTGTCGCCACTGGTGGTACAACAAGCTCCTTGTGCCGGCATTAGACGTGTTAATAATTGAAATAGTGTTTTCAGAGTCAAAACATTGTGGTAAAGAAAAGATGCACAGAAAAGTATTTATAGCACAAAAGAAAACGTTGCGAAGGAGACAGTTTCAATTCTGAATCTTGGTATTCATTCCATTTGCAGGTTATCAGTCCTTTGTGGGGTACATCGAGGTTAATGTACTCAAGTTCTACAGGGATCTCTGCCCACCTGAAAAGCAAGACGACTGGTTCAAACAGTTTTAGCAGCAAGGGGAATTACATAGTGAACACTTAAAATATTTCACGACAGCTATATAAACAATAGCCTCCATTTGGCGAGGAAATATGCTCGGATATTTGTCCGCGGATATTATCTGTTCCGAGAAGTGAACAGTTTTCCGAGAGCGAAGCTCGAGGAAAAACTGTGAGCTTCGAGAAACAAATAATGTCCAAGGACAAATATCCGAGCATATTTTTTAAGCCAAATGGCGGCTATTGTAGTTATTATCCTTCAAATATTTTTTCACAAGGCCGCTCTGTTTGCCGTGGAAGATCTCGGTCGGCCAAGCTGTTAAACATCAAATATTTCTGTTGGCGTTCAAAAAATATTTCTAGTCTGTTCAAAACAATCAGTTTTATTTAATGTAGCAATTTATTTGAGACGAAAACTGAACGTGCGAACGTGAAAACGCAAATTTTCAAACCTGGGGAATATCACTTGGGGAATATCACCCGGATATTCCCCAGTTTTTGCTGCGTCACGTGGCGTGTTTAGACCAATCGTGCGCGAGAAAATTTTTTGATGGATTATAAGTCACGATATATAAGTCTTTTTTTTCTTTTTTTTTTTTGCGATGTATAAAATTACCTTAATCACCCCGAACGAAACCTCAAAATAATAGTTTAGTAAGGTTTAACAACACCAAAGAGGTGATAATAAACAAAACAGAACAAGAATGGTTAGGTTTTGGGGTAGATTGACACGGATTACGGACGAGAAAACTCCCACAATTTGTAATTAGACTAATTACTTAGCGTTTAATTTTTTGGTAAAAATGTTGTAAACGGAATGTTAGCGATTTTTGTTCCTTAGTTAGAACTAATCGCATTTAGCTCGTTTGTTACAATCTAATAACTGTAGGGTATTTCAACCTTTTCCACGTTACATGTCAGTGGCCAAAATTAGCGTTTTTTAGCGCGAGTCGTTAGCTTTTAGGACTCAAATTTTTAAATGATCCGGGCCGTTTTCGGCGAAAAGCAACAGTTAGTAATTCCGTGTGTAAAGACCATGTTGTGTATTTGAGGATGTAAAGGTGGAAAGTGTACAAAATGGTCGGTTTTCATGTCAACAGATAGGTGGCAACAACAACAACAACAACAACAACAGAGATCTAGAGAAAGAACCACACTGTTGACATGAAAACTATAGTATTAATACAGCGTGTTGCAAATCAGTTTTCTGCTTATTTTGATGGAATTTTTCATAATAAATGTTTGCAAGAAGGTTGAATTAAATATTAACAAACACCCTTGCTTACTGATAGCCTATTTCACTGAACACAAGTCTTCGCAATGTTTACGTAGCTTCCCGTTACCAGACTTACGACACAGTTTAAAAGTGCGCAGAATCAAACCAACTTGGAGTTGTGACGATTGCTGTGCTATTGTTGTAAGGGCTGCAGATTTTACTATAATATTCGAATATAAATGTATTCACTTATAACTTAAAACACAGTTGTTGGGAAGCCTAGTTTAGAATGTAAACCGAATAACAGAAAAAAATTAAATAAAGTTAAGCCCGGCCGGCCAAACGAGGATGTGAGTTGCTGAGAGTTTGCTCTCATGAGAGTTTTCTTCACTCTCATCGACTATCATAACCTCGGGTCAAAACGAGAGAAACTTTCGATCGATGATTTTAAGAAAAAAAAAAGATGAGCAGTTTTCAAATTCGATGAGAGTCGCTAGGACTGTGCATGAGCGTTTCAGGCCAAACGAGAGCGAGGAGAGTTATTAAAAACTCTTAAAACACTTTCATCCTTCTTCGCTCTTCCCATCTTCCCTTGCACCGAAAACTCCCCTGTAGAAAAAAAGCGGCCGCCTGACCTGGGTACGAGGCAGGCTACCAGGAGATTCCCCCCACGTCCGCTATGTTAGACAATGGAAAGGTAAACCGCTGACTCTGTCATCTGACTCGAATCCATGTCGCTCGAAACGCTTTTTTTTCATCTAGAAATTCGAAAATGAAATTAGTCGTAAACTCGTATTAAAATGAATAGTCCTTGTTTGCGGTTTTGCGAGGATTTATGATAATTTTCCCTAAACGACTTTTGTCCCCCGATGGCTAGTGAAAACAGATACTAGCTAAGTGAGAAGCTAGTTTGATAATATACAAACTTCCAGAAATCAGCAATTAATTCCATTTATAATATTCTACTGTAAATACCGACAAATGTGACCTTATGAGACAAATGAATGAAATGACAAAATATAACGCCAGGGGGGTCTAAACCGCGAGGGTCTATTCTATTCAGCTGTTAAGGGGACCTGAATAATGTCATCATTGATAATTCCGGAAAAGATATTTCTTGGAAATACGATCGACGCCCAAAAACATATCTTTATCATTGCCTGAAAGTAAGCATTAACAACGCACCGTTTTTTTAGGACAACTAAATAGTGTATACATGTAGTAGACTCTAACGGTTTTTAGCATAAACCAGTGGCTGACTATTGGCAAACTCCACTTCTCCCCTCGCCAACTATCAGCCAATATAGAAACCTTGAGCTACTAGTCTAATTGTTAAATAGTAGTATTATGTCTCTAAACTTTGTAGAAGCAGGAAAACCGATCGTCGGTGATAAATCATTTAAACCAAAATTAAAAATAAACAAATCGGTAATTCCCATGCAGAAAAGATTTTTCGGGGAAAACTTCCCACCTCGTTTCGTCCATTCAAACTGAAATGAAACTTGTTTGACGTCCGTGCGTTGCCTTGACGCCTGACGTATACAAGTTATTGATTGGTTGATTCAGAGGGATCAAGCTCGGTATATGACCCATCGAGATATGGGATTTGAAGATTTGTGAAACTTTTCGAAACTATAATCATCTAGTCTTTTTTCCTGTTAAACTCATATGATCCATTGATCTAATTTCGTGCAAGCAACATGTCCGGGTATCAGGAAAGCAGCGTCTAATGCTCTTAAACGAGAAATGTGACACTTTCGAGGTGGAGTTCGACTACTACAATCATCGAGCCTCATTTTATCATTTTACCTCGTGATAAGTCTATAAGAAATTATTTTCTCCCTAAAGCAAGAAGCAAGGTTAAAGTAGTCAAGGTGAAAGGCGATGATCTCTTGCAACAATCTTCAAAGTCGGCTATTTTGTCTTCTCCATTTTGGCTCCTGGATAAGCACACATCAAATTTTTCATGCTCACATCTATGTAGACGTGGAAAGATTATCTCAGGATTCTTTACGAGAAGAAGGACGAAATTCCCAAATATATTCGGCGAGTAAAGATCCCACCGTTTATGCAGAAAAAAGTTTCGAAAAGATGCCCCCAACATATTACGAGAAAGACCTTAAAGCTCTCATCGACTATCGTGAAAGTGTGAGGGTAGGGCAGCAGTTGGTGCCTCAGCTATCCGCCAAACTCAGTCGTCGTTCACCGCCGGCGCTATCACTGGTGCTTCTCTACCATCCGTCAGAACCAAGGATTGAATTTTGCGGTGACGAATTCTGAGGAACCAAGCAGTGACGAGTTACTCCTGTCATACCTTGAAGCCATGATCAAGTTTGCAAAAGGAAAAGAATCTCACAGACACAGACAAAGGCGCGAAAGATGGCTGCCACGTGTGTTTGTTTCTTGACGAAAAAGCTCATGGTGACCCACATGGTTAGTCATGTCAATTTTTGTAATTACATGTAAGCTAAAAAATTAAATTCTTTTAATATGCACTTGTTACAATGTCTTAGCTTAGTTCAACTGACTGACTGAATGACTGAATTCTTTCTGAGTAGATTTTTCTTGAGAGAGAGGGCGGCTGTCTACCGGCCGGGATTTTTTAAACGGAATGTATGTCACTCGATCACTCCATTGCACGCCAAGATGTTATCAATTGCACGTTAGTACAGTAGCGAAGTTGCAAGGTTAAGCTTCTTTATTTGTTTCACTTTCATGAGTCGCGGTATTCGCTTCGCTTGTCGCCGCTGATGTACAACAAGCTCCTTTTGCCGGCATGAGACGTGTTAATTGAAATAGTGTTTTCAGATTCAAAAGATTGTAGTAAAGAAAAGATGCATAGAAAAGTATTTTATAGCACAAACGAAAACGCTGCGAAGGAGACAGTTTAATTCTGAATCTTGGTATTCATTCCATTTGCAGGTTATCAGTCTATTGTGGGGACATCGAGGTTAATGTACTCAAGTTCTACAGGGATCTCTGCCCACCTGAAAAGCAAGAAGACTGGTTCAAACAGTTTAGCAGCAAGGGGAATTACATAGTAAAACACTTGATATTTCACGACAGCTATGTCACGATATAAGTTTTTTTTTTTAGTTTAGTAAGGTTTAACAACACAAAGAGGTGATAATAAACATAACAGGAACAAGGATGGTTAAGTTTGGGGTAGATTGACACGGATTACGGTCGACAAAACTCCCACAATTTGTAATTAGACTAATTACTTAATAGCGTTTAATTTCTCGGTAAAATGTTGTAAACCGGAATTCTTAGCGATTTTTGTTCCTTAGTTAGAACTAATCGCATTTAGCTCGGTTTGTACAATAATAACTGTAGGATATTTCAACCTTTCCACGTTACATGTCAGTGGCCAAATTAGCGTTTTTTAGCGCGAGTGGTTAGCTTTTATAGGACTCAAATTATTAAGTGATACGGCGTTTCGGCGAAAAGCAACAGTTAGTAATTCCGTGTGTGAAGACCATGTTGTGTATTTGAGGATGTAAAGGTAAAAGTGTACATAAATGGTGTTTTCATGTCAACAGATAGGTGCAACAACAACAACAACAACAACAACAACAACAAACAACAACCGGAGATTTCAGTAGAGAAAGAACCACACTGTCCACATGAAAACTAGTACTATATAGCGTGTTGCAAATAAGTTTTCTGCTTATCTGATGGAATTTTTCATAATAATGTTTACAAGAAGGGTTGAATTAAATATTAACAAAACACCCTTGCTTACTGATAGTCTATTTCACTGAAACACAAGTGGTTCGCAATGTTTACGTAGCTTCCCGTTACCAGACTTACGACACAGTTTAAAAGTGCGCAGAATCAACACAACTTGGGAGTGTGGACGATTGTTGTGCTATTGTTGTAAGGGCTGCAGATTTTACTAATATTCGAATATAAATGTATTCACTTATAACTTAAACACAAGTTGTTGGGAAGCCTAGTTTAGAATGTAAACCGAATAACAGAAAAAAATTAAATAAAGTTAAGCCCGGCCGGGCCAAACGAAGGATGAGAGTTGTTGAGAGTTGGCTCTCATGAGAGTTTTCTTCAACTCTCATCGACTATCATAACCTCGGGTCAAACGAGAAAAAAACCTCGATGATTTTAAGAAAAAAAAGATGAGCAGTTTCAAATTCGATGAGAGTCGCTAGGACTGTGCATGAGCGTTTCAGGCCCAACGAGAGCGAGAGTTTTTAAAAAACTCTTAAAACAACTTTCATCCTTCTTCGCTCTTCCCATCTTCCCTTGCACCGAAAACTCCCCTGTAGAAAAAAAAAAAAGCGGCGCCTGACCTGGGTACGAGGCAGGCTACCAGGAGATTCCCCCCACCGTCCGCTATGTTAGACAATGAAAGGTAAAACCGCTGAATCTGTCATCTGACTCGATCCATGTCGCTCAAAACGAATTTTTTTTTCAATCTAGAAATTTCTGTTGGCGATCAAAAATTCGAAAATTAAAAATAAGTCGTAAACTCGTAAATGAATAGTCCTTTTTGCGATTTTGCGAGGATTTTTATGATAATTTCCTAACGACTTTTTGTCCCCGATGACTAGTGAAACAGATACTAGCTAAGTGAGTAGCTAGTTTGAATAATATAAACTTCCAGAAATCATGCATTAATTCCATTTATAACTGATATTCTACTGTACATATCGACAATTGTGACCTTAGAGAGAAGTATAATATGAAATGAGACAAAGTATAACGCTGGGGGTCTAAACCGCGAAGGTCTATTCTATTTCAGCTGTTAAGTGACCTGAATAATGTCATCATTGATAATTCACAAAAAATATATTCTTGGAAATACAATCGACGCCCAAAACATATCATTTATTCATTACCTGAAAGTAAGCATTTACGAACGCAACGTATTTTGAGGACGACTAAATAATGTATAGCCAGTGTTAGACTGAAACGCTTTTTAGCATAACCCAGTGCTGACTATTGCAAACTCACTCTCCCTCGCCAACTATCAGCCAATAGAAACTTGAGCTACCAGTAAAATTCTTAAATAGTACGAGTATTACGACTCTGAAACTTTGTAGTAAGCGGCAAAACCAATCGGCGGTGATAAATCATTTATATAACCAAAATTAAAAATAAACAATCGGTAATTCCTCAGCAGAAAAGATTTTTCCGGAAAACGTTCCACCTGGCTTCACCCATTCAAACTGAAATGAACTTTGTTTTTGACGTTCATGCGTTGCCTTGACGCCAGGCGTATACAAGTTATTGATTGGTTGATTCGGGAGGATCAAGCTCGGTAATGACCTATTGAGATATAGGATTTGAAGACTTGTGAAATATTTTCGTAACAAATCATCTAGTATTTTTTGCCCTTAACTCGTATGATACCTTGATCTAACTTTCGGGCAAGCAAACATGTCATTCTCAAAAAAGCACCGTCCTTCCTCGACAGATGAACCGCGTGAACAACAAAGCGAAGAAGTAGAACCATTTGATCTATTAACAGACTACAAATGCGACACTTCAAGGTGGTGTTTCGACTTCTACACTCCTCGGCCTCATTTTATCATTTGGCCTCGTGGTGAGTCTATAACTGGTTATGACTCCCTAGATCAAAAAGCAAAGCTTAAAGTAGTCCAGGCTGCAAATGCGATGGTCACTGATATAAACTTCAAACGTCGGCTATTTTGTCTCTCCATTTTGGTTCCTGGAGAAGCAAAACGACGAAGAGTTTCATGCTCACATCTGTGTAGACGTGGACGATTATCTCCACTGTTTTTGACGCGCGAAAAAGGACGAAATTCCCAAAAGTTATTTGGCGAGCAGACAACCCAACGGTTATAAGAAAACAGTTCGACAATATGCCCCAATATATTTCAAGGAAGAACATAAAAGGTGTCATCGAGTATCGTTTAGTTGAAGAAGTTGTAGAGAATAGGGCAGTTGGTGCCTCAGCTATGTCAACTCTGTACCATCCAATACAACCGAGGGTTGGATTCGCGGTCAAGAATGATGAGCCAATCAGTGGACGAGTCACTCCTGTTACACCTTGAAGAAATGATCGAGTTTGTAATCCAAAGCAACCTCACAGACCAACGCTCGAAAGATCAAAATGATGGTTGCCATGTGTGTCTGGTACTTGACGAAAACGCGTATGGTTAGTTCTAATCAATTCTTGTAATTAAACTAAAAAGTTAAATGCCTTTACATGTAATACAGACTTGTTGAAATGTCCTTTTAATTAGTTCGACTGACTGACTGAATGATTGAATTATTTCCGAGTAAAGCACTCTTTCTGATATTCTTGACGAGAGAGGGCGGCCGACCACCAGGAATTATTTAGTTTGCATCTGAAATAATTCTATAAAGCTATTATTTTCACATATTCTAGATATACAAAAACATTAATCTCTATGCAAAGTTTGGCATCGATTCAGTGCTTCGTTTAGAAAATAAAGCATTTTGAAATTTGTGATGCCCCGCCGGATGAACGTGTTTCTGAACTGCCACAAAACGGATATTTGTGTGTCGTTTTTAAATTTTTGGACGTGATAAATTTCAATGTGACTTGTGCGATGCAAGTTATGTAGGGTATACACTCAGACACTTACACCAGCGCGTGGTTGGCATAAAAGTTCGATTGTTTAGTGCATAAAATGCTGCTAATTCAAGAATTGACACCATCTTTATGTCCAATCGGACTCAATTCGAGCCAAACTATTTGCGTGACATGAACTATTTCTGACAGTTTATTCTAATCATCTTGAAAATGGCGTCATGTCGACTCCGAAACGTCGTTCGTTTTTATCGTTGATTTTTACATGCTTCAGCGAAAACTCGGGTTATGAAAAAACGCTACAAAGCTATAATTATTGGTCGGAACGTTTAATTTTCTAATTCTGATGTTGTTCGTGCAAGAAAACATTTTTTGTAACATTGATGAAAAACTACCAAATGAATATGTTTCAGTTTCATTTCATGAGTCGCGGTTTTCGCTTCGCTTGTCGGCGCCGCTGGTGGTATACAACAAGCCTCTTGTGTATTACACGTGTTAATTGCCCCCGCAGGGCAATTGTTTCAAATCTTTAGGGAAACAACATTTGTTCGATGTCTCGTCGTGTTGTGCCGGTAGTTGGATAGATAATTTTGGGAGGTTAGTCTCCTTCCTAGACTGCCAAAAAAGTCTCTATTTTTCGCTAAAGTCCCGCGAGGCGAAACGCGCTAGAATAGCACGATATGTCGCACGATATACGAGTAGACTGCAAAACAGTCCGTATTTTGCGAAAGAGTCGGGGTCTGAACGTGGCCCGAAAAGGATCTGGATCGAGCGTGAAAATTACGAGTGGGATTGGGGAGAGACGCGTGTGCGCCTCTCACTTCGCGCGTCAGTATTCTACGAGAAAAGAAGATAGACTGTTTTTGCAGTCTAATTATACAACGGGCGAAGCCGCGAGTCTTCGTCGAGAGCCGCGCGGGCGCGAGACGAGGAGACAGTTCAATTCTGAATCTTGGTATTTTTCAGTTAATATTCCATTTACAGGCTTTTATTGAGGAAACTCGTCCCTTGTTGGGTACATCCAGGTTACTGGACTGAAGTTATACAGGATCTCTGCCCAGCTGAGAAGAGAGGACGAGTGGTTCGTTAAGTGGAAGAGCATATTACATAGTACACACTTGAATATTTCACGACAGGTTTTTTTAAAAAACCTTTAATAAAACGAGCTATGTCACGATACACAAGTCATTTTTATTATTGCGATGTATAAAATTGCCTCAAAGTCGAAAAGAACCTCAAAAAATAGTTTAGTAAGGTTGAAAAACTCCAAAGATGTAATAATAAACAAAAAAGGCAACAAGGATGGTCAGGATTTGGAAGATTGACACGGATTACGGACGACAAAATACGCACAATTTGTAATTAAACTAATTTGTCAACTGAAATGGGCCTCTATGTGACGTAGCTCCCTAAAAAGATGTTAATTTCTCGGTAAAAGTTATACAACGAATTACTTTAGCGAGTTTTGTCCCTTAGTCACTTACTAGTTCTCAGTCGCTCGTGTTTAGAAAATTATGTGTTTAAGCACTTAAAAAAAACTAATCGCATTGAGACACCTCCAGTTCATATTGTAGGCCATTGTAAAGGTTTGTACGAGATATGCATGTGAATGGTACTTTTACCAATAACATGTCGTGGGTATTTTCAACCATCGCAGGTTACACGTCTTTAGTGGCCAACAAGATTAACATTTTTCAGCGTCACAGTGGTACGTTTTCACGACTCGAAAATTGTGCTCAACCATGATCATACAAGCAAAACAGCTGGTTGGAATTCCTTCTGCCCAAAGAGACCAGATCACGATTGTGCAATTATTGCCAATTGAGGATGTAAAGGTGGAAATTGCAGTGTACAAAAAAGTGTTTCATGTCAACAGATAAGTGCGAAACAACAAACAACCAACAGCATCACAGGCAACGATCTCAGTACTGCGACAATGAACCACATAAGTCATATGAAAACAAGTACAAAATAGCGTGCTGCAAAATTAGTTATTCTGCTATATCTGATGGAATTTATTCATAATAAAATGTTTCACTAAGAAGGGTTGAATTAAATTTTACAAACACCCTTGATTACTGATATCCACTTCGTATGTCTTAAGGCATCCAAAACACAAAGTAGTGTTTCAGCATTTTTTACGTTGCCTCCCCTTACCCAGACTTTAGGCACAGTTTATCTAAGTGCAGGAGTATAGAATCAATACAACTTTGGGACTACTGGTGACGGACTGTTGGTAGCTATGGATATTGTAGTAAGGGCCGCAGATTTTACTAAAATATTCGAATATAAAATTTATTGGCAATTAGCCACAAATTTGGGGGAGGAAGTTCAAAAAAAG